>BPLQ01006630.1:0-478146 GCA_021605075.1 Caerostris darwini | reverse complement strand
CAGGAAATTGATTATACAAAAATAAAGAAATTTAATTTACACATGTAGCGTTTCTAAAAATTATTACAAGAATAAATAAACCCTCCGAAAACCTCTGGCTTCATTTTAATGCCTTTAATTATAAATTAAAACTTGGAAAATTTACGTGAAGCCTCTTTTCTGCAAACAATTTCAGACTAAATTCTCAAAGGCGGGGGACGATAAACAATGGTATTGTAAAATGAAAGGCTTAAACTTTTTGGGAGGATAATTAAAATATCAAGTCTTTGAAATAACTTAATTCCACACGGAGTGTAACCTGTTTAATGTGTCCTCCAGAAAATGGCAATAGCAGCACTCAAAATATTTGATTAAACAAACGCATGCTTAAGTATAATAGCTATTACAAATGATAGCATAGCCCTACCCCCCACGTGTTGGGCAATGGTTAAAACAAGCTTTAACCTCCTCTAGTCTAAATTTCATTAAATAAACAAATGGAACAGAGAGGGATCATTTCTTTCCACGCTGCAAATTCACTTACACAAAGTAATTGCTGCTACGTTATCAGCTTCTAATTAGACGACAGTTAAACTTCCATTTTCCAGATTGGGGGAAAGCTCAGAGATATGAAAAATAAAAATAAAGAAATGTGAGATGTTAGAAATTCCCCCATTAGTGTTATCTTTTCCCTTTTGGGGTAAAGATGTCTTCCCCTTTAACCATTTCACACCTCCCAATTCGTTTTCTTTTCCTTCTGGCAAATGAGCTTAATTATCTCGTAGAAAGCCTACAAGAAAAGAACTTCTAGCAGAAAACAATGCAACAAAATACAAACTCGTACCAAAAAAACCTATCAATTTATTGTTGAAATATTTTAATCCTATTCAGTTAGGCTTAACTGAAAAAAAAAAAAATCCGTTAAGTGAAATGGATAGCTAATGATTTTTTTTTCCAGACTGCAGATTGTAACAAACAAAAAAAAAGTTATTGTACTTGTTTCTATTTTTAATCTAATAATGGATATGCCATTACATAAATACTCGTAATTGCGAGCTTGCATCCTAATTTAATCCAAACCAGTATTTTTTAAAAGCTATTCTTTTCTGCTTGAAGAACATGTAGTACGCCAAACTTAAAAGGCATTAAGGTCTGGAATCAATAGCATTAACGTTTTTAGAGGGATTTCTAATCATAGGGGAATAGTATGTGAAGTACATTTAAAAAGGGAAAACCTGGTAAGGGTTTCTCTGGTAGGCGTGTCCCTTGGTTAACGGTTGCCTGTAAATTGTCTTTTCTTCCTAATGCGGATGCATTTCAGTTAGTTTGGAAGGTATCTCAGTGACTTTGTAGTCATGTAAAGCCAATAAAATAATTTGAATTGTTGTTATACTGTACTTTGCATAATTGATACCTGCATAACTTTTAAATGGCTTTTTTCCCCATGACTGTATATACGTTATTTTTTATTCCGTTATCTTATCCGACATTATATTGTCATATTTACAAACTAACATTCAATAATGTTTTACAACTAAACTGATTCTTTTTGTGCCCAGGTAATTTCTCATTTAATTAAAAAGCATTAGCATTGATTTTTCATACATTAAAATAAAATTTTAACGATTTCTTATGTGGAACTAAAGTTTACATTTTTTTTATTTACTTACATGTTTAATATTCAAAAACTTACATTTTTACTTATTGCAGTAAAAATTACACTGTGTGAAAAAAGTAGAAGGACAGTCATTTTTTTTGTACAATATGCTTTTATTTTACTGCTTTTGACCTGATTTTTATAGAGAGTTGTTTTGTTAGAGTTTTAATTTACGTTAAGTGAAAGTTAAATGAGATTTTTTTACTTACCACTATTTTAACTTAGGAATGCAATACTTAATAACTTTGGGTGTGTGAAAAAAGTAGAAGGACACGTCCAAAAATCTATTTAGAAGCTGTTGAAAAGTTTATAGGTAAGTGTTTTTTTCTCTTTTAATTCCTTTTTAACAAGAATAAAATATTTAGCTAGAAATTCATAGTTTTTGTTGGTTTTAGGATGCCCAGAGGAATACCCTTAAGTAAGTTTCAGAAGGACCAAATAGTTGCCTATAAAAATGAAGGCAAAGGTGTGAGAGAGAATGCACGGCAGCTACGAATCAGTCCTAATACTGTTTCGAACTTCATAAGAAACCTTGAAAGTGACAGAAGAAAAAAGAAGACAGGAAGACCAAAAAAACTCACCCAACGTGATCAACGAAAAATCATTCGTGAACTCAAAAAGACTGGTGGAAGTGTCGGCAAGACGCAATTTCAATCAGGAATTACATATGTAACCAAAAGAACTGTCTATAACTACATAAAACGCTCAAAAAAGTTCGTCTTCAAAAAACGGATGCACCATCCGAAGTGGAATGAAGGACACATGAAGAACCGACTGCAGTGGGCTAAAGACCACGTGTCCTGGAGCTCAGAATGGACCTCAGTTATATTTTCCGATGAGAAAAAATTCAATTTGGATGGTCCAGATGGTTATCAGTACTATTGGCACTGTCTTGGTATTGAAGAAGAAACTTATTCTACTCGACAGATGGGAGGAGGTGGTTTAATGGTATGGTTAGCAGTTGACTATCGAGGCAGGACAAGTTTAGTCTTTCTAAATGGTAGACAGAACCATCCAGACTACATCCAGACTCTAAACTCAAATCTTCTCTCGTATGGCACTGAGTTAGGAGGAGATGACTGGATTTTTCAGCAAGATGGAGCATCAATTCACACTGCAAATGGTGTTAAAGATTGGTTTGCAGCAAACAATGTTCGACTTTTACATTGGCCTGCTAAAAGTCCTGATCTCAACATTGTAGAGAACATATGGGCAATGATTGTACGTCGTGTTTACGAGGGTGGAAAGCAGTTTGAATCTGTAGCTGAGCTGCAGAAATCATTAAACTTTGTATGGGACAATTTTTGCCAAACAAAAATTCAATCTTTATACAGTTCGATGCCAAATAGGATCTTCGAAGTAATTCGAGCCAACGGGAAAAGAATTCCATATTAATTTATATAGTACACCTCTTTTTTTAGAAGTGTCCTTCTACTTTTTTCGCTGATCATGAGATCGTCAAAACCAATTTTTTTATTAAGTATACTTTTTTTTAATTGTGTACTTTTTTGTTTTGTCTAGATACAGGTATCTGCATGTAAAAACGTTGTGAATAAATTAATTGTTTAAAAAATGCGTCATTATTCATTTATCAAAAATAATCTAATGTCCTTCTACTTTTTTCCCGCAGTGTAGTTACTATTAAGTATTAAAAACTGACATTTTTACTTATTAAAACTTACATTTTTAAATGGTTTGAATTTGAAATGGGTCAAGGCTAATTTCAGGACTTCAAAAGAATTTAAATAAACTTTTATATGACCCCCAAAGAAAATGTCAATATTTTTTACCTCTTCTTGTAGTTAATAATACAAAAAAGATAAAGAATAAATTCAGTCTGATATTGGGCATTATACACATTACGTTAAATACAAAAATGTAGGGGTAAAATTGACTGTGCCATATGTCGACAATTGAAATACTTGGTTGGAGTTTTTTTCGTTATAAAGCTTACAAATGAGGAGAAATTTTTTTTCTGAAAATAATTTGGATTCCTTGATTTTTGCCTATGTCATAGGAAACATCAAGTATAAAAATTTATTTCTAAAATTTTCAACAAAGTATATTCATGGGTTGTGTACAGAGAGTATAAGTCCTCTGCGTTGGGACAAAGTAGAATATCCCACCGAAATGTCCCATATTAAAGTGTTTTACCGCAACGAATATTTTAACTTATGAGGAAATCTATTTTTGTATATGTAGGGTAAATAATAAATGGGAAAAGAATATTAGCAAAGTAGAACCGCATTTGAATCTTAAGAAAACAAAGCAGATATCATTTAAAATTCTTGGACAACTTTCCTGTATATCAAATTCATAAGATGTTGTCATTTAAATCAGACATTTTGTTTTCGGCTTATTTGAAAATTTTAACCACTTATTTAACGACAAGCAATTCAAATTTTTATTTCAAGGAACTGTATAAATTAGGATTAAAAATAATTTAACATAAATAGCTCTCCTAATTGATGTGATAGGATTTGGAGAAGTACTTTCTATTTTTATTCTCCAGAAGAACTGAGATGCAAAAGAAAGAAAAAAATAGCTACTTGATAGCTTTGATTTCTTTCCTTTTTTTTCAGCTGTCAGTCCTGATTACTTAGGAGTAGAAATCTAGTATTCTTGTCAGGTGTTCTCATTGTCTTTTCTTTAAATCCTTGTGGAGAAAAAAAAAGGTAGTTGGGATCTCAAGTGAAAGGATTTTGAAAGGAGGTATCTATCTAGAAAAAAATAAGGTTGGGATTTCCCTTCAGGACTTTGAAATCAGTGTCTAAATTGTTTTAAAGTGCCTAATGTGTTTCAAAATAATTATATATTTTTACATAATATGATAAGAAAGAAGAAAAAAATTAAAAAATATAGCAACAAATTGAGATTTGTAAGTTAAAATAATTGTTTGAATTAAATTATTATTACAATTAAATTATTATTATTTTTTTTTGTTCTAATGCAGCTGGCAAACACTTAGATAATTGTCTTTGATGCCTTAAGGCAAGCGCTGCGCCGATAATACTCACTTAACACTACCCAGGAGGTGCGTGTAGCTCGAAGATAAGCTACGGACGCGGAATAACATTACCCCCACAATCTATGGTACCGAACGCTAGAGCACTAGCCCCTCAGCCATTCAGGCCCACAATTACATTATTATAAATATTATAATAATTATTATAGGGGCCTGATGGCCGAATGGCTAGCTCTCTGGCATTCGGTACCGCAGGTATCGGGTTCAAATCCCGGCTTTGCCCATGGGTGTTTGTAGTGGTTCGGAATCCACTTTAAGCCGTAAGTCCCGGTCCTAATAGGATCGTAGAGCGCTGCGGGGGCATTGTTACTCCGCGTCCGTGGCTTACCATCAAGTTACACGCGCCCCCTGGGTAATGCAAAGTGAGTAACATCGGTGCAGCCCTTATGGCGAAGATCACGGTCTATTTGGCAGCTGCATTAGAAGAAAAAAATTATTATTATTATTATTATTGTTATATTATTGAAATATAAAAAAAAAATAATATGCACTTTATTTTAATTTTCATCCCTATTTGATATATAAGATATTATATTAGAATATTAAAATCCCCGATACAGAACTGTTTTTTTCACACGTAATGCAAAAATATTACATGTTAAGAAGAAATTACTTGAAATTCAACGGGGAAAAAAACTAAAATAGGAAGATTAAATTTTGTCTCAGTTTCAAGAACCGAGTTTATTTTAATTAAAGTTGTCAAGTTAAAATTGTAAAGTAATTTTAAATGAAAACTGTAAAGTTAAAAAGTGCAATGTGATGTATTCTCAGTAAATAAAAACAACATTTCACACTAGCAAACATAAACAAGTAATATAAAAAATTTTTTTTTAAGTCAATTCCTTTTTTTTTTCGCACTATATTACACGAAATCCTTTATAAATAATTTTCATTCATTTTTTTAAGTTTATCTGGCGCCCTCTATTGGTAAATACATGCAACTTAAATCTAAAAAAAACTAAAATTAATTAATGAAATTTAATTAAGGAATTAACATCCAGTGTCATCCACTACAAGTTCAAATAAAATGTATTTGAATTCCAGTGGATGAATAAAAGGTGTTTTATTAACGATTGAAAAT
Organism: Caerostris darwini; assembly: GCA_021605075.1. NCBI lineage: Eukaryota > Metazoa > Arthropoda > Arachnida > Araneae > Araneidae > Caerostris > Caerostris darwini. The sequence goes on along the minus strand of BPLQ01006630.1, from coordinate 472,404 downwards.
TTGAACAAGATATATATAAGGAGAATGTGAGTTAATAGAAGGAATTTAAAAAAGTTTCAATTCATATAGATTTGTATTTTGAAAAAACATTATCGCAAGTAAAATCTATACGAAAATTTTCTTTTTCCATAACGGAATTATGATTAAATCGCTGAGAAATCATTTTATAAACTAAAAATATCCAAAGCAAGCTAAACTAATTCGCCTTCAGCAAATTAAACCGACAACTTTTACGCTTTTTAATACGCAGAGGAATTTAAATATCGAAAACGAATATAAAAATACTAGCATATATTTTAAAAAGACACTTCAAAATTACAATTTCCCATACAAATTTGTCATCGACTAAATGAAACGATTTGCTGTTTTGAAGTTTTTAAATTTCTTTTTGGAAACTAAAAATAATCTCGGAATACTAATTTAGGTGAGTACGGTTCTTCTATGGTAGGTTCTTTTTAATGGTGAAGCTGAAACATGTAAGCTGACGCTAAAGTAGATAGTTTGTATGCAAAAGTAGTTTTCAGAGAGCTAAACGACTTTACTCTTATCCTTTTTCTATAGGTATCCGTCGTATTTTTCAATTTGAACGATGCAAAGAATTTTTTTTTGAAGAACGACTGCCAGGAGTATTTTTTTTTAACTTAGAATGTTTACAAATTAAAATAATAGATTGGAAATAAAATGAAAATAGGTATAAATCAGAGTCTTTTAAAGTAATACCTTCTTTATATTCTTAGCAGATTAAATCTTTCACAGATATAAGTAACGGTACTATTTTTTTTCAAGGCGTTTAAAATGGGTTTGAAAAATCTTATTAACATTCAAGCTAAATTTTATAGTTAAAATTAAAGTTTATTAAAAATAGGATCATAATAATAATGTAACTCTTTCTTTACAATAAATTTATATTAATTTATCAATTTCCTTTGAGAGAAAAATCAAGGGAATGTTTAGTATTATAATGTAAATGTGAATCCTAACAAGCGTTCATTTTAGTATAAATATTATTATTATTTATTTTCCCTCATTATTATTAAATAACATCCACTAGGGGGAGAATCTCAAGGCCTGGCCATTTCTCCCGAATGCCACAGGGGGCGCTCTTGCTAATGCGTAGGTGAAAGCATGGTTACAGTATATAATTGTTTACAAAATAATTTATTTTCCAACTTCTTTCTTTGCACTAATTTAAAAGTAATTTTCATTTTATAATAAAAATTAGTTTTAAATAATTTCATTTACAAATTAAAATGCAATGCGCTTGCATTGCATTTTAATTTCTGCTGAAGTATGTATAGAAATAGTTTATGGGCCAATCGTATTTCTACATTTACAGATTTGTCCATTATAACTTGTTTTCAGTACAAACTTATGAAGTTTAAAATTGTCGATTAAAAAAAAGTAATTCAAGTAAAGGAATAAAAATTAATACATTTTTAAAATTTAAAATGAAAAAAATCATCAATGCATAAATATACATTTTGTCAGTCATTTCAATGATTTATTTTTAAAAAAAATCAGATATATAAAACTGCCATTAGTATTGAATTATTATAAATTAAGGATGAGTTTTCTCTAATTATAAAATCTTAATAAACGAATACCTAAATTAAATTTATTAATAGACAAAATAAAATTTAACATCTGCTATAAATATATCATTTGAAATGCATATCTTTCGTTATACAGAAATAGATATACAAATAGCACTTTCTTTTGTTTCGATATAATGCATCATTAGTTTGTTGCATTTCATTAGATATTCTACGCTTCGTTAAATATGAATCGAACTTCGAGAATATTTTATTACTAAGATATATTTTCTTCAATTTGTTATGGTAATATAAGCTTCATTTGCTACATCAACAAATTCGGTTTCTGAAAAAAAAATATCTCAAATGAATAGAGATGTTTCTGCAATTCAAGTCTTTTTCAATTTTTTTTTATCAAAAGTTATTTTTTTTACAGATGATGTAAAAAAAAAGAATGTTAAATGAATAGTGATATCAGAAAAAAGAAATATCTAAGGAAAAAAACGATGACTAATTATAGATATGCAATTAATGAATTAAATATCTAATGAAATTAACACATGGACATTGGTTTTTAATGTTTTTGTTGCGGAATGTAGCGATTTTTTCACTTTCATTCGTGCGACATTAATTTGAAAACTTTTTTTTTTAAGATTTATTTTATTTCTGTTTTAGATTTATTTTTTTTAATAATATTTAATATTAGCATCTTCATAAATTTAAAACGTCTAGTGCTAAAAAAAAAAGTCTGAAGAAAAAAAAATGCTGAAATAGTTTCTGAAATTATAGCAAATAACTAAATGTTAAAACGAATGATGAAAATTAAATAATCAATATTTATCTAATTTCTCTCTCTTTGCATATTTAACATGGTACTGTGGTTCTAAAATGTGAAAAATTAAAATTTACTTTGATAACTCTTGTTAGAATAATTCCAATTTAAATGATCTATTAGAAAAAGTGGGTCTGAATGGCCGAATGACTAGAGCCCTGACACTCAGTGCCCCAGGTTTTGGGTTCAAGTCCCGGCAGTGCCATGGATGTTTGCAGTGGTTTGGAATCCACTTTAAAACGTAGATCTTGGTCTAATATGACTGTACAGCGTTTACATCATTATAACGTAAAAAAAAAATAATGCTTTTTTACATGATCGTAACGTAAAAAAAAAATAATGCTTTTTTACATGATCGTAACGTAAAAAAAGAACGTTCTTTTACATCATTGCAACGTCAAAAAGAAACCTCGTCATATCACAAATGTATTTGCAAACCGTCAAATTCAATTATGTAGCATTTTACTATTAAAGTTAATGCAATATCACGTTTGGATGTGTGCTAATATAGTAGTTGAAATTTAAAATATTAAATAATTATTTATATCAAGACAATCCCTACGTACATGTTTAGAAATATAGTATGATTAATATCTCTCATTAGGAAAGATTTTATCTATCATGTAAATATCAATATTTCTTTAAATTTTTAAGTTTGGATTCTAGTTCTTTCATGCCCAATTTTACTGCTAATTATAAAAATAGCTTATAAAAATTTTACATTTCTTTAATGCACTATTAAATTTTAGTATTTTGGTCTAATAAAGATATATGATAGGTTAAGGAAACCCAATGCGGTTAGTTTTATTTTAATACAAGTATAAAAACTATAAAGACCTTTTCAGCCCCAAACCATGAACTAATTTATAAATTGCCACACACCACCAACAAAAAGAGATGTTTAGAAGGATAAATCTGTACCGATTTACTTTTTGTACAATATCATTGTAATATAGAAATCTGAGACTTGTATGAAAAGAGTTGAATATTGACGTTTCAATACATTGAGCTCAAATAAAACCCAGTGATTGTCCATGGTTTAGTCCAATAAAATTCATACAAAATGCTATAAAGCATTATACTTTTCAATTTTCCGAGCAGATTTTTTTTAATACTGCAACAAAATATCAAAATGATAACTTTTTTAATGTAATATTTTTAATATTAAATGCCATAAATTCGCAGAGTGATTTCATTTTTAATTCTTGCTCGTAAGGATTAAAATAACATTGGTTTGTCTTGGTCTCTAGGGTCATCTTGTGCATACGAGGAATAACCGGGACCTACAGTCTAAATTGAATTCCGAACCACTAACATCCATCCATGCCACCGTTCGGACCCGAAGACTGTGGTACTAAAGGCCAGAGCGCTAACCACTTGGCTATCAGACCGCAAAATAGCATTGGAGAAATAAACTTGAAAATATAAATGATATATACTAACATATAGAAGAAATCTAGAATTTCAACTGAAAATATTTACGCATTTGATACTTCAATTAAGTATATTTACAAAAATTCTTATGAAAAAATAATAGCTGTTATGAAAGTATCATCCATTTACAGAAGGAAGAATTAGAACACAATCTAAAATGAAATTGAAGTTTACGAAGATCAAAAGAAATCGTAATAAGAAAAAAATAATATGCACATTTATTTAAACGATACGAGAAATTTATTTCAAATAAAAAAAATGAAAAGAAAACATTTACGTGGTATTCTTTCCCCCTAAAAATATCTGACTTTAAAAACCATCCAATTCCATTTAAAACCTATTACAAAAAATTGAACGATTGGTATGAATTTGTATTTTGCAAAATATAAAAAAAAATAAGAAAAAAAAAAAATATTTCTTATGTTATTGGCGCTAGAGAAGCGAAAGATTAAATTTAAGATATGGAATCAATTGTTTTTTTTTTATTTATTTTTTTCCTTCTTTTCAACATTTTGAAAATATCTTTTATTTCCAAAGAGGAAAAAAGAATGCAAAAAGAAAAGTGAAATAAAAAAATAAATAAATATATATCATGATAAAAACAGTTATTCGGAATTTGGGGTTAAATTAATCTGTTGTTCAGTGTAATTTATATTATTTTAACGATTATTTTTTGAATGGGGGGAAAATTACAAATTGAATTTGGGACAGAGGGAAAAAATATTCTCTGGATAAGATTTAAGGAGTATTAACATAAAATATAACGTAGTAGAATATTGATCACATAAAATATGAGTATTAAAAGTAAACTTCATAAATATTTAATATTTAATTTTTCAAAAGTAATTGCATACTATATTTTAAGATAAATTTTTTTTTAAAGCAACATTCCGTTATTTTAAAAATTGTTTTAAGACAAGATTCAAGGACCAATTTATATAAAAACTTTTATGCTGGTGTCGTTTCTAAATTAACACCATATACTAATTTTTAACATTTTTAAAAAAAAATAATTTTCATTGATTAGGAATAGAAAGGTAAAGAAAATAAGGTTAAAGATATATATATATATATATAATATATATATATAATATATATATAATTAGGTCGATAATATTAATATATAGTATATATATATATATTATATTAGGTCGATGCTCGAATAAAATCATACATTTTATGAAAAAATGCTATTTAAACACTTCAATTATAAAATGTTTTAAAATTCTACAATTTTAAACTGTTATTAAAACTGTTTCATAAACGTTTTAGTAAATCTTTTTAACTAGTAATATTTCCTAGAAAAAATTACAAAATATTCTTGCATGCATGGTTTATAAGATGAGCTGTTTAATGTTAAGAGACCATTCTTTATTAGATGAGTCATTTATATTCTTTAATGATAAGCATTTATTTTTTATGATACCTTGAGAAATATATTTCATATCAATCCACCATTTGAAAACATCAAGTACTTTAAAATAAAATGGTAAAATATAATTATAAAAAAATTTTCAGATTTAAATACAAAAGGAAATTCATTATAATAATAACAATTGTAGGATTTTTATACAGTAACTTAAAAATCTCTCACAATAAAGTATGAACTTTATAATTTTTTATTCATTTCAGTATCATTAAATTCAATAATATTTTTAACATGGAATTGCAATTCGTTATTATTATTTTTTTTTAATTTTTCACTCAGCTTCAAATTTTGAAAAATTATTTCAGAAGACCATTTCAGTATCGATAATATTGAATTTTAGAAAAAGCATTTCTTGAGAGAAAAATATTTTTCAATCAAGAAATAATTATTTATACTATTGAATTAATGTATAAAAAAGAATTAAGTCTAACCTTGACAGAATGTAAGGACTCTTTTCACATAGTATTATTTACTTCCCGATATTGAGACAGCTGCTCAAGCAGTATTCTAATTAATGAATTATATTGAAAAAAAAATCAAAATCAAGTAAATCAACTGTAAATTGTAATATTTTTGAATAATTAAATATATTTTAATGTAATACATTAATTAAATTTTATACTACACTTCCTTAATGTAATAGTGTTCCTTAATAACCATTAGGAATGAAAAACTCGGGAAAGTACGATTTATTATAGATATTTTTCAGAGTCGTTTATGTATGGTGTTTTGGAAATGAGAAATAACGGTTTGAAACCCATGAGGCTAAGACAAAACTCCCCGTTATTTATGAAATTGTTCCTGTGTAGGTGTAGCATGATAAATCGGTAGGTTGTAAATTCCTTTCGCTCAGCTTGAGAATGACGGGAGAAGGTTGTCAGATGTCATCACTGGGATAAATTATTATGATTATTATTAATAATCATTCTTAATGATTTTATTATTATTACTAGTGAGTACTGGCGATATTATTGATTATTAATAATTATTAAGGATAATTACAATATTATGATGTAATAAATTATGTTGCCACAATGTGGGCGTTGTGTAGTTGGTTGTCGTTATGGTCTGTGGTCAATGTTTAACCTGCTGTATATCTAGTGTGAATGTTTTTCAATTACACGATAAACATCAGCTAACATTGATTGATTCTGTTATTTAATTGCTTTGAAGTTATTTCTGATAGGATTTAATTTGTTTTGTAACTCCAGGCAATCTTAATTAGAATTTTTCCGGTCCATTGAATGCTAAAATATCTAGTAGATGCTATGCTGCATAGGCTGCAATAGTATATGCATGAGAGCAGTTTGAGGGCCAACTGGTTTGCTGTGCGACCAAAAAGCTACAGCCTGTTACTCTACTATTATAAACTAGTGCGTTTAGGTAAGAATTTATGTGCAACGTGTTCCTTTAAATTATCATGGCAAGTTGATTTCAGTACTTCAATTGAAAATGGGTTATTCACAATTTACTCCAAACTGCATTTATGATTTATTCCAAGCTCGAACTGTTCATGATTTATCTTGCTATTCATTTTAACACCTCTGAAACGAGTTTGACATTGTTATTACATGCTATTTTTTTACTTTTTCCACACCTCACCCTCTAAAAGTTTGAAAGGCAAAGATGGAAAATCTTGTACCGAGTTGGGCACAAACAGCATCTCGATGGATGTTGAGATTAGGGCAATACTTTTAGGGAGGACTTTTTAAGGGTAAGTGCCCCACAATATGTCGTACTGAGAAAATCAAGAAAACTTCCACAAGACAGACTGGCCAGCGATACGAAATGTTTTACACACATTGTCACAATCTCCATCGAATCTCAGCGTTTCTGAAAGTAGAGACTACAACAATGCTGCCGGCGGATTCGTACCTCAACCCTCTCGCATTTTGCCATTGAGCATGTTGCCACTGGGCCACGAATCGGACGGTACATGTTAACTAGCAAAGAGTGGTATTATTTATTTTTATGTACGATACATTGGTGGGATTTATGCTCCACTTATGAATGTCGCAAACAACCCACTGACGGGTGGTGAAGGGAGGACATTCCGACAGGGAGTTCTTTTAGGGTAACTTTTAGTAATCTACCAACGATAACTTGACTATCGATGGTAGACGCTTATAGACATGGCAAAAATTGCCAACTAGTCTAAGAGAAATGATTACAATTCGGACATGAGATATTAACGTCAGTACATTATTCTTACGTTACATTCTTCGAATACTTACGTATTTCTCTGTATGCTAGTAATGGCCTACGAATTACGTAACTCAACTTATTTTACCCTTCTATTCATGGAATTTCCACAATGTAAAGAAAAAAATGGGATCGGAAAAGTAATTTTTTTTCTGTGCTGTATAAAGTAGTAGTTATAGTAATAAAGTGTAAAGTAATTTACTATGTTATTCAACTAGAGGATAATAATCATAATGATAATACTCATAATCTGTCATATGCAAATAGAAAGAAAAAAAGAAAATTTATTTACTACTTTTTCAAATATTCGTTCACTTTGACTTATTTTGATATGAAAGTACGACAGCATAGAAGAACAAACAAAACAAAATGTATAAAAATCAAATCCCATCTTCTCGTCTAAAAGCCATAAGCTGTCTGAAAGAAGTTGAGAGTCTTTGATTTTGTTATAGAGTTCTTTTACCTCCAGTTTTGCAAGCAATTTCTGAGAAGCAGATTTATTCCAGACAAAAAACTAAAACTAAAATATTAATAAGCTTTCAGTATTTCTGGTCCAATCAATTTCTCTTTTGGGTAGATATATTCTCGTGTTATTTCTTAAGTAAGAATAGATATACAATCTTATCTCACCAATTAAATGCTATAAAAAATGAATATCTGGTATTGTTTAGAACTGAAATGTGTTTAATTTATTTTCAATACTTTATTGCAAAATGGATGTACTATTGTGTCCAAAAAGTAAGACCAATTTTCAATTTAAAATTCCCGGGGCATATGGAATTTCAACTTTGTTTTCTTTTTTAGGTTTCTGGCACTGTCTTTGACATCTATGTGAAATTTGAAGTCAAAATATTCATTAGTGTTTGAGTTACGCTTATCTTTGTGAGACGCTAAAACTGATTCCGGCGATTTTTGAAATGTCTGAATTAATTGATTAAAGAACTTGCATTCAATTTTATTTGCGTAAACGTATAGAACATTGCAGAGAGTATTCGGTGAGCATTTCTATATCGGTATATAGTTTACAAGTGGTATAAACAGTTCAAAGAAGGCAGAGAACGCGTTGAAGACGAAGAGTCCTCTGGTTGACCATCAACCTCAACCGATGAAGCTCACGTCCAAAAAAATTTAAAGATTTGGTCCTTGCAAACCGTCGATTTACAATTAGAGATCTTGCTGATGATGTTGAAATTTCAAAAGGATCGGTCAATTCCATTTTGGGCTTCAAAAGCGTCAAATCTCGATTAGTACCGAAAACACTGAATGCGCTAGCTCACACTGCATTGATTTTTCGTCACTTTTTCGCCAAAAATGAAACCCATATCGTTCCACAACCACCGTATTCACACCGTGCTACTTCTGGCTATTCCCTAAACTCAAAAGACCACACCAGGGACACCGTTTTGAGTCAATTGAAGAGATACAACGTGAATCGCAGCGCGCTCCGAAGGCCATTAATGCCGATGTTTTTTAGCATGCATTGATGATTGGTAAAAAAATTGGCATAAGTGCATTGTGTCCAGAGGGGATTTCTTTGAAGGTCATGAAATAAATTTGGAAGAATAAATAAAGAGTTATTTTTTAAAAAAAATAATTGGTCTTACTTTTTGGGCACAGTAGTATGCATGGATTTCATTAAGTATCACACTCGAGTTAAGTCACTTTACACGTGATTGCTGGAAGGAAAATCTCATTATCGATTCAGCAATCACTCGTCGAATTGGAGATCTTTAAGAAGGGAAAGGATTAGCAAGCAATTAGAGGCGATTGTTACACTACAAAAAAGAATTTCGTTGCAATCTCTTTGAGATAAGTTTTAAGGACCCTTGTTTTAAGACGGGATAGTGATTAAAATGTTTGCGAGAACATATCAGAAAAAAAAATTAACTTTATACGACTGGTTATATGTTCTAAATATTTTTTCCGATTATTATATTTTGGAAGAATTTTATTTTATACAACAATAACTGAAACAAAATATTACATTTGTTTTACAACTTAAAACACAATCATTATCACAATTTATATGTGATTTAATTTTATACTTTTTAATATAATGTATGAAAAAAGTAAATATGAATATGATATATTTATATATAAATAAGAATTGTTTTTGTGTTATTTTAGATAAAAAACACATATATTTGTTTCTTGTATAAAACACGCATGCTTAAGCATAGCTCTAACTGTGCTCTTATTGTCAAATTATTTATTTATCTGAAAGTTCGAATTGATCAATTTAAAAAACTGAATGACTATAAATCTGAATTCATCATTTGATTACAATAGCCATGTATATGTATAATTTAGTTATTTAGGTTTTTTATTCAATTTTGTAAAATTAATAACTTATATGCATAAAAATTAATTCACTAATGAAATTAATACTAATTAAAAATATGAACATAAGCACAATTTTGTTATTTACCAAACACTTTCTAAAATTATCGTATTTTATTCAAAATTTGTATGATATAAGAGATATATAATTTATTGATTCTTCAAATTTTTGCTAATTATTCAACATAACTTGAACAGTTCTAAAGAATTTAGTAGATTTCTGTAATGTATATGACAAATGAAAAAATAAATTATTTTTATTTTAAAATTTTTATTGTGTTTATAAAAACAAAAAAATAGTATAGTCACAAAAAAAGTATATTTTGGTAATCAACATTAATAAGAGAGCAATTTAATTCGGTCATAAATATATTTATACAAAAACAAGTAATTAAAACTAATCGATATTTTAAACAATTCAAATCATTAAATGAATAAAAAATTGACGAGTATTCTGAATTTAAACCATTTAAAGCATTACAATGGATTTAGATGCAATATAATATTTTGATATTTGTTGTATTGAAAATTATTTTTAAGACAACAGATTATTTAGAAATTAATCGTAAATAAATTATTAATAAATAAAATCGTAATAGTAAATAAATTATTTTATATTTCAAGTCTCAGGCTTTAAAAAATAAATTCAATAAATAAAATAAAATAAATAAAATAAATAGCATTTAAAATATGTTATTGATTTTTATTCATTTATTTATCATGAAAACAATTATTTAATTATCAAATTGTTTAGCAATCTTTATATATTATTATATATATAATTATTATTGTTTATTTTACTGTTATGTTTTGATTATATATTATTGTGTTATATTTAGAAATTTATTTATATAGATCAGAGAACCGAATCAAATAGTCTCTTAAGTATTTTTTTTATTTAAATAATTAGATTCAATGAAATATAAATCAACGAAATTGTTTTAAGAAATATTAGCGATAATTACAAATTTAAAAATTTTGTAATGTCTGAAATCTTCATATAAATTAAAGTAAATATCAGATTTCTGTATAGTTTATTTTTGTCTAAATATATAGCAATCATTTCTGAAAAATAAAACTATATTGATAATCAAAGAGAAAAGACACTCACCTAATGTTTCTGATTGTACGATAGATGAAATAGCTACAACACAACAGCTAACAGCCAGGACGACATGAAAGATTTTCATAGTTTTTGTTGAAATGCAGGACATCATGATAGATTTCTTTTTTCACAAAAGTTATTTCAGTGATTTATAAATAGAAATAAATAAAGAAGGTGCTTGCGAATTCTTGATAAAATGTTTTTTTTTTTATCTCAAATACATCTTCCAAAACACCAGAAGGACGTATAATGCCACAGACAAAAATTTCAACTTGATAAACATTCAACAAACAATTTCTGAAATGTCATTTTCGTCTCTTAAAGCACATATTAAATATATTAAATCATCCAAATACTTCACACATAAAATAAATAAATAAATATTTAAAATTTCATAACACACATTTGTTTACATCAATTTAAAAATAACCTTTGCTTGAAAATAGAATAAACTTCAGACGAGCAATAAGTTGCCAATAAATTAAAATTAAAAACTATAATGCAAACGATTTTTAATAAATATTCTTCTCGTCTATAAAATGTTTACAAATACATTTTGAAGGTGTAGAATGGCAGCTGCCAGGTTGGGTAGAATAAAAAAATTAAAGAAAATACTACAGCAGCGGGCAAGAATTCTATTTCACTGCTGCCGCTTCCTAACTTAACTGTAACACGTGAGAAGAACTTAACTTTCGCTCGCGAACTTCACCACTTCCTTCCTTGTAGAAAGTGGATGCTCTTCTTCGGAACCAACCATGAATAAACTGCCAGCCGAAAAACCCTGAACTTGATTTTTTTGTCACGTGACTCCTCTCTCTGCGCGCACTTTCTTTTGTTTTATGTTTTATTTGAAGGTCAACAGCCGACCGTAGGTGGAAAAAGTGTTTTCGGAACAGAGAGAGGCCGGTGAGTTGCAAGTTTTCTTCCTTTTAGCGCGGAGGGGCCTGTTCGCGCTTCGGTTCTGCCGTTCGGTTCGGGTTATTCTGTCGGCGGCCGTTTCATCTCTTCTTCGTAAATGCTTGCAACGCCCCCCTACGGTGCGTGGAAAAATTGCTCCCGAAAAGTGAGACATCCCATTTGCGGGATGGAATCAGTTTGATGAGGGCTGCAAAAGGAAACAAAAAAGCCATTGTATGAATTTGAATCAGAAATCATTGATTGCATTTCTCATTTGAAATAAAAATTCAGAAAACGATGCATAAATGAAATTTATGGATCGTTTAATTTATATAATTAATAATTTATATAATAATCGTAGTAATTTATATAATAATTAATAATAAAATAAATTATATTAATTATTATGTAAATTACTTATTATTCATACATCTGATTTATAAATTCAATTGTAGTTAATTGATATCTTGAAGCATTGCAAATAATAAAACTATGCTTATTTTATATTATTCATATAATCTAAAATAAATTATATTAATTATTAATTATTATACAATAAAATAAATTATATTAATTATTATATAAATTACTTGATACATTGGATTTATAAATGTAAAATTTATTGCATTACAGTTGCAAATAAAACTACAGAAAACGATGCATAAATGAAATTTATTTTAGGACTTAAGTAATGTACATAATTAATGTAATTTATTTTATTATTGATACATATGATTTGTAAATCTGAAATTTATTGCACTACACACACAAATAAAACTTCGGAAAACGATACATAAAAGAAATTTATTTTAGGACTTAATTACATTAGTTATTATGTAAATTACTTATTTTATTATTGACACATCTGATTTATAAATTCATTTGTAGTTAATTGATATCTTAATGCATTGAAAATAATAAAAATATACCTATCTTATATTATTCTTTATCTAATATTTTATAATATCTTATATTATATTGTTCTTTATCTTTATTATTAACTTAAATCGAAAATTCATTGATCTACAGATGCAAATAAAACTCCAGAAAACGATACATAAATGAAATTTATTTTGGGACTTGAGTAATTTATAAAATAATTAATATAATTTATTTTTTAACTGATACATCTGATTTATAAATTCAATTGTAGTTAATTGATATCTTGCATTGCAAATAATAATACTACACCTATCTCATTATAAAATATTAGATAAAGAATAATATATCTTATATTATTATATTATTCTTTATCTTTATTATTACCTTAAATCCGAACTTCATTGTACTACAGATGCAAATAAAACTCCAAAAAACGATACATAAATGAAATTCATTTTAGGACTTAATAATAAAATAAATTATATTAATTACTAGAGGACCCGGCCACGCGTTGCTGTGGCTTTCTTGTATTTCGTTCAATTATTAGATACTATAATTGGTAAAGAATGATGAAAAGATCAAATTAAGCTTCAACGAATAGAAAATGTTTAATTTTTATTAATTTAATGAATGAGGTAGATAATGTTGATTTTTAAGACTGTTTTATAATTATTTTACATAATTTAATTTTTAATAATCATTACTTTCATTTAACTAAGAACTAAGCGATGAACAATATTTCTTGTTAGTCTGTCTTTCGTCAAAATAAATAAATTCGATGGTTTTCGAACACGTGAGCATGCAACATACAGCTGCCCATGGGAGAAACACGGATTCTGAGGTTCGATTTTTTTGGTGGTCTTTTACTGAAATTGATAATTGAAAAAATACAATACAATTAAAATAAAATCGGGATATAATAAGAAAAGACTTAAAAAAAAATTCACAATAAAATTCTAATGCAAACGATCGTTTAAGATACACGAACACCTTCGAAGAAATTTTTTGTGAAATTTTTTATCTTTGTACATATTTTTGGATTGAATGTATCTAAAAACTAATGATTTCACATAAAAAAATTTCATTATTATTTTTTTTAATTTTTATAAGCTAAAATAAGGGTAGAAATGGCCAAAAATTGATACTGTTACAAAACCTGAAATCAAATCAATATTTTTTAAATTTCTGAGTTTGTATTTGTTTGTACTAACATTTTACAGTGAATAGACCTCTGGTAAATTTATATCTTTATTATTTATTATTTTGTGCTAGTTTAAATGCTGTCGTCACAAAATTCTTCCAAAATTTGCATGTAATTCCAAGTTTATAAATTAAAATAAAAAATATTTATGTAGCTATAATCATTTCCCTGTAAATATTTATGAAAAACATAAATACAAAGTTTTGTAGCATTTGGATCAAAATTACTTGTGTTATGGTGTTTCACATGAAAACAAAAAGCATAAAAATTCATTCTGAGAAAAAGCTAAAAACAACTTTTAATTAGATATATTACTTTTAAAAATGTTTAAATAGATTAAAATGCCATTGAATTATCAAGTTCATTGTCTTATTTATTAAAAAATATAGTTTTATTTTTCCTTAAAGCTGTAAATATTTTCTGAGCTTTGTTTTGAAAAAGTTAAAATTTGCTCGACAAAATGTTTTTTTTTTACAACTTCCTGCTATTTGCAAAGGCTTTTTAAAATGAAATGACCTGAATTTAAAATATTTAGCCTTTTTTTTGGGGCACCCGTAGGTAGCAAGTGTTTTGATTAAATATATTCAAAACCTTTGAATTTCACATAAAAATATCAACTTTAACTATTTTTTATACAATTTATTCTTTAAAATATGGATAAACATTGCAAAAATGTGATATTGTTGCAAAACTTTATAATTCAAAAATAAATAAAACATGAATAGATTTTTCCTTTGCAAGTATTTTTATGCTGGGAATATCCTTATGTAGGTAATATACTGTTTTCAAATTTATATCTCAATTATTTATACATTTTTGTATGCTTAAAGTTTGTCGACACAAACTTTTTTTACAAATTTACAGAAATTCTTAGTTTAAAAACTAAAATAAAAATAAGTTATGAATTTAGGTTAATTTCCATGTTCTATTCCTTTCATACATTTAAAGAAAACTTTTACATGAAGTTTCAAAGCATTTAGAAAAGAAATATTTTTATTATGATGTTTTGAATGAATACAAAATGCATAAAAATTCAAATAAGAAATAATTAAAACCACCTTTTAAATGTAAATAAAAACAAATGTACATACATAAAAATGTTATTGAGCTTTAAATTCTCCTTTATTAATATAAACACTTATTTATTTGTTTTGTTTTCTTTAAATAACTTCCAACTTAAAAGTACCATTTATCAATTTTTCGTCGCCAATAATCAAATCACTCAAATTTATAACTCAAATTCTTTGATTTTCAAATAACAAAAGTTTTTAAAATAAAATGTCCTTGATTTTCAACTTGCAACTATTATAATACCATTTATAAAATTTTAATGTTATCATTATATCAAATAATTGCAGAGTTTACTTCATTTTCACACTTTTCAAAAAATCCTTAAAATTCATCTTCTTTAAAATTATATTGTCTATATTATATTATCTTGTTAGATCACATTTCATTTTAGAATTCTTAATCAAATAAAACACATGTTGACAAACTTTAAGCATAGAAAAGTTCAATGTTTTGATTCACAACTTTTCATTCCATATATTTTATTCCAATTCAAATTCAAACTTAGAAAATAAAAAATATTGATAATCAAATCAGGTAATACTTACATACATTTGATTTATTTCTCATAGAAATAATATAAATTTCATACAATATAATTTTCACAAAATTTAAATTAGTAAATAAAACAATAATATTCAGAACATGGGAATTTTACGTTTATGTAGTACAGGCATCGAGACACGGCGCCATCTAATGTACCTTTTATTGTGGTATATCTTTCGTCTGTTGTGGAAACAAACTTTTACTCCAACGATGAAATTAGTGCAAATAAGAATTCTGCAATTAATTATCGAAATAACAATAAAATAGTCATTATATTATTCGAAAATGAAGCTACGAATTCCTCTAATTGCATTGCAACCCTAAAGAAATTGGCGGAAAATTGGCGAAAATTCAGGGTTGCAAGATTGGCGACTCCCTCAACGGTAGATTTTAACCGATTTTGCAATTAAATACGAAAAAAATCTGTATAAAAACTATCCTATTTCTCAAGTTGGAACAAAACACACATTTAAAAAAAAAAAAAGTTAAAATCGGATGGTTAGTTTCGGAGTTCATCGCGGACAAACATCGTGACACGGGAATTATATACACTGAAGTGACAAAAGTCATGGGATAGCAATATGCAAATTTTCAGATGGCAGTAGCATCGCGTAGAACAGGTATAAATGCGCAGTGCTTTCGCAGAGCTTTCATTTCTGTTCAAGTTATTCATGTGAAAAGGTTTTGACGTGATGATGACCGCACGACGGGAATTAACAGACTTTGAAAGCGGAATGTTAGTTGGAGCTAGACGCATGGGTCATGCCATTTCGGAAATCGTTAGGAATTCAACATTCCCAAATCCACTGTGTCAAGAGTGTGCCGAGAGTATGAAATTTCAGGCATAACATCCCACCATGGACAGCGCAGTGGTCGACCGCCTGCACTTAACGACCGAGACCGGCGACGTCTGCAAAGAGTCGTAAATTCTAACAGACAAGAAACACTGCGTCAAATAACCGCAGAAATCAATGTGGGACGTACAAGGGACATGTCTGTTAGAACTGTGCGGAGAAATTTGGCTTTCTTGGGCTATTCCAGCAGAAGACTGACTCGAGTGCCTTTACTGACAGAACGACATCACTTGCAGCGACTCTCGTGGGCACGTGAGCATATCGGTTGGTCCCTAGATGAATGGAAAACCGTGGCCTGGTCCGATGAGTCACGATTTCAGTTGGTAAGAGCTGATGGTAGGGTTCGAGTGTGGCGCAGAACCCACGAAGCAACGGACCCAAACTGTCAGCAAGGCACTGTTCAAGCTGGTGGTGGCTCCGTATTGGTGTGGGCTGTTTTTTCATGGCATGGACTTGGTCCTCTGGTGCGACTGGACCGGACATTGACTGGAAATGCTTATGTTCAGCTACTTGGAGATCACTTGCAGCCATTCATGGACTTCACGTACCCAAACAACGATGGGATTTTTATGGATGACAATGCGCCGTGTCACCGGGCCATAACTGTTCGCGATTGGTTTGAAGAATATTCTGGACAATTCCAACGAATGATCTGGCCACCTAGATCGCCCGACATGAATCCCATCGATCATTTATGGGACATCATCGAGAGGTCTGTTCGTGCCCAAAATCCTGCACCATCAACGCTTTCACAATTATGGACGTCTATCGAGACAGCATGGCTCAATATTCCTGCATAAGACTTCCAACGACTTGTTGAGTCCATGCCACGTCGAGTTGCTGCGCTTCGCCGGGCGAAAGGAGGGCCGACACGATATTGAGAGGTATCCCATGACTTTTGTCACTTCAGTGTATAATAGATTATATAAATTGATACATTTGATTTATAAATGTGAAATTTATTGCATTACAGATGCAAATAAAACTTCAGAAAACGATACATAAGTGAAATTTATTTTAGGACTTAATTACATTAATTATTATATAAATTACTTATTTTATTATTGATACATCTGATTTATAAATTCATTTGCAGTTAATTTATGTCTTAATACAATGCAAATAAAACTATAACTATAATAATATTGAAATTTTAAACTAATGTTTTTGAAGCTATTGAAGCATATTGTGAATTAAAATATAGATTGCAATTTAGATTCTTCTAATGAATATGTAATCTATTATAATACAGTTTAACTTTATAATATAATTAGAAATTAAATTAAAGAATTATTCATCATTTCAGGAAAATGAAATGAAATTATTCATGAAATAAAAATCACGAAATTAATATTCATTAAATCTAAGTACAATAAAATACAAATAAAGTTAATAAACGATTTATTTCTTATTTGGTTAAAAATAATTTTGTATTCATTTCAAATATTTTTAAATATTTTTAACCTGTTTATTTCAAGAACAATTCTTAGTTCGTCTATGCATATGATTTACATGAATGAATAAAATTCATACAATTTTATTTTGTAAAAGACTGTTTATTCAAACAATTGTATTTTTCCTTTTTATGAATTTTATAGTAAAAACAATTCTGGAAAGTATTTTATACAATTTAATTAACTTTCTGAGCCATTTTAATTTTAAATTAATCATTATATTCTAGTTTGCAAAGAAAATAATACATTTATACTATAAAATAGAATGTTGATTAGTTTTTTTTATATATGTATATTCCTGAAAATAACATTGGAATTTTAAATTAATCTTTTTGAAGCTATCGAAGCATATCGTGAATTTAAAAATAAGCTGCAATTTAGATTCTGCCAGTAAATCTGCAATCCATTATAATGCTGGGTAACTTTAAAACATATTAGGAATTAGATTAACTAAAAAGAATTCATCAATCTTTTACAAAGACATTTTAATTTAAATTGCAAATTAAATTTATTTGAAAATTCAGTTTAATTTAATCAAATTGAATTTAAATTAATACTTGATTGAAATGTTTATATATAAGTATTTCAATAATTGGATTTGAAGAAACCATATATAAGACAAGATTCATGCAAATCGATTCTTATGAGATTCATCTCAACAAGATCCTCATAGCTGCCCATTTCCTACGATACATTTGCCCTTGAGCATCATCAAAGATGTCTTAAATTTGGGGTGTTATGACATCTTGGTTTAGTTTTATCTTTCATACAAAGAGTTCATGTAATTATTTTTCCTAAACAAAGAAATTGATTAATTCCTATGATTTAAGGGTTAGCTCGTTCAAAAGTGGCCATCGTGCCACAAAATATTACATGAAGCGCACATTAATTACGATTATAAATAGTTCGTTCTGAAATATAGAAATAATTTCAATATACATAATACAATTCAGGGGCCTGATGGCCGAATGGCTAGCGCTCTGGCGTTCGGTACCACAGGTATCGGGTTCAAATCCCGGCTTTGCCCATGGGTGTTGTAGTGGTTCGGAATCCACTTTAAGCCGTAGGTCCCGGTCCTAATAGGATCGTAGAGCGTTGCGGGGGCATTGTTACTCCACGTCCGTGGCTTACCATCAAGTTACACGCGCTCCCTGGGTAATGCAAAGTGAGTAACGTTAGTGCAGCCCTTATGGCGAAGATCACGGCCTATTTGCCAGCTGCATTAGAAGAAAAAAATAATAATAATGCTATTCATAAGATACCATTTGAAATGTTGTGTCAAATGCAACTCCTGAAATTGGAACTCATAACAATCCAAACTTACAAAATTTTACTTATAATTCTTCAATATTAATCACAGTTTCTGACAATGCATTATCATATATTATACCACCAACTAAACTACATGTTAATTGTATAATTTGTTCAAAATAGAAATGCTACTTAAAGTATAAAAAAAATCAGGAATGCACTTAGTTTAATTCTTTTAATATGAAGCTTCTTTTATAGCATGTAATTACAAAATATGATGACTGACTAAAAATGATTCAAACAAACATGTAGCACACCTTATGTGTGTCGAATCAAAGAAAATTTCTCCAAATCATTAATTTTTTATTGAATTTGATGTTGGATGTCTTTGAATTTTTAATTCTATTGGATTTTGGTGTGTAATATAGTTCAAATTAAACTTGAAAATTGAGGTTTTATATTTTAGAGGAATGAGTTTGTGAAGGAATGAAACTGAAATTGACGTCTGAGGGAGGATAGCAAATGTATGATTATATGATTGATAAATGTATGATTATATGATTGATAAATGTATGATTATTATATTCATACATACATGTATGAATATACGTATTTCAATTTCAAGAATAAATGTATTGCCATGTTCAAATTGTGATACTTTTAAATTAAGTCATTCACGTCAGATATACAGTAGATTCAGTTCACTTAGGATGTATCATGGGCACTTGCTATACTTCTCGTATTTTGCTATAATAATTTGAAACGTTTCCTAGGCTGACATCTACTAGAAAAGGTTACACCTTCCTCTTTGAAAGCAGTAAAAGTGTATTCCAGTGTAGGGGTTTATTGAGCCAATCATCCAGTTTTCGCATGGTAGTTTTAATATCTGTTTTGAGTGTCGATTTCGATTCAAAATAAGGATTTGATTAAAAAAAAAGGAAAAGTTAAACTAAAGTTAGTTTTCGATCCAAAATAAGGATAAGTAAAATTATTCATTTAAACAAGAAATGCCTGATAGATATCGAATTTAAAATTCCTGGTTCGACCATTTAAAGAACGAAAATATAATAACTTCCTATTTTAAGCTTTTTCACTGTAAATCAAAACTGATTTTATTCGTGACTTGTAATGTGCAGGTTGGGCAAAAAGATTGTAGCTGGCTGTGGTTGGATTGAGATACTTAAGGCACAAGTTTGAGAACTCGCAGCTTTATTTACACAAGCATGCAATTAAAGACATACAATATTTAATGCACTTAAAGACAGGTAATTATATATTCGTGTAAGGACTAAACTTCTAAGCCGAAAACCCGTAACTCGGATACGCGCAGGATGGGCAAACTGACCATTTCTCTTGAATGCCGTGGGGTTGGGGTGGTCCTACTAGTGCGCTGGAGTAAGCGTGATTACAAACTATGATTAATGTCTAAGAAGATGTTATTAATTGGATTTGTAACTTGATTTAAATAAAAGTTCTTTAGTTCTTGTTAGTACTTTACATCAATACATCCATTTCACACTGAAACAAATTATAAGTTGCAAAGTAATTAATGAGGGCCATATCATAAAAAGTAGAACAGACCAAGCTATAGAGAAGAAAGATAGTCGAAGCTAAAGTGACACATTTATCCGGTAAAAGCAATAACTGTTACTCCTTCTTAGTTGCCTTTTTGTTCTATAGAAAGCTATCATTTAAGTTACTGGATCATTTAATCAAATCAACGAATCCATTATTAGAAATTTTCTCCTGGCATTTTATTTCTTTTTTCATTGCTAAAAACTTGCAACTTTTAACTGTAGAAAAATTGATAATTGTTTTGATTGGGATTTCTCAAAATAAAAACAAGATACTTATTTGGCACGATTTTCTCATTTAGAAGACATTGTTTTAGTTGACCCTATTATTTGGGCAAAAAAATTTATTAAATATTCCTACGAGATAAATATTTTCATAAATTATCAAAGCTAGTAAAACCACAAAATAAAAATATGGTTATATAATAAAAATTATAAACAATTTTCCTACAGACAGATCAATATTGAATTAATTGATCTCAAGATCAATGTGATTAAATTTTATAAGTATATGTTAATGTAGCTGTAAAAAATGTTAATGTAGCTGTAGCTGTAGCTGTATATGTTAATGTAGCTGTATAAATATAAAGAATTAATTTTCCAAATAAAATGTGGCCAGTTAAAATTATCTTTATTGAACTATCGCTTAGAGAAAAGTGTAAAAGTCGAAAAAAAAAAAAAAAAAGGAAAAGTCGCTCTAGTAATTAGTTACGCATTTTTAATGATGTCGACATTTAAAAATGTAATGAGATTTTGATCAATAATAATTCATATCTTTTCAGATGGTAATGAGTTTAAAATCAAAATTTTTAGCTTTGAGATGCTATGTTACACTGATAAGTTACTGATTACTCATAATTAGAGTTACTGCTCTACAATATTCAGACGAATATTTCATGCGTGCCATTTACTTGCTGCTTCCTTAATTAAAATATTCTATAGAATTTTAGAAGATTGTGTTGAATTCCTCCTGACTAACGATCCAATTTGGAATAGTTAATTCTCCTCCTCTATTCAAAACGCTTTGTAAAACAAGATAGCAAGGATGCTATTGTTCTAAATCATTGGCAGCACGAGTTTAGTTCCCTGCATGGTCGAAATGTTATTCTACATGTTTGATTTCTACATTCAAACAAGTTTTAAACAGAATATTTTCGAAATTCAAAAGCGTATAACCGGAAATAAAACAGATAATGGAAGTTTGTGGATAAAAAGGAAAATGATGAATTTAAATGAAGTCTTAGTTAACTAAGAATTCAATCTTAATTTAATTATTTATTTTCTTAAAAGTTGTCTCTTTTTATACTTTGGTTAACTTTGAAAATTATCTCTCAGTACTTTGTAAATCAAATTAAAATGTATAATGTATGAAAAAAATTTAATTTAAAATATAAATTTAAAAAATAAATTTAATTATTATTTTAATTTAATTTTAAGTAATTTAATTTAATTCAAAAATAAAATTTAATTTAAAGAAACAAACTTGTTTTTTAATTGTTTATTTTAAAAGAAAGAAAAACCTAAATGTATTTTTTTTCATTATCTTACTAATTTTTTTTCATTATGAAGTGTAATAATAGATTTTATAATAATCAAGAAATTTATAATCATAGTTATAATAATTTATAAATACAGATTTAATTTGGGAAGGCCCAAAGGGAAATTTATGAAAAACTAATTTAGCTTTTATAATTTTTCTAAAAACACTAATTAAATGTCGCTAATATAGAATACTAATTAAAGAATAAAAATATTAAATATGAATGCACTTTTTAGAAAATACAGGCAAGAAGAAAAACTTATTCTTTTAAAATTTCATCTTAAAAATTAAGCCATTAATTTAATAAACCATTTCATTTAATAATGTTTTTAATGGCATAACGAAATTCATAATCATTTCTGAAATATAAATTTGAGATAAATAGAGTTTACAATTAAAGATATTAAAATTAGCTTTTATTTTCATAAGCGACTTATTTCGTAAATTTATGTTTTTTTCTATTTTTTGTTGCAGTTCAATAATTTAATAAACTCAAAATAATTAATATTATTTCTGTTTTAAATACTTATCACGGGCAGAAGCAACCTGGAGAAGAGCACTTTCAGGTTCCAAACTAGAAAAGACAGGTTTGAAACCCGACAAGGGAAGCCGAACTGAAAACTTCCGTGTTTATATCAAGAATGCACACGCTATGTAGTAGGCCGGAATGCTATTTTGTTAGAATACAGGAGGTGGGTTTTAACTTCCAGAAGACAATTTTTTGAAGTGTTAATACTAAATAGTGATCGCAAAATATCTGGCTGAATGTACTACGTGTTTCCCATTTCAGTAGTGAATGAGCTCAGGTCAAAATGTCAAAAATTAATAATAGTAAATATTTGGTATTGTATTAAATAAAAAATAAATTCAATTACTTACTACATTTTGCAGAAGAATAACTCAATATACTGTATTTGTGCATTAATCATTTAAAATTCTTTTGATGGTATATTATGCACTAAATTTTTCTAGAGATGAATTATGCCCTTACTTCCGGTTCGAGAGATGCATTATGTACTAAATACTAGGTATAGAGATGCACTAAAATCTAATTTCTAGGGATGCACTAAAATCTAATTTCTAGGGATGCACTAAAATCTAATTTCTAGGGATGCACTAAAATCTAATTTTTACTAAAATCTAATTTCTAGGATGCACTAAAATCTAATTTTTAGGGATGCACTAAAATCTAATTTTTAGGGATGCACTAAAATCTAATTTTTAGGGATGCACTAAAATCTAGTTCTATCATGCACTAAATTCTAGTTTCAGGGATGCACTGTACCTTAAATTCTTCTTCCAGGGTACACTAAATTATTAAAGCAATGAAAGTTTTTTTAGGGATGCGTTATTCGCAAAAGAAAGAAAGCTTTCCTCATTTTACAAATTTAAACTCATTTTCTCTTCAATAATCGTTTAAATGAAATTCTCGTCGGGTTGGTCGAGATAGATCAGTTTGAAATTAATAATTCAAATAAGTTTATTCTTCATCCAAAATCATATTGATGACATCCATGCGATAACTTATGCTCAAATTCCTATTCTTAGGTCTCCATCGACGAGAATTTATCTTGATGGGTATTTTTACAAAAAAGTCCTATCGTGTTGTTTATCGCAGACTAATTTATTTAAGTCTAGTTGTAACCCAAAATATTAATTAGTGTCTTTCTAGTGGAACAATATTGTTAAAAGATAGAAGTTTGAATTTAAAAAAAATTCAGTTAAGTTCCCCTAATTGTAGAAAGTCGATAGACTACACAAGAAAACATTTTATGTAATTTAATATTTTAATACTTTATGAGAGATTTCTTCTTTACTTAATAATGAATTCATAAACTTGTGTATATTTTTGCTATTCTCTTATATTTACTATATTGGCAAAAACTAAAATTGTTAATATGTACTGGCAAGAAATATCTTTTAACTAAAAATATTTATTAATTATCTTAAATATCTAAAAAAAACTCCGCTAATACTTTTCCAAAAAAACATTCCTTTTGTAATGAAGGATTATTTAAAGACGATTATGTTCCTGTAAACTTAGAGATTAAAAAAATGCGTCAATATAAAATAGTTATTTTAGCAAAATATAGTCCTCTTTATAATATATAATTCAAAATGCAATTTTATATGCTTATCTGAAAGAAAAAAATCTACAACAGGAAAAAAAATTCTGATTTCAACTACTTAAGTTAGTAGTTGATGGTACAGTAAAAAATTAATGTTCTCAGTAGATAATTAATGTTTAAAAGAATTTATCGGACAGGATTTTGATTAAATATAAAATAATTTTTTATGTATATTGCAGAGTTTTTTTGTGTTAATGCTCAAAATCACTTTTGACTAATTTACTTGGATAATAAATGGGAAACATGTATTCGTATTGATTAACGCATCATTTTAAAGCTGATAATTTTTATATTTTAAAGCTTGCCTTCTAATTTACAATCACATTTTGGAATCAAACTAAAAATTTAGGTCACCAAATTAATCGCTTTATAATTTTTTCAATAAATGAGCAAAGTTTTCATTAAATATTATAAGTTATCAATTTGTGTTTCCAAGTAAACATATTTTCTTTCGATGTCCTGAACAGTTCTTTAGATGTCAACCATGGATTTTCAGCAAAATTGGCTCAATTTTAGAAATAAATTGCTAACTGACAATGATATGCTGAAGAATGGTTCAATGATTTTCTTAAAAGAAAAAATACCTTCATATCCGCATTTTTTCCATAGTGTTAGTCTTACTATGGCTATAATATATTGCCAGAAAATGTCATGGATCAGTATATAGCCTAAAGCTAGCTTGATGGTTAACGCAGTTTGTAAGCTATACAATATGTATTGAATGGAGGACAAGCTAATTTTGAAATATTATCGTAGAATGTAATTTTAAGATTTTTCTTAGATATTATTGTAGAAATTTTAAACTTGATATTCTTGCTAAAATGCAAAGAAAAAGTAACCGAGCGATAACATACTGTAAGACATATTTGTAATGCAGTATTTAATTTTATCACAGTTTTTCCTACATCTAACCTTCTCATATCTGGGCTAGTGGCCAAGTGGGTAGCACTATGGTCTTTAGTACCACAGGCTTCAGATTTGAATACAGGTTGTAGTATGCATGTTTGTTACTGATTCTAAATCCACTTTAAACCTTCGAGCGCACAAATTAACAGTAGAGACAAACTAAACCATAAGAAAACAAACCAGACTAATCAAAGAAAATGAAAATATTTGAAATACATTATAAGCTGATTTGAATTTTTTATTTTTGAAATAATCCAAGTATTAGAAGTGCATGGCTTCTCTTCATCATATTTATTTGTTTCATGTCTAAAATTTATATCATTTGCTATTCAATGTTGCAGATTTGTTCAATGTTTGGGGCATTCTGTTGTGCTTGCTATTGTGTAATAGAATGTTAGATGTTAGTTCAACGATGTCTCCTTAAATGTGCCAACAGCTGTTTGCACCAAAGCAGCCAGCTTGGCAATGGCAATATTGCTAAAAATCTATTAATAGAAAGGAATTAATGGGGAATTCTGCGAACTAATTGCTAATCGAATTATTCACATGTACTTTGTTACCACTTTTTTTCCAAGAAATTACGGTGCGATGTAGATTTTTCCTTTTTTTAATTAAAACTATCTTACTTATATTAGAAAATTTCAATTCATCAACTCTCATTGTTGATCATCTGTTAATTAGCATAATGCACCAAATTGTAAAAACAAGTACAAAAAAATATATAAAACGATATTTAATTTAAAGTTTATAGCAACTGCAAGTGTAAAAGAAAATGACAAAATTGCAAGAATTATTTTATATGCATTAGCTACAAATATTTTGAAAATTTATTTTAAAATTATCAAGCTTTTCTAGAAGAGTTACTAAGGGAGGGAGAATGTTAATCGTCTATGTAAGAATATTCTCGCAAATTAACGAGGTTCTATTATAAACATCGTAAAAATGAATTTGAATTAAATGAAGTAACATTCATCTACACATGTTTTAAAAGTTAAACTAATTAATAGATGCTTCAGATTACAGAATTATCCTTTTTTCCTTAATAGTCTGTTTAAAATAGTATTTTAATTTATTCTTTGGCTGTATATTTATCGTTGTTAAACTAGCTGCATTTGAGTTTTCTGGTATTATACATATACACATTATAAATAGTTCGCTTTAAAATGGCCGACATGAAATATTTTACTCCCCCCCCTCCTAGCATTTGAGAGTACAACTTAACAAACTCCATCATTAATGAGCGATGGAAGTTAAAAACAAAAAAGTTTCCTAATTATTTTAAATTTTAGTTGGAATACTTATTTTCCATTTCTTTACGTATGATTTGAAAAATTAAATTTATTCATCCAATTCCATATTGAATTATTAAAAAAAATTAATTTTCCCGAGTATATTTCTTCAGGGTTTCATTAAATTCACCATTGAATTAAAATTATTTAGCATGCTTTTTATTTTTCTGCTGGTATGTTTTTTTTCCTCCATATTACCAATGTTAAAATTAATTAATTAATTTAATTCTCTTGAAATATATTATGTATCCAATATCCATTGTATGTGTTTTTTTTCTTCAAATTTATGTAATTAAATTCATAGCTTTACAACATGTGTCAGAGATTCTGAACAAAAGGATAGACCGATCGAAAGAGTGCGACGAAACTTAATGAAGTTTAAAATATTCGCTCTTCCAAAAGTACTGCGTAGCAAAATACTCAACGCTTTCCTATCTCGTTAGTTTAATTGAATATTTAGTTTTAAAGATCAAAGGAAACTGAGAGACATGGTAAAAATTTAATTAAAACCTGTCTTTTTCCAAAAGTTTCAAGTAAATGTTTCTGTGCATCTAATTGTGTGTTATTTTCTGCGGTCCGTCAATGTCGTCTTTCATAATTCAATTACGCATATTTCACGGAACCTGCATTGTACTTGCTGAATATTTGATTTAAATGATTAAAATCAGTATTTTTTTCCAACTAAAATTGTTATTTATTATAAGTCTAGTCATGAAAGATCCATCAGAAGGGAAACCTTTAATGAATGTTTGATAAGAATTTTTTTTTTTTTTTTTTTTTGCTTAGAATTTAATTTTAATATTCATTTTTCAAAATCAGATAATTTAAATTGAGAAGTAGAAAGTAATTAACATACTGATAATTGTATTATTACTTTCAGTTAACGCTCAATTTGCTAGCATTAGCTAAAGCAAATATAAAAGTTGTCAGCTATAGATTTTGTCAACTGAATCATTTATTTTAAATCTCCTGGAATTTTTGTATTGAGTTGTGCAGTGAGCGGTATTATTTAAAGTAACTGTAATATTTTATAAAATTTTTTGATTAATTCGTATATGACTAATACGTTACACATTATCGAAAGTATGATGCTTGTATTATTGTATACTTATACTTCTGGTACTTATACTTGAACATATCGTACTTACACATCTTTGTTGTATTATATGGAAAATGCACATATGTAAATATATAACAGAAATACATAAACCAATAAGCAAAATTAAATATATTAACTCTTAAGAAATTCTATAAATTAATGTTTTTTTATGGAGGAGGTACTTAACTGTAACATAAAATAAAATATATCTAAGAAATTGAAAATAAGTATTTCAACTAAAATTAAAAATAAATGGAATTTTTTTTTCTTCCATCGCTCCTTAAAGATGGAGCTCGTTAGGCTATACTCTCTAAGGCTAAGGAGGGGAGAAATATTTCATATGGACTATTTACAAAGCGAATTATTTATGTGTGTATTTATACACTTAGTCACAAAAGTAAGTATGCAACTCATAGTTTAAGTGAAAAAGCTCTAGTTCTCAAATAAATATAAGAAACATATTATTTTGGAGAATGTTGCTTATAGCTTCTGATTCAAGTCATAAAGTAATGAAAAATAAACCAAATCAATATATTTTAAAAAACTTTAAGAATAATTTTGTTAACTACCAGTAGAAATTTAAATCACAAAAGTATATATGCACTCTGAATTTTAGCCTTTTAAATAGGCTGAATGAAACTTCTCGAGTGATTTTTCGTATTTCAGTGATAAGTTTAGAAGTTCTGCTACAAAGATTGTAAGTTTGAGCTTTAAGTACATCAACAATTCACCAATGGCTCAACATGGAAAAGAATTATCAAAAGATCTAAAGAATGCAATAATAAAGCTCTAAAAGGACAGCAAGTCCCAAAGACAAATCGCTAAAATCATAGGCAAAAGTCCTGCAACAGTGCAAAAAATCATAGAAAAGTTCCAGGCTGAGGGAAATACTCTAAACAAGCCAAGAACAGGACGACCGCCCATTTTGACAGATCGAGAAAGGCGAATTATTGTTGGAAATGTGGAAAAAAATCCGTCGATTAGCGCACCAAAATTGACAACTAATGTGAAAAACAATTTTGCGAAGTCATGCAATCCTGAAACAATTCGCCGTGTGTTACGGAAGGCAGGATACCATGGTCGAAATATACGAAGAAAACCATTTGTTAGCAAAGGGAATCGCAAAAAAAGAATAGATTTTGCAAAAGAAAATGTAAGGCAGGACACAAATTTTTGGAATTCCGCGATTTTTTCGGATGAAAGTAAATTCAACATCCATGGGGCAGATGGATGCCAAAAAGTTTGGAGGAAAGCAAATGCAGCTCTAGAACCAAAGAACATGAGAGGAACTGTAAAACACGGTGGTGGTTCGATTATGGTTTGGGGTTGCATGGCAGCAACTGGAGTAGGAAATTTATTTATAATCGACGGAATAAGGAATCAATATAGCTATTTGAATATTTTAAAGAATAATCTAAGCCAAAGTGCTTCTAAATTGGGACTCGATGGATCCTTCACTTTCCAACAAGATAATGATCCCAAACATACTGCTCGGGTTATTCGGAAATGGCTGCTATATCACTTGCGAAAACAGAAAATCTCATTGAACACTTGTGGGATTATCTCGATCTCCGAATTAAAAAGCAAGAGATCAAAACTAAGAATGATCTAAAAAAAGCCCTTTTGGAGGAGTGGCAGAAAATACCATCTTCTGTCACTCAAAATTTAGTAAACTCAGTGCCATCTAGATTGAGAGATGTTATAAAGGCCAAAG
This sequence comes from Caerostris darwini, assembly GCA_021605075.1. Lineage (NCBI taxonomy): Eukaryota > Metazoa > Arthropoda > Arachnida > Araneae > Araneidae > Caerostris > Caerostris darwini. Next base: position 443,126 of record BPLQ01006630.1, on the reverse strand, counting down.
GCTATCCAACAAATTTTTTTGAAAAATTGTAAAATTTGCAATATTAATGTCTTTGTTTTTGTTTGCATACTTACTTTTATGATGTTAATTATGTCCTATTTTAAGTTAAGCTCATCTTGCTAATTAAATATTTGTATTTTTTAATTACTTTTCATTTTGTTATTAAGCTCGATTTTGCTGTAACCGAAATAAATCGTTATTTGAAAACTCTAATATTGTAGGTCTGTTTTTTTTTCATAGGGCATCATCACATACATTCTGCATACTTACTTTTGTGACTAAGTGTATGACCAGGAATCACAAAAGCAGCTAGTTTAAAAACGACAAAACATGCTGACAAAAAACAAGTTAAAATACTATTTTAAATAGAGTATTAACGTTAAAGAATAATAAAATTTTGAGGGTTAGTTACAACCCTTATTTAGCTGTGCATAAATAGCAGTTTTTATAGCGAAATAAAATTTAAATATAAGACGTATTTTCTTTGATAATTTTAAATATGTTAAATGCCATTTTCTAATCCTGGTGCCTTAGACCTTAATCCTTGACCACTCGCCACTAGAACGGCAGACACGTAACAAATAAAGTATTACTTAGGATTATAGAGTCCTGCAACACTAAATCTGAGTTTTGAACGAATAATCTCAAGGATAGCATTTGATGATTCTAGGAAGATAAATGGACTTAACTGTCTACAGGTTTATATGTACTCATATTCGGTATCAGCATGTTACCTTTTCGTTTTTCGAACCCACCTTCCCAAATTCAAAAGCGGCCTGATGGCCAATTGGTTAGTGCTCTGGCCGTTGGTACCACAGGCTTCAGCGATGGCCTGGTTGTTTGTTGGCGGTTCGTAATCCACGTAAACTGTAGATCCCGGTCTAATTAGCCTAAAGCGTGCACAAAATGACAAACCAAACCTAGCTCAAAAATTTTGCGTGCTGTCATCACGTTCCTCCAATTCCATGCTAAACTGAAGTAAAAAAATAATTTAATTACTTTCATTTGAATATTTTTTTTTATTCTGCATCGATGTACGAATTCAATACAGATGTAAATACAATATTGTTACTGTTATGCTTAATAAACATTTTCTTCTTAAATTAGTCCTAACAATTTTTTATTCGAAGCATTATTAGAGTAAAGCACATTCCCATGGGTATTCTGAATCTTTTACATGGCAAAAAGAAATATTCGATACAAGAATAAGTAATATTTTATTCATATTCGCATTGCCTTAAACGTATTTCGTTAAAGTTCTTCATTCAGCTATAAATTGTAACTAAATGTTAATCAAGCTATAAATATTGAAAAGGTAATTATCTTTTTCTTATGTTGTCTCGATGATTTACTTGGGAATTGATTAAAAAATTATTCAGGTATGGTTTGCAACACTACAATTGGACAGTTGGATTCCAGAAGCAAAATATCTTAAAATTAGCTGCCGATTTCTTAATTAACTTAATTTATAACATAAATAAAAGTTAACCCAAACTATTTTTAATTAACAAATAAATAGGAAAAAACAATTATGGCGTTACAATATTTTTAAAAAACACTTGCATGGAAATACCTATTGAGGTATTTTTTTTAACATTTCATTTATATCGAAAAACATTTTTTGCTTGCAGAATTTATTTTAAGAGGTTCTTTACATAACGTATAAACACGTAGTTGCTTTACAAGAAATTTTACGGAAGTCCAAAAGTTTCTACTTTACAGAAGAGGTAAAAAAAAAAAAAGTTAAACGTTAAGAAAAAAATAGTCATTAAAAGTAAAAAGACGGAGTACTAATAAATGGATAATTTAGCAACTACTTTTGATTTTATTTTTAGTAAAACAACACGAAATTATCTATAAATTTTCATTTATTTTCATAAAATGAATGATTTGCAAAAACAAAAATTGCGCTTATTATTGCGATGTGCTTCTTTTATTGCTAGTTAAGGTATCTTCGTATCTGAGTTTGGCTCTAAAACACTTGTTTTCCATCCTTTATAATAACAATGAATTATCTATCGAGGAAGATTGATTTTATAAATGCCGTTATTGATTACTACCCAGTAGTTCGCCAAACTTATAATAAAAAGGCTTTATTTATTGTTTAAATTTGAATTTTCTGGTTGAACAGACCTAGTATATCTTACGCGTGTAATTTAAACTGCTCGGTTTCAAAATAATTGGGACATTCAGACAGAATTTTATCCTTTAAATCACGCCTTATTAGATGCTAAGAAGAGAAAATTTCCAGTTCACTTATTTGCCATGTCTTTGTTAATGAATAAATAGCATTCCTATTTTTTTAAAAAAAATTCTTTTGAAGATTTCACAAGCACGATTGAATTTGGTTTTATTTTACTTCCATATGCTTGCTAACTCTCAACCATGATTTATGTAGATTAAAACTTTTTTTTCTTTTTTGCAAAAATAAGTTAAACGAAAAGGATAGTCATTAAATATTTTGGATTCACTGAATTTACTGATTTGGAAAGTGCTTATCATTAAATAAATATTAAAAATATTTTTGTTGCTTTTCCTTTAGATATTTCCTTGGAAGTTTATCGCAACTGCCAGTGTAAAATAAAATGTCAAAATTGTAAGAATTATTTTATATGCATTAGCTACAAATATTTTGAAAATTTATTTTAATACTATCAAGCTTCAATACGAGAGTTACTAAGGGGGGGATATTAATCGTCTATACAAGAATATTTCATTAAGTATTTCTTGCAAATTAATGAGTTTATATTATAAACATCGTAAAAGGTAATTTGAATCAAATGGGATAACGTTCGTCTATACATGTTCTAAAAGTTAAACTAATTAATAGATGCTGCAGATTACAGAATTACTCCTTTTTCCTCAATAGTCTGTTTAAAATAGTTTTTTAATTTATTCTTTGGAAGTATGTTTAGCGTTGTTAAACTAGCTGCATTTCAGTTTCCTGGTATTATACGTATACACATTAAAAATAGTTCGCTTTAAAATGGCCAACATGAAATAATTTACTTCTACCCCCCTCTCCTTAGCTTTAGAGAGTATAACTTAACAAGCTCCATCTTTAATGAGCGAAAGAAGTTAAAAACAAAAAAGCTTCCAAATTATTTTAAATTTTAGTTGGAATACTTATTTTCCATTTCTTTACGTATGATTTGAAAAATGAAATTCTTTCATTTCACCTCCATATTGAATTAATGACAAAAATTAATTTTCACGGGTATATTTCTTCAGGTTTTCATTAAATTCATCATTGAATTAAAATTATTTAGCATGCTTTTTATTTTTCTGCTGGTATGCTTTTTTTCCCCCATATTACCAATGGTAAAATTAATTAATTTAATTCTTGAAATATATTATGTATCCAATATCCATTGTGTGTATTTTTTTCTAAATTTAAGCAATTAAATTCATAGCTTTACAACATGTGTCAGAGATTCTGAACAAAAGGATAGACCGATCGAAAGAGTACGACGAAACTTAATGAAGTTTAAAATATCCGTTCTTCCAAAAGTACTGCGTAGCAAAATACTCAACGCTTTCCTATCTCATTAGTTTAATTGAATATTTAGTTTTAAAGATCAAAGGAAACTGAGAGACATGGTAAAAATTTAATTAAAACCTGTCTTTTTCCAAAAGTTTCGAGTAAATATTTCTGTGCATCTAATTGTGTGTTATTTTCTGCGGTTTTTAGTTCGTGAATGTCGTCGTTCATAATTCAATTACGCATATTTCACGGAACTTGCATTTTACTTGCTGAATATTTGATTTAAATGATTAAAATATTTTTTTTTTTTTTGCAGTATTTTTTTTTCCAAATAAAATTGTTATTTATTATAAGTCTAGTCATGAAAGATCCATCAGAAGGAAAACCTTTAATGAATTTTAGATAAGAATTTTTTTTTTTTTTTTTTGCTTAAAATTTAATTTGAATCTTAATTTTTCAAATTGGATAATTTAAATTGAGAAGTAGAAAGTAATTAACATACTGATAATTGTGTTAATACTTTCAGTTAATGCTCAATTTGCTAGTATTAGTTAAGACAAAAATTAAAGTTGCTAGTAATATATTTTGTGTACTGAAACAACATTCCTCATTTTGAATTTCTAGATTTTTATTTTGAGTTATGCAGTGAGTGGTATTATTTAAAGTTTAAATTCACTATAATATTTTATAAAAACTTATGGTTTACTCGTATATGAATAATACATTACACATTTCCAAAAGTATAGTGCTTGTATTATTGCACGCTTGTACTGAAACAATATTAAATGATACTTGCATTCTTGTACTTGAAAGTATGGTACTTACATATACAGTGGGTACAAAAAGTATTTGCACACTTGCATTTTTGCTTGCAAATCATAAAATTAAGCATTAAGAAATACAAAAATTGGTATTGCCAAAGTAGAATAAGTTTAATCACTTAAATTAAACAGAAAAAATAATGTTTTTTTGCAACAAAATTAAAATATCTCGTGTCAAAAAAGTATTTGCACACCCGCATGAATACAAAAGAAATATAATATGTAAGAAAATTTTAAATAACTAATATTTAGTATGCATTCCATTAGCATCTATTACTGCTTATAATCTTGCTGGCATTAATTTAATTAAATTTTCTGTAACAGTAAGGTCAATATTTGACCACTCTTCAATAAGAGCTTGTTTAAGTGCATACTTGTTTGAAATCTTCTTTTTTCTTACTTTTAAATCTAAAGAATTCCACAAATTTTCCAAAGGATTTAAGTCTGGAGATTGTGGTGGAGTAGCAAGTCTTCTGGGTACATTATAAAGCAACCACATTCGTGTTATACCGGCAGTGTGCTTGGGATCATTCTCTTGCTGAAAATAGTATGAATTACTGATACCCAATTTTATTGCACTTTGTGGCAAGTTATCTCGCAACACATCAATATAGGTTCGAGCTGTCATATTCCCATCAATGAAACACAAATTACCAACTCCTTTGCTGGCCATGCACCCCCAAACCATAACAGAGCCTCCTCCATGTTTAACTGTAGGTAATACATTTTTAGTATGGAAAGCAGTGCAAGGCTTTCTCCAAACTAATTTGCTGCCATCTGATTTAAAGATATTGAACTTACTCTCGTCGGAGAATATGACATTTTTCCAGAAATCAATTGGCTTATTGATATATTTCTTAGCGAATTAAAGTCTCTTCAGTCTATTTCCTTTCATTTATAAAAGGTTTTTTCCTTGGAGATCTCCCATAAATTTGTGCATCGTGCAGGACATTTCGAATACTTTGGGCACTAATTTGAACTCCAGATGTTGAAGCGACATCATTGGCTAATGTTATCGCACTAACAAATGGATTTTTTGATGCCTCTCTTATAATTTTTCGCTTAATTTGCTGTGAAAGTTTCTTTGGGCGTCCAGAACGCAAATTATTTGATGTAGATCCTCTTACTTTGTGACATTTTATAATGTACCGAACAGTAGAAAAGCAAACATTTACTTTTTTACCTATTTCTCGATAACTTAGGCCATTTCCACGAAGAGAAACAATTTTTTCTCGCAACGAGATCGGCAATTCAGATTTCTTAGGTGCCATCACAAATTGAAATCAACAATCAACTGATCGACAGCATGTTATTACGTATGTTATTTACTGCGGGATGACTATCAAATAATTAGCAAAAAAAATGCAAATTTCCTAAAGTTGAGTTGAGTGTGCAAATACTTTTTTGACGTAAGATATTTTAATTTTATTGCAAATTTTTTTTTTTACTTGTATTATTGTATTTTTTACAATTAGTTTAGATGAATAAGGTTATTGTGCTTTTAAAATGCCCATTTTTGTATTTTTTAATGCATTTTTTTATGAATTGTAAGCAAAACTGTATGTGTGCAAATACTTTTTGTACCCACTGTATTTGTCGTACAGATTTTATATAACATAAAGACATCAAAGAATAAACAAAATTAAACATATTAGCTCTTAAGAAAAACTTTAAATTAATGTTTTTTAAGAAAGAAGTGCTTTACTATAACTTAAAATAAAATGTATGTAAGAAATTAAAAAATAAGTATTCCAAATAAACTTAGAAATAAAAAAAAATTCTTAATTATTACTATCTTACATCGCTCATTAAAGATGGAGATTGTTATACTCTCTAAGGATGGGGAGGGGAGCGGGGGGATATTTAATTTTAAAGCGAATTATTTCAAATGTGTGCATGTACAACACAAAAAAACCCCCCACTAATGCAGCTAGTTTAACAACAACAAAAGTACTACCAAAGAACAAGTTAAAATACTACTTTAAACAGATATTAAGGATAAAGGGTAATAAAAATTTGACAGTCAGTTACAATACATATACTCTGTACATAAATAGCAGGTTTTTATAACGAAATAAAATTTAAATTTAATACGAATTGTCAATAATTTTAAATACATTAAATGTAATTTTCGAATTTGACCTTTTTTTCTAATACAGCTGGCAAACACTTAGACAGTTGTCTTGGATGCCTTAAGGCAAACGCTGTACAGACACTACTCACTTTGCATTACCCAGAGGGTGCGTGTAATTTGAAGATAAGCCAGGGATGTGGAGTAACAATGTCCACGCAACGGTCTACTATAGTGTTAGACCGGTTTAAAGTGGATTCTGAACCACTACAAAAAACCATAGCACCTCCGTGACTCGAACCCGAAACCTGTGGTACCGAGCGCCAAAGTGCTAGCCACTCGGCCATTCAGGCCTCTTGACCTTATTCATTCGCCACTAGAATAGCCTACACGTAACAGATAAATATTACTTAGGATTAACACTCCATCACACATGCAACACTGCATCGCATGTTGAACCTTAATTTTGAACGAATTTCAAGGATAGCAATGGTTTAATGAAGATGGTTTAAAAAAGAATGAGAGATGGACTTTCGTGTCTACATGTTTTTATGTGCTCACATCTGGTATCAATACGTTATCTTTTCAATGTTTTAAACCCAGTTTCCCACATTCAAAAATCCAGCATGTTGTTGTCACGTCCTTCCAATTCCATACCAAACATAATACTCCAATTCCATACTTCTATACTAAAAATAATTTAATTACTTACATTTGAATAAAATTTTCTAATTTTGCATCGATATACAAATTCAGTACAGATGTAAATACAATATTATTTTCACTGTTATGTTTAATAAATATGTTTTTCATAAAATTAGTCATAGCAATTATTTTATTCGAAGCATTGTTATAACAAAGCGCATTCCCAAGGTTGTTCTGAATCTTTCTACATGACAAAAAAAAAAAATATTCGATACAAGAATTCAATAATATTTTATTCATATTCGCATTGCCTTAAAAAACATTTCGTTGAAATTCTTCATTCAGCTATAAATTGCAACTAAATGTTAATCAAGTTACAAATATCGAAAAGGTAATTAACTTTTTCTTATGTTGTCACAATGATTTATTCGGGAATTGATTAAAAAAATTTATTCAGATATGATTTGCAACAATGCTATAGACAATTGGATTCCAAAAGCAAAATATCTTAAGCTAATTAAAAAAATTGGCAGCTAATTTTAATTTGTAATATAAATTAAACTTAAGCCAAATGTTTGTTTATTAACAAACAAATAGGAAAAAGATAGCAACTATGGAATTAAAATATTTAAAAAAAAATTCTGGCTTTGAAAAACTTATTGATGCATTTTTTGAATATTTCATGTATTTCAAAAGATGTTTTAACGTGCAGAATTTATATGAATAGGTTCTTGACATTTCTAGTTCGCTTTGCAAGTAAGTTTATACAAGCCAAAAGCTTTCTACTTTACAGAAGAGGTAAAAAAAAGATGTTAAAAAACAATCATTAAAAGTAAAAAAAACAAAGCATAATTAAAGGAATTATTTGACGACTACCTTTGATTTTCCTCTTAATAAAACAACAAAAAATTATATAAATTTTCATTTATTTTCATAAAATGAATGATTTGCAAAAACAAAAATTGAGCCTATTACTGCGATGTGCTTTTTTTCTTGCTATTTAAGCTATTTTCGAATCTGATTTTGAATCTAAAACACTTGTTTTCCATCCTTTATAATAACAATAAATTATGTACGGCGGAAAATTGATTTTTGGAATGCTGTTATAGATTACTACCCAGTAATTCGTCAAAATTATAATCAATTCTTTATTTATTATTTAACTATGAATTTTCTGGTTGAACAGACCTAGTATATTTTTCACTGCTATAGTGGCACCAACATGAAAATAAGCTTGCACATATAATTTAGATTGCTCAGTTGCAAAATAATTAGGAGATTCAGGCAGAATTTTATACTTTATGTCACGCCTTATTAGATGCTAAGAAGAGAAAATTTCCAGTTCACTTACTTGCCTTGTCTTTGTTAATGAATAAATATTCTTCCTTTTTTTAAAAAAATTCTTTTGAAAATTTCACAAGCACGATTGAGTTTGGTTTTATTTTACTTCCACATGCTTGCTAACTTTCAACCATGATTTATATAGATTAATTTTTTTTCTTATTGTAAAAATAAGTTAAATGAAAATAATAGTCGTTAAATCTGTCGGATTCGCTGAATTTACTGATTTGGAAAGTATTTATCGTTAAATAAATATTAAAAATATTTGTATTGGTGCTTTTTATCCTTTTTCAGAACACATCCTTATTTATTTTAGGGACACGCAGCTGAATATGTAATACCCTAACCTGATTATCTGATATAAATTGTATTAAACATGCACAATTATTAACGGGAATATAAGTCTGCATGAGTTATTGATATTTCACAGGAAATTTATTAAAATAATTTTATTTTCCAATATTGATTATATTTAACTATATATGTTCCATATAGAGGAAATAAAAAAAAGGGTAAATGTTTGGCCTTACAAATGAAATGCTTCTGATCTTAAAGGCAAAACGTAAGTTTTATTATAGTTTAAATTACATTGAAAAGTAAATAATAATGAAATAAATTAACGACAATGTAATGATTGAATGTATTAATAATGAAATCATTTAAAAAATATGCCTAAAATTTTCTAATTGGCACCTGAGGGCGCGTGGGTAACAGTTGCCCATAAAAACTATTAGAATAAAAGAACAAAATGATCTGGAAATCAGCTATTGAAGGTTTTAACCACTTCTTGATAAAATGGGTACTATTAAGAGAAGAATATTGTCATACACTACAGTTCAGGGGGAAAAGAGAGCATTTTAAACTATCTGGATATTGATTTATTCAGATACTTTTTAACTGTACTGTAATAGTTTAGTAGATATTTTACAAAAGGTGGATTCTTAGACTAATTTTCTTGATTGCTTATTTTATATCTAAATAAGAAAACAAAATTTTTCATCTGGTTTAAGATTTTAATGTTATTTAAATGTTAAACCTGGTTTAGCATTTTATCCGTAGAGTTTACTACCACCAAATACTACTATAGTATACAAGTATATCAAATACTACCTAAAATAAGGCATTATTTCCCAGAAATTGAAGTTATGTTAACGCTTAACTATCAGAACGGCTTGTTGGACAATTGGCTAACGCTCTAGCCTTTGGTACCACAGGCTTCAGGTTCGAATTCTGGCGATGACATGAATGTTTTTTAGTGGTTCGGAATCCTGGTTAAACTGTAGGTCCAGGTCTAATTAGCCCCAGAGTATGCACAAAAGGACAGTAGAGCGACAAACCAAATCTAAGGATCAGAAAACTAATTATGAATGAGCTAACTTGTTCTATAGTACTTGATAATAAAATCATGAAATGCTCTAAAAAAACAATTTCTGATGAAGGATGTTATCTGATGAATTTTCAGTATAACATTAATAGTAGATTTATTGATTAACTTGCATTTACCTTAATGTAGTTCCTGTTATAATAAGATTGTATGTTTTGTTGTCAATACTTTAAATGACTCTAATAAAGTCATTTGAATATCATCCCAGTTACTATATCACACTTTTTATGCAAGTTAATAACATTATACTTGATAAAAAAAAAAATCCAAACGCCATTTTATTTTACTAAGCTTCAACATCAGCAAACTTTACAGCATAAAACATGAAGAATCGGAGCTACCTAAGACATTTTAAAATAACGATGGTGAGAAAGGAAAATAAACATTTGAAAAAAAAAAATTCAATTCAATTCAAATAAAATTGAATTCAAACGATGATAAATGATCACATATTTAGATCGCGTATCATAAAGTAGATTGAGTACTTCATTATTTTGTGCTGTACTTTAGGCAACACTTTTTAGTTATGCTAAGTAATAATTATTTAGCATAAACCAGCTATTGATGTTATTACTAATCGTTATTCGAAATGGTTGATCTGGTTTTAATGTAAAATGCTTTATTTAATTGTAGTCCACCTTATGTAATATGTTGCTCAAGGGATATCTTAAATAAAAGATATATAATTAAAAGGACTGGCAAGTGAGAAATCAATTCATGAATTGTTTTTCTTCTACTAAAGTCAGATTAAAGCTAAAACCTTTTTCTGTATAATTTTAAAGAATATAAATTTCAGAGAGGATAATCTTTCAGATCACCATTACAATTGTTTTTAAAATTTAATACTGTACCAAAGAGTTAAAGCACTTAATTTGTGATTAAAATCTTTTCTGAATGAATGTTCTGTTTGAAATTATCGGTTTACTGCACGGGATAATTTTGTTTCGAATATTCTTTTTAAGTAAAAAAAAAAAAAAATTATCATGGATTTAATGTAAATTGTTTATATTATTTGACTGCATAATGCTATCATAATTTATCAAACTATAAAAACCATTAAAATTCATTTATTTTAAAAACCTATATTAACATGTAATTGTGTTTAATAATATAATAAAACTTCAAATACAGGGGAATTACATCAAATTGCAAAATCAATTTCCCTCATTGTGATTTAAATGAGAATCTTAAAAATACAGAATGGATTGTTTTATCATTTATTCATATTTGTATAGAAACAGATAAAAAAATCAGAAAAACACATTCCGCAAATAAAATAAGATTACCCATAAAAAAACAGTTAATTATTTCCGTTTTCTTGCGTAAACTATATGTTTTGAAAATAGAAGGCAGATAAAAAAAAATTTCGAAAGCACCAAAAATAAATTTCTAACAAAAGAAAAGTCTCATTTTTGTGCATAAATGATTGGGTAAACAAATCAGTTATACATATTCTGTAAATAACGTATGATTAACTGTTTTTTTTTATAAGTAATTATTTTCGTTTTTTTTTTATGCTTATGTCTTTTACCTGAATACTGCATAACATGGCATAAACAAATTTAGTAATAAAACTTTCCTAGTCATAAAAATATACTTACAAATATTTTTTATTTGTAATTTGTACTTAAAAATATTTGCATATGCACATTTTATATTATCTTGATTCAAGACTAAGAAAGAAGTGAAGTCGATGTAATACAAGAATACACATATGCTACATGTTTTGGGGACAGAAGACAGATGAATAAAATATAACGAACACACGAAGAAAAATTTCTAACAAAGGAAAAAAAGATTTTCCTTGAAATGTTTTTTTTTTTTTTCCCCATTTATTTTTCATCTTTCCAATTTCCGACATTTTTTTTTCTTTAATCGTTTATCAAAGTTTGGAAAGGAAATTCTCGATGTTGTTAAGTTTATCAATTGCTTTTTGGTGCTTCAAAATTTTGTTTGCTCTGTTTTCAAACATCATTTTGTTCTATACCAACGCAGGAACTTTCCGATATAACCTTGATGTCAGCGGATCCATGTTAGTTTTTCCTCGAATGTTGAAATGGAAAAAATGTGAACAGTCTAGAACAAATATTGTCACTGGGCCAAAATTTTCGTGCAGGAACAGTTACAGACGGAAAGTATTGGAGTTTGGAGTTTGGATATCAATATTTTGTTTCCGTTTTTAAAATCTGTTGAAGTTAATACATTTACAGAAATTTACTGTCTTAGAAAGGCAACCGAATATTATCGTTAATGCATTTTTTAAAATTTGATAGTATTTTTTTCTTTAGTATTCCATCATTAAATTCAAAATCTTTTTGTCAATTGAAATCCATACAATATATCTGAATCAATATTTTTATTATTCTTCAATAGTTTTACGACATCGACAACTGGTCCCTAATTGTACCGAATTTTAACTTAAATTCTTTAATTTTTAATTTTAATTTTTATCTTTTATCTTTTATTTATTATTAGTATGTTTTAATTTTTGGAAATTTTATCTTGCATCTTTTACGTACCTTAAGCAGACAATTAAAATCGTAAATATATATATATATGTATATATGAATTAAGACGAGGAGGTTAAGGGGTCTATCTCCATTGGTACTCCATAATCGGTACGCCACTTGGCATACAATATATGAATTTTAGACAAAAATTACGACATTAGTTCAAATTTCCTTTTATACTATTTCGGATATTATGTACATCTATTCAAAATTTTTAAGCAGTAATATTTATATCAAAATTTGAAACTAATATTAAGCAAATTTAATCAATTGATATCATATGAAAACAAATATTGTTTTTATACTAAAAAAATTGCTAGTATTATTTAATGCAATTTGCTCACATATTGTAATCTCAGAGAAATATTTTCAATTGCTGACAAATCGAACATAATCGATGAATCGCTTTTTTTTGGTATCGCATGTAAATAACGTGTGGTTTCCTTATTTAAGATAAATTTATATTTTTTGAGCAACATTTCTTGACTCCTAATTTATTTAGAAACATTTCTTGAAATATTTTTTTCACAATCAATGAAGAAGGTATATAGATATTTAATCGAACGGTAATCCATTAAACAATTAATCTTTTTTTTATAAAAATAAGGGGTAAAATAATGGCGAAATATATTGTAATAAATACTCAAAAATATTCGTTACAAGATATAAACATCCAATAATATTTAAAAACCTTAGAAGAAATTACCATTTCACTTCAATATTAAACTTTTTCCTAACTATATTTAAAAATAATATTAAAATGTTTCTTAATATGCAATGAATGTTTCTAAATATACTTTTGGGGCCTGAGTGTCTATTACTCTAGAACTCGGTGCCACAAGTTTCGAGTTCGATTCCCGGCGGGGCCATGGGTGTTTTTAGTGGTTCAGAATCCACTTTAAACCGTAGTTCCCGGCTTAATATGATCGTTGAGCGTTGTGGGGGCAATGTTACTCGCGTCCGTAGCATATCTTTAAGCTACACATGTCCCCTGGGTAGTTCTAAATGAGTAACAGTGATGCAGCCCTTGCTTATGGCATAAAGATTAACTGTCTGTGTATTGCCAGTTGCATTAGAACAACAACAACATTCCATTATTTAGAATTTTGTAACAGATTTTTAAATTAAATTACAGAATATCCGCGAAATGATTTGTACATAAATATTCTACTATATGTGCTTTTATTTAATATCAATATTTAAAAAATTACTTCGAATCGTCCATAGTTTAAAATTGTATATCAAATGATAACATATATTACGAATCCAAATTATTGAAATACGTCACCATATTTTAATAAAATGGTTTCATTCGACTTTTATAAGTATTCTATTCTTCTTTTCATTTGGAACAATAGCTTTTATTTGTAACATATTTTTTATTCTTTGACAACATATGGATTTGCATATCGCATTACGATTCTTTCAAATTTGCATACCATTCATATAAAAACAAAAACGTACTAATATTTCGAAATAAATATTTTCATATTCTAATAGCAATATTTAGAAATGGAAATAATTCTGGTACGCTAGGGAATCAAATAAATTTTTTCTTTATTCGGAACGTATTTTCTTTTTTGGAATGAATATGTATAATATGAACTTAGTTTCGAATATAATATCTATTATTTGCAATCTACCTTGTCAAATATTAATTGCATCTTTCACATGCGCGAAGCAAGATAACTTATTAGAAGCAATATATATTCAGTCGTATTCATGTTCTTAGATACAATTATTTTCGGTTATGATAAAAGCGTGATATATTCATAAAATTCACATTTCAAAAGATTTGTTTTAACATTTCCATCACTGAAGGTGAATAAGAAATTTATTCCAATCTAACTATGATTCTAGAGAATATTTGGCAGTTTATTTTATTTATTTGTTTCTTTTTTTTTTTTTTTTTTTTTTTTTTTTTTCCACCTTTATCTAATTTTTTTTTTTACATTTTTTTTAAAATCTAGAATATAAAGTATTCTTTACAAAATCGTTATTTAAATATTACTTCGATCTTAAATAAAACTTTAAAATTTCATTATTTTTCCATTAAAGATTTTTTCTTAATTAATATGCTTGTTATTCTTATTATTAGATAAATAGTTTATGCATACATTTTATTACTTTTATAAACAATTTACTTATAAAGAGGATGGATTATATGTTATTAATTTACAATAATTTATTTGCGTATAGTGTTAATAATTGTTTACCCCATTTCATAGTAATACTTTTAAAGAATGTCAATTTAATTTAAATTAAATGCTAATCCATTTTAGGTCATATTAAATACAGGATGTTTCAAGAATTCGCTGCAAATGTACCGTTAAAAAACTTCTAATTAATTAATTAATTATAAGTTATGAATTAATTAAATAAACAATTGTATAGTGGAATATTTACAAACGGTAAATTTCTGCGTCAAAGATTTTTTACTAATACAGGTCTAATTCATTACTTAAATTGTAAACTTAACCGTGATACTGACACCTCTGTTTGACATATCGCACGTTTAAAAAGTTAAGCATTATAACTAAAAGGTAATAATGACTTCTATTATTGAATATCAGTTTACGCCATTATGTTTTATTTCAATAAGGTTTTTATCTGCCCATTTGCACTCGATGTTGTCTTTGGACATTTTTGTTTATTGTCCGCATGGATCTCCTTAATCTTCATTTGATTGTACTAATCGAATATTTTGAAATAAGCCTTCATAGTCTTGAATGATGGACACTAAAAATATGCTGGACAAAATATGTTAATTAACGATATGCTAATATGT
The DNA here is from genome assembly GCA_021605075.1 of Caerostris darwini. Classification (NCBI taxonomy): domain Eukaryota; kingdom Metazoa; phylum Arthropoda; class Arachnida; order Araneae; family Araneidae; genus Caerostris; species Caerostris darwini. The sequence continues at coordinate 428,082 of BPLQ01006630.1, read as the reverse complement.
AAATTAACTATAATTTTTAAACTAACGATATTTTATGTAAAAAATGTTAATTAACGATAATTTTTTATTCATAAAGCAGCCCTAAAACATTACTTTATTTGTATGCTAGATAATGATAAAATTTTTAACCATTAAAACCCTGAACAGGTAAAGTTGACCTTCAACGCTAAATGTTAATTTACAACAAGCATTTGTTTCAATAAAATTTTTCTCTGGCATATTTGACTCGTTGGTGAATTTGAGCCTTTTTATTTTGATGATGTTCAACAATCCTTGTAGAAACTTTTGCTTAATGTCTCGAAACATATTCTACGAGTTAAAGTGTCTAATTTTTTGTTTCTTAAAGTTAGAGCCATTTGAATCTTCAATTGATTATACTAAGAGAAGAACTGGATGGATATTTTATCCTATCTATGTGCCAAATTTAATTATAAATCACTTTAGTTTCGAATCAGTTTACTTTTACCTGAAATTCGATTCAATATCCACCAGGACAACCAGTTCCATATTTTCACTATAAACAGCAATATTTTATTATTCATTCGGTATAAAATAAATAAAAAAAACTATATTTCATTTGGTATTCTATTTTTATTATTAATTAGCGAATCAAAGTTTATTATGAACCTTGAACTTCAAATGCGTTCCATGCTTCTTACTTTATGTCCCGAATGTACCATAAAAAAATTACCAAGCAAGCTAGACTAACGTTACGGCAGGATCAGCGTGTCAGCTGTTTCCTTCAATATACTTCAGCAGGTTTTTCACGGCATTTTACTTTTATTGTTATTTGTTATGCTTTTCACTTGTTTCCTTTCGGTGTGAATGAAACGACTGGCAAGGGACAAGCCCTCCGTCGCTTGACTGCTTGTTCCGAAGTACGTTGTCCTTGGAAGTACCAAAGATTTTACGACGCCTGACACTTACCGGGATTCTTTATAGCTTTTCTGCCCCTCTGCTTTGTCAATTGTTTTCATTAGATTTCATTCAGAGAATGGGAACTGAACTGGTAAATTCGAATGTTGTTTACCAGATATTACGTGTTCCATAAGCAAATGCATAAATAAGTAAATGCATCTTAATATTCCTTTTAACACGGCCATTATCTTTGGTAATGTAATGTGCTATGCTAAGTCATGATAAGGATTCATAGTCAACCAACAGGGGCAAGGAAAGAGTATTGTATTTCGAAAGCATAAATTTTTATGACAAAAATAAATATAAATAAGTATGACCAACGGAAAAGTCTTTATAAATCAGTTGATCGAAATCAAGATTACATGTTTTTGTTCTTTAATTGATTTCTCTTTTTCATTAGCATTTTGATTTATGTAATGCTATTTTAGTTGTAATTAATTGATTGAAATAAAAATCAAACTGTATGAATTTCATCATTAAAATCATTAAAATTTATTGTAGGATAACCGTGTTTAAGATATTTTTTCTCAATTCCAGAACATTTAAAAATACTATGTAATATAATAACTATGCATTTCTTAAACTATATATATATTTCCTTTAATAAAAATGTATTTATATTATTGAAGAAAGAAAAAAGTATCGCAACAATTGTATTGTACTAATTACACAAAGTGCTTTAATTATAATTCTGTGTTTTAATGATTTTTTCAGTTCAAGCATTGACATTTAGTTAAAAATTGAAATATCTTTTTTGAAATTATTTTGAACAAAACATCAATTAAAATCTTTAATTAAATTAGATTATTACTTTAATCTAATTAAATTTCTAAAAGGACGTCGAGAATTCTCCTGATGCTATTATTTTAACAATGAAGTTATTACTGGATAAAGGAGAGAATATGAATTGCTACATTAAACTAATTAATATGCAATATTTATTAATTAAATGCTTTTATTACATTTTTCTTTTTTCTTTTTAATTCAACAATGATAATTTCTTAATTTTAATTTTTTTTCTTTTGAATATGTATTTATCTATTATTTTATCAGAAAGTCTAATATAATCGAAAATGTATTCATTCCGCATTAAACGGGTATTATTTAATTTAATTAATAGAATTGATTAGTAAAGACTTTTAAAGTGAAGCTTCAGTTTCACATAAGTTAAAGATTGCAAAAAAATGGTTAATAATAATTTATTTTTTGACATAATTTTGAATACGGAGCACTACAAAAGATTTTGAAATATTTTAAATCAATACGTCTGTTATTCATTGATTCTATCAATAATAAATGAATTATATACACCAATGGAAAAGTAAAAGTATTATATTTACTATATTAGATGTTAATCTTCAATAACATATGTATTTTCCAGGAATAGAATAATTTATTACAAAAATATATACCTGAAATTGTGTATTTAAAAATTATTCTGCAAAATTTTCTTTTATGCTAAGACCGAAGAAAATAAACTTGAAATAAAGCAAACTTGGTAATAAAAGGAAAAAGGAAAAAAATTGCTAACAGAAATAGTATGTAACATGAACTACAATGTACATTTAAAACAAGATTTAAAAACTTTATTCCTTTTTATTATTAACTTCAATATCAGATAAAAATCATTTCATGAAAGTTTTGTGAAGTTATATTTACTTGATAAATTAATAACATTATATTGAATATAATCTAATTTATTTCGTTAAAAAATATGTTTTAAAAATAATACTATTGCAAAATAACATGAAAAAAAGCACAACATGATATGAAAATAAAATTGTGTTCGTCTGATGCATGTTTAGAATGTTTTGTTTTTATGCGCCTTTTCTGCAAGAATTATTTTTAACTGACTTTATTCTTTAAAATATATTAAATATCAAATCAATGAAGGTTATGAAAAGTATTTAACATATGATTTTTCAAATATTAATTTTGTAAAGGAAATTTATTTATTTAATAATTTTATGTTATTAAGAAATGAAATTTAAAAAAAAAAATTGTTTTTATCAGTAATAAAATTTTTTATTGATATTAGTAATAAAAAGCAAAGCTTAATTCCATGTCAAATGCTTTAGTTGCTTTATAAAAATTATTTATAGCTAGCAATTATAAATGCATAATTATAATACAGCTTTTCCCTTTTTTTTTTTTTTTTTTTTTTTTTCGTTAACAAATTTTAAGTTTGATTTTACTATTTCTTTTAAAAAAACAAATAATTAATGTATTATTCCAACTTTAAATACACTTTTTTCACAGGTTTAGAAAATTCACATTATTTAATAAAAAAAAAGTAAAATTTTTATATATTTATAAGATTTTATCCTCAAAATGGTATGTAAATGAAAAATGTAAAGCTATTTTTCTAATATTAAATAAAATTCAACTGAATTTTATAAAAGTTTATTAATAAATACAAAATATGTTAAGTCTCATAAGTTATTAACAATATATAAAACAATAATGACAATTAAATCATCAAAGCATCTTTAGAGTTCAAACTTATGAATGAGAATCTGTTTAGTGAGAACTAGTGCAATTACCTTGGGAACAGAATTGTTTGTTTCTGTGAAATCCACTAAAGAGACTCATCCACTTTTCATTTACAAAATTACTAATCATTTCTAAGGCTTCTTTCACAAACCTTACTTTAGTTTCATCTGGCTTTTCTTTGGTAATATCCTCAAAAGTCTTGGCACCAAATGATGCAATGCTCTCCAATATCGGCATGAAATATTCAGTTGAATCTGAATCGTTCAAACTGCGTTCTTTCCTTGCACCAGTAGCAATTGTGTACACTGAAGGGATGTATAGTCCGGTCATAAACTGATTTGTCAAAACTGGAATGACAGCAGCTAACAGCAGAGAGAAAGGAATAAGGGCAGCTACAAGAGCGTTCATGGGATCAACACCCAATTTGGCAAGGAAGCTTGTAGGTTTTTCTGCGGATTCTTTCTCATCTTCTTTATCTACTTTGTTATTCGCTGTCATCAAACTTATCATTTCCATCATACTATTTGGAAAATGTGGATATCCAGTACTAGGTTTTCTCTTGTTATCAGAATTTGGTTCATAATGATCCAGGCTGCCTTTTTCAATGAAAGTTTTCAAGTATGGAAGGTTCTCCCAGCTGCCATCATTTGCATCTTCTACGCTGGCAACAGAGAGTAGATATTCTGCACCAGGAGATAAATCCTTCAAGCTTCGGCCTTCTGGTCTTTTTGAGACAGGCATTTCAGTTTGATTAGATGTCCTAGATTGATTTCCAGCCATCTCAACTGCTGTTTCATTTATCGTCATGTTGTCATTCCTGGCTGTAGTTAAATTTGCTTCGGCCTCATTATAAGTTGTTTTATTCAAAATATCGCTTGCATTGAAAGTATTTATTTTTTCAAAATTTCCAGAAACATTCACAACTTTTTCTATGCTATTATTTGACTTATTTTCAAAGGAATACACAGATAAACTCTTAAAAGAAATCAGTAGTACACAGCACAAAAACGGTTGAAACATGTTTGGGTTTAAAGAATTTGCTTCTTCTGAAGCAACTCTGCACCTAAAGTGAAGTGTGTGATGAATTGTTGAAACTGGAGGTTTTATGGCCCTTTTGGCATCCGTTTGAATAGATTATTGACGCGTAAATGTGTTAATAAAATACAGCAGTTATTAATGCGTGACTAAAATATGTTTACATCTCATACTTTTTTGCTTTAAATTCAACAAATACTGCCTTCATGAATAAAGGCATTAAAGAATATAGACTTGAATGAAATGTGTAAATTTGAAAGCTAATAATAAACAGATAGTTGAATAATGTGATCTTGTATTTCAAAAAAATGCATTCTGTTTAAAAAATAAAAATTGTATTTATATTCAGTTATAAAAAAAAAATAACTTAACAATACTGATATGTCAAGTGATGTTTTAATATCAAAATATATTATCAAATTTAAAAAGTAATTTTTTCCTCATGTTGCATTGTTTTGAAACTAACTTCTCTTTCATTTGCGTAAACATTGGTAGTTTTTAATTCTACAATAAGTCTATAGCGCTAAAGGTTTCATTGTCAATAAATTAAACATATAAATAAAAAAAAATATCTATAATGTTGCAAATATATTCCTTTATTTAATTAATTTTTAGTAAAAATAAAAGAGAACAGAAAAATCATTATTAATAAAAGTGTCTAATATTTGAATAACATTTGGAAAATAAAGATTTCTTAGACTATTATTTATTAAGTTAATAGAAACATTTTACAACTCTCAATAAACTTTATTATTAAATTTACGAAGAACATAAGATGAAAATGTCTACTTTTATTACTAAAGCAAAAAAGAAAAAATATGCTCCATAATTGCTAAACATCATTTCGAAATTCAATCAACTAATGATAAAGCAAAATAAAAGCATTAAATAATTTTTTATTTTTCAGAAAATTGCGGAGTTCATTGTTTAAATTGAAACGTTATTATATAACAATATTTTGTGATGAATAAAAATTCATTTTGTTAAAACTGATAAAATTTTAAGACAATAATTTTATTCATTGAAGAGTTGCATATATCTTTCCATTCCTACTTTTATTTCATTAATTGTTTGAAAACAAAGAATGAAAAGTATTTGTTTTAAAGTAAACTTTCTCGTAATTTTTTTTCTTCATAAATATAAATTTCTACTAATATTTTTATTTCTTCATTCAAGTAAAGAAATGAAAATTAACTTTGGTATCAGTTTTAATAATCTTACACAAAACTCCTATTCGCAGGCCAATGGAAGAAATTATCTAACATGGGTTGATATCTAACGATGTCAACGAAAAAAATCGACCTATTAATAAATTCGATAATAAGTAGGTTTATTGCAATAAATCGATAATTAATATATTAATTCAATATATTTACCGACAGGGAGCCCATCAGGGGAGCATCTTCTTCAGATGACCCGGGGCGACCCAGTGATCTTTTACTTTATTCTTTGTCGTTTTTTTCTTTTTTTTTTTTTCATTTCCATCGTCTAGATTGCAGACCTTATTATTGTATCGCATCATTACGTCTCATTACTGTTTTACGTTTTGTATACTTTTGTCTTTGATTTCATTTCCAGATCTCACTCTTTTATTTACGTCATTTTTTGGTGTTATTTCCGTCATTTCTTGAAATTATTTTTGTATTTTCGGATGTCTTATTTGACTAACAATACCTATTTCCCCTCATTTGTTTTGTTTTTCGTATATATTTAGTTTCACAAACAATATAATTTCTTTGAACCACGTGTTTGCTTTGTTTGGCATCCCGTGTCCTAGGAAAAGAGTGTGAGATTGAGTCCAGCCGCATTTGTGGATCTCGTGTGGGCAACACATCCCTTTGGCCTCCGCTTCTAGTAGACTGGTGGCACGCCGTTTCCGGGTGTGTTGATCCGCTGGCAAAGTTCTAGATTTGCTCGGATTCAGGCGATTTGTAACGTGGAGATCTTTTCAGGGAGTGGCTCTGACCATATAGGTCCAGTCTAACCTCACTGCAGAAATATGTTTTCCCTTATTCGGGTTCCATGGTGGGCGGTGCCGTCTAGGATATGAATATCTTTTCTCGTCCTATTGCTTTTCTCTTTAACAACTTCGTGTCCCAGTGTAGGCTTAATTTCTCCACAGTTAAGCTCGTATAAAATTTTTCGTCTTGACCTTAATTTGAATGAATGCTCAGAAGCAAGACTTGAATGGTGATAGAAATTTGTAAGATTCTTGATTATTTCTCCTTTAAACTATGAGTTCCAGGCCATGTTACCATTGAAAATTTTCAAAGGTCTACAAACTATTGGTTATGAGCCTAAAAATGTTTAAAAGATAACTTCTGGTAGTAAAGACTACCACATCTTCTCAAACAAGAGCATTTTTATCTGCGAGAATTTTCCTCGATTTCTCAATAACAATTGCAATTTACAAATATTTAAATAGTTTCTTCGGTGTGATATCTGAACCTGATCTTCTGGATACTATATGCACGGAAATGTTAGAAGGATTTAAGCCGCAAGGTTTATGAGGAATCAAAATAATTTTCATTAAAAAAGGATCGGAACTTATCAAAACAAAGAAAATAAAGTTAACATTCCTTGTTTCTGTTTTTCGAAAAAGTATAAAAGCTGGATATCTCAGTTGCCCCAGTAAGACCCTCCCCCAGCACCCAGTAAGACATTCCCAATCCTACGGTGTTTCAATTACAAAAAATATGGTCCTTCGAAAAAGCTTGAATAGGTAAAACCATTTGTTCGAACTGTCCTTCTCCTGGTTGCAGATTTGCAGACTGCAAAGTAGAACAAAAATGCTCCAATTGCCAACAATCGCATACGCCGAACACCAAAACTTGCTGTCGATGGTAGTTAAAAAACAATTTAAGAGATTAAAGTGATTCGTAACATACCTTACACAGTAGCTAGAAAGCTATCATTGCAAACCTCCGTTTCTAGGTTGCAATGAGAAGAAACCAGTATTCTCACACATCACAATCATTTGACCAACATGTTCAGTTTTCAGTACGATAGACAGCAGTGTTACTAGATTCATTGTCTACAACTGAAAAGCTCACACCATTATTTTCTGCATAACCCAAGTACTGATACAGCGATTTCTGTCAATATTCTTCCTACACTATCGAAATCAGTTCAGGTTGTGTAACTCGTAAACCTTAACCTGTTATGTCAAAACAAAAAAAAAAAGGTTACATAAATTTTTTTACAGAAGGAAGTAAAACTACATCAGGCAAAGTTAAATTATCCACAAAAGACATATTATTTAATAAAGAAAACCACACCAAAAAAACCATCCATTACTCCCCCCAGTTATCCAGATCTATGTTGGAGCGTTTCTCTGAAAATGGGCATGTCGTGGAATGCAATGAAAACTTGATGATTTCGTAATGGATTTTTTAGTTGTATTGCATTTTAACTGCCACTTTTTTTTAGTTAATTTAATAATGTTTCTTTATGAAGCACAACTAATATTTTCATCTCTTGTCTGGATTATATGACTTTTCAGATAAATGACTTTTGTCAAGTTATTTTTTGACAAAAATTAAAAATACGCAATTTTAGTTTTTCACTTTTATATTTGTTTAAACTTAATTTTTACGATTTATCTTGAAACATTTTATCTATTTGAATATTTTTATAGTATTTCACCATTTGTATCTTTTTACTAATTCAATTTTTTACCCATACAGATAAAAACAATGGTAATAGTACCACTTGTTTGGCGCAGCTTGGCGAACAATGGCGCTTGTGACATTAAACTTCACTGACCAATTAATCAAACTACTGACAGGAAATTTATCCAGTTCAAAATTGATACGCCTTTTTCACATTTTGATTTTAATTTAATAAATTAATTGTATATGTTTGGAAATTAAATCTGTATAGTTAATAATTCGTTTTGTTAGTTATTACTAGACATAACTTCAGAAAAAGTATTAATCCTAAAAAAACATGCAAATTTAGATTAATGTATAAATATTTGTGTCTATGTCCGGAAGTGTCGCACACAATTGCAATATCCATAGAGTTTTACTGTACAAAAGGAAAAGGACAATTACTTTTTGCAAGTCGTACATATACTGGTCGCAAGTCGTACACATATTTCTGAGCACATACTTCTTTTTTGTACGTCATTATATGTATAAGACAACATTGACATATCGAAGCTATATTTACTGACTGACATCAAAATCTTAATAGTCCACAAATCTTTTACTGAGAATATAAGTATTATACACATTCGAGAAAATAACTGTATCCAAGCATATACATTAAAACAGACAAAAAAAAATTTCCTGTTTATAAAGGAAAATGTCAGATTTAATCGTATATTAAAAAATGCGGTAAAACTATATATATGTTTATTCAGGTAAATGAAATACTTTTTAATTTCAATTTTATGGGAATGCACAATTTATTCATTCTATATGAACTCATTTGTTTATTTAAAAACTCTGTTTGAAGGTTTACAGTCATTTTTATGTCATACGAAATTCTTTGACTATTTGTAAATTGAAATGTTAATTATTTCTGGGCAAAAAATAGTAAAACAAAATAATTTTAAAGCTTTGAAAGTAAATATCTGCATTACATAAATTTATTATTTGATTTTTTTTAAAAAGTAAGTATATGTATTTTTGATTTCTTTCAGTGCATTTAGATATGTTTTTTAAATTACCAGTTTCATACTTTTACAAAAAATAAGATATACTTACAATTTTTCTGTAAGTAATTTAAATTCAAAACTATATCACAAATTATAAAAAGTATGAAAAATAATGACATGCACTTTTGATATAAATTTGAACAGAAAATAGAATTTATGATGCATGGTAATTTTTATTTTATTTTAGGTATAAGTTTTAAGTTTTAATAATAAACATCTCTAAGCAATATATGCTGTTCTTATATTTGTAATTTTTTTAAAAATAATAAAGTTACAAAATTATACGTGGAAAAATCTTAAATTACGGAAAAGTAACAGACAATGAATTATTTTTTTCTCTAAAAAAAATGTAATTCTGAAAACAGAAATGTATGCCAAATTGCAAAGGCGGACGAGTTTATGTGGGAGTATTAGAATACTTTCGAATTTTTTTATAAAGTTGAAAGTTTGTCAGTGACCTTCTTTATTGTTGAAGGGCAGTGACCTATCTTATACACTTTCATTTTTCCCAAATTGAGTTAATTCATGTAACGGCTGTGAGTCTTTTATTCATTTGTTTGTTTCACTTTTGAATTATTTATGAATTGATTATTTTTATAATCTTATTGAATGCAACTATGTTATTAAACTTGTTTTCAGTGAAGGCAATATAATTTTCGACAACGAGATTTAAAAATTTAATCTCTTTCATAATATGTAAAATTAGAGACGAAGGAATAATTCTTTAAGGTAGAGTGCTTTACAGTCACTATTGAAAAAAGAATAGATTATGCAGCCACTTTAATAATATCTTGCTCTAACAGTCAGCTTGCGGCCTGATAGCTAATTGGCTAGCGCTCTAGACTTTGATACCACAGGCTTCAGGTTTGAATCCTGACAGTGGCATGAATGTTTGTTGGTTGTTTGGAATCCACGTTAAATTGTAATTAGCCTAAAGTGTGCATAAAATGACCGTAGTGCGACAAATCAAAACCAAACTAAATCTGACAGTCCGCTTGGCTGTTTTATATTAATCAGGTTTTTACAAAGTGATACAAAATTAATTCCTAAAAATTTTAAAACAAGATATTATTTTCCCTTCTGTCTAATAGTTTTAAAATTATTTTCTTTTAATAGTTAATTCTCTAGAAATAAATAAGTTTTAATTTAGAAGCAGACAACAAATTTTGAACAATATAAACCAAACAGAATAGGAAAATTGCTATATATCATGAATGATAATGAATGTTTTATAGTTTTATTCTATTAATATCGAACGACGAACATCAAAATACTCTCCCCAAATCCACAAGATTAAATCTCAAGATTAATTAACTAAAATACAATGGAGTATTTCTTTAAAAATAATATTTGTTTTATTTTCATCAATAGGACAAAAGACCAATAATCCATCTATTGAAATGAACTTAATTTATATCACTTGAACTTACATTTTTATACAAGTATTAAACCTGTTTCTCTTATAAATAGCATTGGAGAAACAGACATTTTTAACAATAGTCTAAATTAAAGTTACCCAATCCATTTCTCGCTCACCACATGGGAATTTACAATGTTTTGAATATGACCAAACCATAAGGTATGACCATAAGGTTGAAAATTTCTTTAAAATTTTGATATTTTTTTTTTTGTGACTATTTAATTTAATATTGAAATTTCAGTAATATAATACTGAACAAAAATAATGAAGTTAATCCGAGTTTTAATTTATTCACATGAAGTTCATGAGAGTTTTAATTATATTTTACATTTTAATTAATTTCCACAAATGTGAATTTAATAATTAAATTTACAACAGTTAATCAACTAAAATTCCTTGAAACCTTAAAGATGATTAAGTTCAGTAATAAAAGAAATAAACTTTTATAATTTTACAATTGTTTTGATTGTCATGCTAGATATTGGGTTTATTATATATCCAATGGAGAATATATTATAGAGTGTATGTATTTATTGCAGACTTCATAAATTTTTTTGGTACATATAGTATGTATGCGTATGTTGCTTATTAAATATTTTTGCTTAACAATTGTCTTGTATTAGTGTATCTTAACTTTGGCCAATCAAGCTTTGTCCTATATATTCTATGGAAGAAAATTAAAATGTTTGTATATTCCTGATCTTAATGAAAGACAATGAATTAAAGTATATTGCCAAATAAATTTGAGGATTTCATTAACTAAAAGTGATTTAGAAAAGGATTTAAATAAAATATGTTCATAATGATTGCATTATACTACCAACAAATACAATACAATAAATTTTGATTTGGTTAGAAATTTAATACAAAATTTCTTAATATTAAAATGTGTATTGTCATTTTTCTCAATTTCTGAAAAGTATGTAATTTGAAAAAAATATTTGTACTAAATTAATAACTTTCCCTTTAACTGTTAAATGGATTGTAAAATATCTTTTAATTTCCATATTACTTTGTTTCTAAACTCCCTAATTTTTTTCTCGTACTGTATTTTTTCTTTTGAATTCTAGATTTACTCCATCTTAAAATATAAATTTATTAACTGTATAAAAAATAAAATGATATAAATAGTAATTGATATTGAAAGAAATGAACGTCATAAATATTTTAAAAAAATACAAAAAGAAAAAAATTCAAAAAATATAGTAAATACTTATAATGCCTATTGTAAGTTGTAATATTCTAATTTAGAGAATATATAATTTTTATGTATACTTTATTCTCTACATAAAGCTTTATTAATTATGCATGAACCAATTTTAATTCACTACTTACTTTGTGTAGAATTAAAAATATTTATTTTCTTTATTTCAAAATCATAAGACTTGTATACTTAATCAGTGTAATTATCTTGATTTAAAAGATAATCAAGTTAAGAATCGATTTCGCTTAGCGAAAAAATTGTTTCTTTTATTTAAGAGATAATGTTCGTAATCATTTTGAAAATTGCATTTGAATGCATTTCAATTTCGTTATTTACCTGCATATTTATCTTTACTTTAATTAGATAGGTAGTAATTAAAGAAAAAAATAAGTATGATTTTTAACTTTTTTTAAACAAAAACTATATGAAGTTAAATAACCATTTATTTCAATATCAAGCTAAGAGGAATAATTGCTTTGAATTTTTTTTATTATTATCGCGAACGTCATTTTAAAGCACTTAGTTAATTAGTGCTTCTTGCTAAAATTTTCTCAATCGTCCCATCACATTTAATTGCTGAACTTAATTAGTTAATTGCAGCTACACGGGATCTGACGTTTTAAAATCCTTTTTGATGTATTAACTAAAAAGATAGGATAAAGAACCATTTAAGGCTGCAGCATTTGAAGTAATGCCATAATAAATCATATTAATACCTTGAACTTATAATTCAACCTTTCGTTCGTTTATGAGCATAGTAAATCGTACAATGGTTTTTGGATTTGCCATTATTCAAATACGGTATTTTTCTTTAAAGGTCAAGAACCGTTAGTTTAGACTGTTAACTACGTGTGAATAACGCTCATAAACATGAATGTTCATCACTTTATATTGAAAAAAAAGTATTTCGAGAACCAAGTAGACTGGAAAATCACTACTCAACACTCGAAAGTAATTCAGAAAATTGTAGTACCTGTCAAAATTCACAAAAGTCTGAGAAGAACGCGTGATGCTCATAAAGCGAAAACTTAAAAGAATTTTCGCCAGCCAGACAGTCACGCAAAAACATAACCGTTTTCAGTACCGCCTTGGAACAGCCAGAGCGTTTCTCATTGTTGTCATGCAAATGTTGACATAAAACCTCACCTTTTGAATTAAATTCTTTGTTTATATTTGAGTAACCCCAAAGAATGACCAAGGCTGAATCGTGGACAAGTCGGAACTGTAACACATTGCGGATGTTACAGAGACTATATAATCTGTAGACGCTTACATTAGGAACATCATTGCTGTACCACCAGTCGTCTTGAGTGAAGATGAGTTTAATTATTGTACCTTTACTATTAAGTTGTGTTTGTGATGCTGCTATTTTTGAAGTTCCAACTCCTGAAGCAGAATTCAATAGCAACCGTACTGGCCGCGCCTTAAAACCTTCGGATAAATCTCCTGACAGTATAGTATATAAATCTGGTGGATATTTTAGGAGAGATGACGATCCTTCTTCATATGCTCACGATCATTTAAAATCCAAAATCGACCGCACTGATCCACCTAAAACACCTCGAGGCTTTGCAGATTTCATTAGTGGGGATCAAGATGCATATTCTCAGCCCTCTGACGATCAAAATAGAGGATGGTCACCTTACTACGTTCCTCCTCTCAGCGATTCCTTGTATGACAGTTCTTCAAGCCTGGATTGGAATGTTTGGAAAAGAGAAGATGACAGAGCTAGTAATGGTGGAGACTATCCGTATCCCAAATTCAATCCAGATTATTCCGATATGGTTATGATGATGCAAGCTATGAAAAAGATGGATCCTAACAGCGGTTCAAAACCTGGAATATTATCAAGGATCTTGGACAATCCAACTACGTTAGTCATGGCAACTTTTATTCCCTTATCTCTTCTTTTGGCAGCATCTCTTCCCGTGATTGTGAACGTCATGATGAATGGTATTAATATACCAGCATTTGTAAGCACTACTACTGGAACCAAGGCTAGAGGATTTCGTTCTGAAAATGCGACTGATTTGCTGAGGCCTATTTTGGAAAGTCTTGCTGACTTCAATTCCAGGTACTTGGACAGTGATGACTGTTTCCAACAGATATTTTGCAAGATGACAAAAGAGAACACTACAACTGTTACTAATGTGCCAGGAGCTAAATATCTGAAGCAAGCTATTAACGCGGCTACTTTCATTGTGAATGATGATTTATTGAACTCCTATGGTATAAAGACATTAGTCGATTCAATAAAAAGTGGGAAGTGTGATGAGATCCCGTGTGAAAGAAAAAGTAGAAGTTTGTCTCCTAATCTGCTGCGTATTATAAATGAAGAAATCTATAATTATAACTTTAAAAGTTGACCGACATCAAGATGAAATTTTCTATAAACTTGTTGTTTAATAAATAGTAATGACAATTGTGTCAAGATAGGTTTGTATATATTTAAGAATTATTTTCTTTTGATGTAGTGAGCTTAAAGAATTTAGTGTGTTCAATTGACCATTGTAAATAGTAGTCCATTGATTTAATAGTAATATGAGAATAAAAAAGGGAAATAAAGTTCTATTTAACTAATGTTTTTATTTTTATTTTAATTCCTTGTTCATTTAAAAATAAATTTTCAATTCATTTTAAAGAAAATATTTTTGAAATTTGTAAATATTAAGTATTTAGTTCTTAGTCAATGTTTTAAATAAATTTTAAAGAAAATATTTTAAATTATGTTTTATCTTTTTTATTTTTATAAATATTAAGAAATATTTAAATCTATTTCAATTTTTGTTAATGTTTTATATATTAAATTTTAAATACAGTATGTGTGCATTTTTAACTAATATGTTTTATTCTTTTGTTTATGACATCATTTATTTAGTTACAGAAGACCCAATCAGCGAATAAATTTTAATGTATAAATTGATATATTGTGAGTATGTTAATTATCTATTTTATTGAAATAAATTACATATTAATGTTTTAATTCTAAACTACAATTGATTTTTAACTAATTGAAAAAAGAAATATACATGCAATGATAAAAAATAAATTTTAATAATTATAATTAGATTAATTATTATTATTTATTGAAAATATTTCTTTGATGCCTCTAAATATGAATTAGTATATCATAAATAATTCATCAAAAAATTCTTATAATATAATGATATTTAATATAGCTATCTATCTTAATATAATTTGCATGGTAAATGAGAATGCTATGCAATTATAAAGACTAATAGCATTGTAATCCCTAAAATATTCATATATTATTGATTCAACCCGAAGCAGATCTGGAAATTTATCTCTAGCAAAGTGAACTTTCGATTCTCTTTATATCCGGGGTAGAAAATTGATGGCAAAACCCAGTTTAGGAGCAGAATTTTAAGCAGTTCCCCCTAATCGAAATCAAACTCTTCATTATTTGCCCTATATGAAGAGTCACTCTTTAAGGCATAATTTATTCCTCCAAAGATAGCGTGCTTCAAACTTCATTATCGGTTTGGAGAGAAGAGTACATATAATTTCTGCGGACGAAGTAAATAATTAATTTTAATGAGAAGTCTCGGTAAACGTGACTCGATAACGTCAATGAATTACTTTCGTTGAGGAAATAGTTTGAGTTTGGTGTCCGTTCTGAGTGGGTGGGGCCAGCAAGCACCGATGCAAATGTCCAATCGATGGACGGCCCCCGTGTCTCTGGACTTTGGAGAACTTTGGACTCTCTGGAGAGTGCTTCACCGTAATGGATATGCCAATCGTGGCTTCCTTGAAACAAACTCAGACACATTTAGTTACTTTTCCAATTCCTCTTTCTGGGGATGTTCTCCAAGGAAAAGTCGATCTTGTTTCTTCCGGAGTTAAACTTTAACGATGTGGAACTGGCAATATTTTATCCAGAATAATAGTCTCTAGTGTATAAATTTACTTATATTGGGTGAGGTAAATATACTAGTTAATTTATTATGTGCTCACATTAAAGTTGCTTAATTTTACTTAATTATCATTGCAACCCATTTCCATTACTTAGAAATTTAAAAAAAAATAATATAAACTTTATTCTTAAATTAAGTTAATGCATATATTAATACTGATATTAATGATAATGTTAATAACGCTTACTGATAATGGAAACAAGATTGATATACGATTATAAGATCGCTATCTTAATAATTGAATTAAATGTAATTTTTAGATTTCTGAATGAATTTTATAAGACTCTGCTCTGAATTTTAAACTCACATACTGTTAAATTTTATTTACTAAGAAGAATAAAAACATGGAAAAAGTTTATAAATTTGATTTGTAGAACTCTTTTGGAAAATTATGTTTAGGGAACTGCATTTTTTTTTTCATTGGGTAGATTAAAATTTGTGTTTATCTTCATTTTAATGGCCCTCAGAGTTAACCTAACTTTAGTCATCTTATGTGCAAAAAATTGAATTTATTTTTTTATTGCTTGAGGTGCATGTGTATTAAATTGAATGTCTGGTATTTATTTCTCCAGTTATGGTTTTTTTTCTTCATTTTAAAGTTCTATATAAAAAAAAATGACTGTTTTTTTTTTTTATGGATTATTTGTAATATAAAATAAGCTGGATTTAAAAAAAAAGTATAGAATATTAAAGAAAATAATACAGGAAATATATAACAGGTGTAATTTTAAAAGAATATTTCAAAACCATGAATATTTATTTAATAGAATGGTTTTTTTTGTCAGCAATTTCTTTATTTTGTAAAACAATAACACTCGTAATAAATGTATGGTTATTTGGATATTAAGATTTTTTAAAAAATCTTTAAAAATTTTAATTCTTTTGAAAATTACTTGTTTGAAGTATTGTATTTATTATGGAAACATACAAAAAATATTATTCCACTAAGAAAGTGTCATAATTTAAGAAGAATTTATTTTAAAAATTAAATGAAATTTTTTATAATATTTTATTACAAAATTTTGAAAATAATGATTTTCAAGCTTGTATTATATTTTTGTTATTGTTCTGTTCAAATGGATGAAATAAAATAAAATTTTTTTTCCTTGTATTCAGAGTTTTAAATCATTTATTAAAATATATTAGCAATCATAATAATGAATAACAACAATTTTACTATCAAAATTAATATAAATTAAAACTCAACATTTTAATATTTTAAATATAAAATAGCGATTTTTTATTATGAAATATAAAAATTAGCTAATACACTTACTGGTTCTAATATTATTCTAAAATAGAATATGATGGAAGTAATACTATTAATATTATAATTCACTTCAAGTGCCTGATAGGCATGTCAGATTGAACGTTCAGGCTTGTAAATGCTATAAAATTGCTCCTTATCCTAAAATTTCTGTAGATTATAAAATCAAATTACACCTTAAAGCAAACAACTATAAATAATCTTTAATAAGATCAATTATAATATATCTCTGCAAAGTGTATTGATTTAATATTTAAACATTTATGAGAAATCTTTGAGGAATTGGAATCGATAGATCTCGTTTCAATCTACTGATATTTGGCAACTACTTCAATATAATGGCACCATTTCTAAGCTTAAAATGGTTGGCATTTAAGAGTAAATCGTAGTAAGTTGCGTTTAAGAGCCAAGCACATAAAAAGATCTTTCAACTTTTCCCGATCATTAAGGTTCATGATCTCAATTATCCTGCTTGTAATGGCTTAATAACTTTGAACGTTTATACCAGTACTTAAACCAATGCGATTTTCGATACATAAAGCTGAGTGTGGGAAGGTTTATTGAAGCCTTAGAGAAATTCTAGTCCTTTTGAGAAAATGTAATAAAAAAAAGTTGTTCGTTTACTGTTATGATGTGATTTTATTTTTGATTATACTCGATAAGTATTAATTATAATTAAAGTTATAGTTAAGTTTGTAATTTCTCATATAATTGATACTATTACGACTAAAAAAAATGTTTCCTTTCAATTTATTTTTGTAGATGTAATTCGATATATCCCAACACAATTACAGGACAATATATCTGGTATAATTATACAATTTAAAACAATTTTACTAAAAATACTTTAATTTTCTATAATTTTCGTTATTAATCGTTATATCCTCTTAAAACAATTCTTGATTTTTTCGGAAACCTACTGTTGATGTTTCTTTTGTTTTAATTTAGGAACTGTTTTTTCGCTAATTACCAGATGTTTCAAATTTTATTAGTCAAAACTGGCCAATATAAATATTAAGATGTTGCCAAAATAAGAGACAATTTTGGTCAAATATTTTCAGACCTATAAATCAGAATTTAATGAAATTAAATATGAATATAGGTGGATGCAATACAAAAATAATTTTAAAATAAAACACAATTGCTATGGTATACACATATAGGCTCTTGTGTAGATCACCTAGTGCAAAAGAGTCATGATCATGTATCATGACTCTTTTGCACTAGGTGATCTACACAAGAGGATACAATACCTTACACATCGAGTAAGATGTATGATCCTCATATTGTCATTACATACTACATATAGTTAATGAGCCACTGGGAAATTTAAGGGTACTTAAGAGTAAATCGTATTCATAATTCTTCAGCAAAGCTGTTTTGAGGCCCTCGATGACTTTTGGAGATGCTTAGAAGTCGAGCTGCAATTTTCATCCCAAAAGGTGCCCAAGAAGTGTTGTAATTGGAATTCCGAAAAATCACAAGCATGCTGCATAAGAATTAGTTTGGAGATTTGGGTGAATATTTTAATATTCCAGAAATTCGTTCACCGAATGGGTGCTATTTAGATGCTGATTATATGCACTAAAAAGGAGATCTTGACAAACTTTACCTCTTAATAGGTGAACATAGGGCGCTAAGATTTCATTCTCAGAGCCTCTGGCAAAGACATGGAAGTCTGTGCAGCTATTTAACATGATGCCCGTTCAGACGATCAAAGCTCATTTGCCATAATGGTCTCTTTTCCGGAGAGTCAAGGATCAGGTAGTAAACCTTTGGTTTTCTCCAGAAGAACGTATGTCAAGATAGTTGGTAAGGCTGGACTAAGACTCATCGGTAAAAGAAATGGTCTCCCACCGATCTCCTGTCCAAAATCGATATTTTATGTAGAATGCTATGTCTCCTATGTGCAGAAGTGAGCTGAACGCATATAGCAGATCTTCTTGTAAGCAGATATCTAAGTGGTTCGGAAAATAAATTAGTTGAAATTTAACCTTGAAACCTACATTGAAATTTAAACCACGTAAAGATCATGACATATAGCTGAGAAGCCAATGAACTCCTGTTACTCTTCGTTACTATGGGCAAATGTCGATCTCCTGTTATAGTTAGATATTATGAGCAAATGTCGATCTCCTGCTACAATTCGATATAATGGACAAATATCGACATTTGTTTATCTTAATGGATATTGTATAAATTCATGCAGGCTTTTTCTCTGTTGAACTAGTTTTATGGAACCGTTTTCACATGTGAGACACGACTTTGGGCAACACAATCTCTATCAATTTGTGCTTGAGACTGCCTTGCATCAAGTCTCCTCGTGATAACATCACTTTATTTAAATCATTCAAATTTTGGCAGTCAAATATTTTTAATATTTGTTTTTGAATTTCCTTGAAAGTAGCCAAAAAAAGCGAAAATTATCACATATAATTTTAATTATGCACTTGCCACCCACTCGTATATATTCTTACTTATTCAATACTAGAAATTCGTATATATTTTTTTAAAAAGTATTATTCTTTGTTCAGACTTTCAGATAGACAAAATATGCATTTTTTTAAATTCTGAACGTGTTTTAATTGTTTTGTTATTTTATTTATATTTTTTATTAGTTTCAAAATGTATTTGAGGTCAGATTTATATAGTTTAACATAGTTAATGGAAGAAACGGCATGATAAATGCACATTTTTAGCTAAATGATCAAATTTTAGATATTTAATCACTGTAATTTTAAATATTATGAATTTATTAAACTTCCCAAAATAAATTGAAAAAAGAAATTCTTATAGCAATTGAGAGTGTTTTCTAATAAAATTGTTGTACGCATCTGTTGTAGTAAATAAATATACGTCATATCCCAATGATAAAATAATTAAGGTATTTATAATTAGTATTCATCAATAAAATTACTTGTCTTAAAAATACTATTAATGATAAGATACATGTTTTTAAATATAAACTTATTATAAAATATTTCTACAGGAAGCGGAGCATAGTTAACGCATTCTACATGTTTATATTTTTTATTTTGATCTGACATCATTTGCAACTGATACGACACATGTTTAGCTGATTCAAGTTTATTCAAAATACCTAGTAGTAAAATACACTGCAGCTACATAAATGTCTTTCTACACTAATGATAAAACCTAAGTAGACGTCGAAGGCCTTCTTTGTTCTTTCACGTTAGTGGGTATAGCCTCGCAACTTAGAGAGAAAGCATACAAGTCTCTGGAGAAACAAGAGGTTCGTACTTCTCTAGAATCTTACTCTGGGATTTCTAAGGGAATTTAATGTTCCCAGATAGGTGGATTTAATGTTGCTAGCATTTACTCGACAACTAAGGTTTAGGCTTGCTTTTCGGATTTCCAAATAAGATTCTGTTGTTCAAAGGTTTAACACGCTAACTACCAATTAGGTACAAGTCTAGTTTCTAAATATACAGTTATATGACACAATGTTATATATATGTAGACTGTAGCTTTCAAAACGAAGGGTTTTCTCCGCCGAAGCTCCACTTTTTATAGGGCGGGGCTGTGGTGTCTAGAAGTTGGTTTTAACACAAAATGAAGAAACATGTGTTTCATCTAAGGCCAACAGCCATTTAATTAAGGGCAATAATATGCACGGCTATGTACAACAATTAATTATTCTGGGATAGACAAGCATCATCTTCATTCTCTCGCTGCGTGCCGAAGCTATCCCGTCGGCCGCCAGTCTCTTTCCTCATCTACGGGAATCTGTTCCCCTCTTCCTCGGGTCAAGGTTTAAAGTGCAATAATTCCCAGATGGGGGAAGGCCCGTGTCATCGACACGTAACCGTAATGTGTCTCCGCCTGCTGATTAGCAGACAAACAAATCCTACTTAATATAATATATATATATATATATATATTTATATATATATAAATATATATATATATATAGATAGATAAAATATATATATATATATATATATATATATATATATATATATATATATATATATATATATATATATATAACATTATGTGGTTGTGTGGAATATTCATTGAACATTAATAAATAATTTAGATAATAAACTCAAAGTACAATAGATAATGTTACTTATAATGACTGAAAGACCTAGTTAGCAGAATTGGTTTCTAAACTAGAGCCCATACCTGACAAGCGAAGTTAACTAGAGCCAAATTTTCCTAGATACCTAGCCAAAGTTTCCTTGTCTATACTTGGGATGAGGATGATAAATCAGTACTTTGGAAAGTTCTGTCGCTAAGCCTTAGAGGAAGGGAGGAGAATGCAATCTTCCTGGGTGTTCTCTCCTTATGTGTTGTTGTGGAAGAAGGGAGGTACCATGTAGCCGGTCTTCCTTTTGCATCATGGACAATGGTAAATCTGCTGCATAACTCCTATTATAGCCGTCATTGAAATGTCTCACATTCATAAACAACACTTTGCAAATTATATACTATTATAGTTTATATTCCATTAAAGATACATGTAATTCAGTAAAGCAATAAAGTGAAGTTTATCTTCTCATCTGAAATTGTTTTTGTGAACTCTTAACAACATTAATCTTTAAGCATAACGAATAACTATTTTTTCTTACTATGTAAATAGATGTTTCTGATCACCTAAGGTGATAGGTTTTTATTGCAATATAATGATCCAGCTGTTTTTCAATAGCGGATAATAATATGCAATTTTTCCATTATGCCTCTCTCTCACTCTCATTTGAATATCTCTTTCAATAAAGACGCAATCGAGGATTTTACCAGAGTTAATCATTATTCGTAAGAGTTCACGTATGGCTGCAGCTATTAATCATTTGCACTTTACATTCAATGCTTTAAATGGTTTTATCGAAGATAAAAAAAAACACCCAGTCATTTATTCATCTCCAGTTTTGTTGAATTATCTTCAAATGGAGGAGGTGTTTGGAAATCCATAACAATGAAAGTGAATTTCGAAATTCAGTTTCGTGAAGATTCGAATTTCAGAATAATTAAGTGTTCTCTAAGTGATTAAAGAAAGGAGCCAGTTATTTTTTTAATTAAATTTTAAATTTTAAAAGTATTGGTAATTTTAAATTAGTCTCATTCTAATGTTTAGAATTCTTTATTTAGGAATGAAATTGTACAGCACATGCATTTGTATCATGGTCTAAACAGTTAAAAGGTTGAGATTGGATAGTGGTTTAATTGAAGAATTTAATTTTTGACTGGAACATATTCTTTACAGGGCCTGAATGGCCGAGTGGCTAGCGCTCTTGTGCTCGGTGCCATGGATGTTTGTAGTGGTTCGGAATCCACTTTAAACCGTAGGTCCCGGTCTAATATGATCGTAGAGTGTTGCGGGGGCATTGTTACTCCGCGTCCATGGCATATCAGCAAGTTACACGCGCCCCCTGGGTAATGCAAAGTGAGTAACGTCTGTGCAGCGCTTACCTCAAGGCATCCAAGACCAAGTTGTCTAAGTATTTGCCAGCTGCATTAGAAAGAAGAAAAAAAAAGACATATTCTTTACAAGACCAAATCTGTAAAATCCATAACTAACTCTTATTACATCAAATCAATTGATGATTCTTCTTTTTCAATGGCCAAGGGCCAAGGGTCTTGTGTTGTTGAGCCAAGGCCATCTGTCTACTGGTAGATTCCGAAACACAAGGTATTTTCTTTTTATGGGGTAGGGTTGTCAGACAAACTCTCTACAGTCATATTAGACCGGAACCTATGGTTTAAAGTCGGTTAAGAACCACTACAAACATCCATGACAGCGCAGGGACTCGAACCCGAAATATGTGGCACCAAGCGTTAGAGCGCCAATTACTCGGTCATCAAGTCCCCTAACTGAAGTTTATTTGAAGGACATCTTAACGAGGATTGGAAAGGGAGCAGCTTTGATCAGTACTTAAATATTTTACTCTTACAGTACCCTCCTTCCTTTAATCCTTTAACGGATTGTCCCGAGCATACTCGTGCCATATATATATATATATTTTATCTTTTCGGAACACCATAAATAAACTTGTTTGATTGTTAAATAAACTATAACAAACTAATGTGTACCATACAATCAAACTTGTTCTTGTGAGAACTTTTAAGTACAGTATATATATAAAATTCCATCAAATGCATATTATAAATAAAAATTAATTCAAAAAGAAAATAACAGATAACTGTCCAAATAACATGCAAATTAAAAAAACAAATCTAGACAGTCCATCTGTATTATATTCTCCTACGTATGTTATTAGATGAGAAGAAGTGCTACATCGTTTGGTATTTATTGATTTACATATTTTCTATGTGGGACTTTTTTTATGTGGTCCTATTTGCCGCATTAAAGTTTTATTAAATGTGTTGCAAACAATAAATTTTATAGCTCTTTATAAAAAAATATTTTGCAACTTCATGAGGTCCTTATCCCTGCATAAAAGCAGGTTTGATTGTACTAATTGTATAAACCCATAATAAACTAATATGATGTTTCTTTAACAAATAGAAATTCACTCGTGATATCAACAATCTATCATATCTGGCAACCGTTCATTACATTGCGATTTCCAAATAATCAATTCTGTTCTTCAATATCGAAAAAATTTGAGAAGCTGCGTGTTTTTTCTTGGATATTACAGTTTACATTTTTTTTCATTTAACTCATTCAGAAAGGAAAAAGACTTTTAATGATAATAGCAGCAAAGTATCATTTGATGATCTTGGAAATTCTGCTGAGGAATCAGATAATTATAGTACTGATTCTAATCCGAATAGCTGAATATCTACTTAAATTTCTATAATAAAAAAGTCATGAACTAAGATACTTTATTGATCGTAATTCTAATATTGCATATTATAGATTTTATTGAAGGAAATTGTTTTTGAAGCTGAGCTGTAATCGAAAACAAACCGTGATATTTTAAATGGTTAATAACGGATATTCTATCAACCTATTGCCGCTTTTTGTTATTGGTTATCCTAGTAATTGAAGAATTATTCTTAACTGAACGTTGGTGTATTCAGAATAGTATTATTGAGTTGTAACCGTCCTTCCTCCTACGCACTGCAAGAACGCCCCGCCCCCTGTGGCGTTCAGGAGTAACTGTTAGTAGGCATTGAGACTCTCACCCGAGAGAAAGTATAACGCCACCGGCGCTGCATCAGAGACGTTTACAATCTTTCATCCCGAGAAAAAATATCTATTTTTGGCTTAGAAGTGGAATCCTTCCAAGAATCTTTAATTAGATGTCTATAAATGTGTTGCATGTTGTATGCTTTAATTGTGTGTACGTGGTATTTGTGCGCTTGTAAATGAAGCTGTGAATTCTCAAAGCTGTGTCTCAAGTCTCAACCCAACCACTTACAATCCAGCTGTGCAAACAACGATAACGCAACAAAGTTATAACTACTTAGTTGCATTCATAACTAATTATTAATTAACTAATTATTTCCTTTTTCGCTGCAAGAAAAATTAAAAATCATAGTAGCATCTGTTAGCTGGTATATTTTTGATATTTTTTTTTTGTCTGATGTGTTTTTATATAAAAGAAAACCTTTTTCTGGGTTTTCGTGAAATATAGATCTTTTTATTTGTGTTATGAGAGTAGACA
Organism: Caerostris darwini; assembly: GCA_021605075.1. NCBI lineage: Eukaryota > Metazoa > Arthropoda > Arachnida > Araneae > Araneidae > Caerostris > Caerostris darwini. The sequence goes on along the minus strand of BPLQ01006630.1, from coordinate 403,552 downwards.
AATAAGAAAATCATATGTTGAAAGGAACCAGAATTTTTAATACATTTGGATTAAAATATGGAATTCCTTACTAAACAGACTAATTGGTACATTGGAGTTATTATTGCTTAACCTGTTTAAAAATTATACGGGTAATATTTGTATCTCTTAGTTGTATCTCACAGAAAAATACGAATTAACCCATGAAAGAATTGATTTTTTATTCTGAACTAGAATGCATATTATGGGATACTTTGTATTATTCTAGGCCAAATAGGTGTTTACATACGTCTTTCGATTTATATAATTTAAAAAATATAATCCCTAAAAAGTTAAACATTAAGTCCTAAAATAAATATATCCTGGCGGTGGCATGAATGTTTGTTAATGGTTCGGAATGGTGTGCACAAGATGACTTTAGATGACCAAATCTAAAATAAATGTAGTTTTTAAAATTATATGTGATAAATATTTACATAAATATACAATTATATAAGATATTTTATGCGTAAACTGATTGATATTAATTAAAGCAACTTGTCAACGGTTAAAATATAAAATAAATAATGTGCCTTTAATAAATTACATAAATGTTTAATAATGTATAAAATAATTACCATTATTAAGTTATCAAAAGACTTTTATGCTATTTATAAATCATAAATGTATCCCTTTCTGGCAAAATGTTTTGCAACGCTGCCATTTTTAATAACAATAATATTAATTTAACAACTAATACTAGAATGTATTCTAAAAGTTGGAAAGAGGACCGGAAGCCTTTGAAACTATTCTTTGATGCTTTCGGAAACGCTTGTTTCTTCTTCTTTTTTTAAATTTTTTTTATTTCTTTACTTTTTGGTACGAGAAAATGAGGATTTGAATTTCCAAGAACGTAAAAATAAAAATAAAACAAAATATTTCACCAATTCCAAAACGAAGAAACTAAGAAGCGAATGAAGAAAAAAAAAAGAATTTTCTTGGAAGAAATCCGCTTTCCCTTTGCCGTTGCCATTGTCTTCTTACCAAAAAGGAACTGGAAACCTCGGAACAAATCAAAGCGTTCGGAAATCCGAATTTGAGTTCAAATGGTGGCATCGAGAAAAAGGAAGAATTTTTCTTTTCAAAGAGAAGATAATGACATTGCTTGTTAGAATGCCCTGTTTCCAGTCGCCACTTGTGCGTTTTCGAGAATGTTCCTATTGTCACCATTCATTTATTAATTTCTTTACGTCGGGTGAACTAACGACGCCATGCAAATTGTAACTGTTCTTCTTGTCTATTGTGCCCTCTGTGGGAGAAAAGAAACGGAAGGCTGTAAACAAGAAAGTAGTATCATTGAATTGATCTTCATTTCGTGAAAGAAAAAGATCTTCTCTCGTTCAGCACAGGAAATGCGTCACCCTTACTTCTTGAGTGAATCTCAATAGTGGATATCTAATTTCCCAGAATTCTGATTAAGTTTCATGTCATGCAGACACAAATTGAGATGCATAAATAATTGAGTAAAATTAAATAAAATAACTATTATATTTTTGTAATTTGGTATAATTAAGAAATATTGATATACATAATAAATAAAAACAAAAAAAATGAAAAAAATTTTTTGTTATTCATTTACAAAGAACAAGCCTATTTTTTAAACATATGGGGTTTGGTTTGTCGGCTTACGGTCATCTTGTGCACACGAGGGCTAAACAGACCGTGACCTACAGTTTAAAATGGATTCCGAACCACTACAAATGTCCACGTCACAGCCGGGATTCAAAATCGAAATCTGTGATACCGAGCTCCAGACCGGTAGCTACTCGTCCATCAGGCCATTACACGTATAGAAGACATATAATTTTGTAAACATATTTCTTTACATCAGTGAACTAAAGACGCCATGCAAATTGTAACTGTTTACATAAATTTTTACTAATGCATAAAATAATTACCATTATAAATTATTAAAAGGCTTTGATGCTATATATAAATCTGAAATGTAGCGCCTTTCTGTCAAAATGTTTTGCAATGCTGCCATTTTTAATAACAATAATATTAATTTAACAACTAATGCTAGAGTGTATTCTAAAAGTTGAAAAGAGGGCCCGGAAACCTTTGAAACTATTCTTTGATGCTTTCGGAAACGCTTGTTTCTTCTTCTTTTTTTATTTATTTCTTTACTTTTTGGTACGAGAAAATTAGGATTTGAATTTCCAAGAACGTAACAATAAAAATAATACAAAATATTTCAGCAATTCCAAAACGAAGAAACTAAGAAGCGAATGAAGAAAAAAAAAAAAAAAAAAGAATTTTTTTGGAAGAAATCCGCTTTCACTTTGCCGTTGCCATTGTCTTCTTACCAAAAAGGGAACTGGAAACCTCGGAACAAATTAAAGCGTACGGAATTCCGAATTTGAGTTCAAATGGTGGCATCGAGAAAGAGGGAAAAATCTTTCTTTTCAAAGAGAAGATAATGACATTGCTTGTTAAGAATGCCCTGTTTCCAGTCGCCACTTGTGCGTTTTTGAGAATGTTCCTATTGTCACCATTCATTTATTAATTTCTTTACTTGGGTTAACTAACGACGCCATGCAAATTGTAACTGTTCTTCTTTTATTGTGCCCTCTGTGGGAGAAAAGAAACGGAAGAGTGAAAACAACAAGAAAGTAGTGTCATTGAATTGATCTTCATTGCGTGAGAGAAAAAGATCTTTTCTGCGATGACGTTCAGCACAGGAAATATGTTACTCTTACTTCTTGAATGAATCTCAATAGGGGATTGCTAATTTCACAGAATTCTGATTAAGTTTCATGTCATTCAGACACAATTAATGTTGACAATAATAGTGAGCTCACTATTATTGACAATAATAGTGAAATTTTTTCACTATTAACCCTTGAAAATATTTGCCATTGTAGAAAATTCCTTTACAAATAAAGTTGAAATTTTCCTCTTACATCTGGCGCCATCTATTATTAGATACATGCAACTTAAATGTAAAATAAAACTAAAATTAATTAATTAAATTTAATTAATGAATTAATATTTGAAAAAACTGTATTAATATCAAGTGTCATCCACTACAAGTTTCAAAAAATGTATTTGAACTTGAGTGGATGAATAAAAAGTATTTTATGAACGATTGAAAATTTGAACAAGATATATATAGGGAGAGTGTTAACTAATAGTGGGAATTGAATAGCTATTATATTACTGTGATTCGATGTACTTAAAAATTATTGATATAGATTGGTAATAAATGTGCGTGTTTTCAATAAATTAAATTCATTTTTTGTAATGTATGAAATAATTTCCATTATAAATTATCAAAAGACTTTTCTGCTATTTATAAATCTGAAATGTACCCCTTTCTGTTAAAATGTTTTGCTACGCTGCTATTTTTAATAACAATAATATTAATTTAACAACTAATACTACAGTGTATTCTAAAAGTTGGAAAGAGGGCCCGGAAGCCTTTGAAACTATTCTTTGATGCTTTCGGAAACGCTTGTTTCTTCATCTTTTTATTTTTATTTTTATTTCGTTACTTTTTGGTACGAGAAAATGAGGATTTGAATTTCCAAGAAACGTAAAAATAAAAATAAAAAATAAAACAAAATATTTCAGCAATTCCAAAACGAGAAACTAAGAGGCGAATGAAGAAAAAAAAATTTTTTTTTGGAAGAAATCCGTTTTCACTTTGCCGTTGGCATTGTCTTCTTACCAGAAAGGAACTGGAAACCTCGGAACAAATCAAAGCGTTCGGAATTCCGAATTTGAGTTCAAATGGTGGCATCGAGTAAAGGGAACAAATTTTTCTTTTCAAAGAGAAGATAATGACATTGCTTGTTAGAATGCCCTGTTTCCAGTCGCCACTTGTGCGTTTTCGAGAATGTTCCTATTGTCACCATTCATTTATTAATTTCTTTACGACGGTGAACTAACGACGCCATACAAATTGTAACTGTTCTTCTCGTCTTTTGTGTAGTCTGCGGGAGAAAGAAACGGAAGGTTCAAAACAAGAAAGTAGTGTCATTGAATTTATCTTCATTTCGCAAGAGAAAAAGATCTTTTCTACGATCACGTAAGTTCAACACAGAAAATGTGTTACTCTTACTTCTTGAATGAATCTCAATAGCGAATGAATAGGATGTAGTAGGATGGTTAATTTCACAGAATTCTGATTAAGTTTCATGTCATGCAAACACGAAATGTGATGCATATATAAACGAGTAAAATTGAATAAAATAACTATTATATCATTTTAATTTGGTGTACTTAAAAAATAATGATATAGATAATAAATAAAAACAAATCTACAATAAGAAAATATTTATTATTCATTTACAAAGAACAAGTCGGTTTTTTAAACATATGGGGTTTGGTTTGTCGCTCTACGGTCTGGTCATCGTGTGCACACGAGCGCTAAACAGACCAGAATCTACTGTTTAAAGTGAATTTCGAACCACTACTAACATTTATGACACCGCCGGGACTCGAATCCGAATCCCGTGGAATCGAGAGCCAGAGAGTAAATCACTCGGCCATCAGGCCTACAAAAATATAGTTATATAATATATTTTATACTAAAACTGATTGATACTTATTATAATAAAAACATTTTGTCAACGGTTAAAATATATAATAAATGTGCGTACTTCCAATAAATTAAATTCGCTTTTTCTAATGTATAAAATAATTAACATTATAAATTATCAAAAGAACTTTTATGCTATTTATAAATCTGAAATTTACCCCTTTCAGTCAAAATGTTTTGTATCGCTGCCATTTTTAATAACAATAATATTAATTTAACAACTAATGCTAGAGTGTATTCTAAAAGCTGGAAAGAGGGCCCGGAAGCCTTTGAAACTATTCTTTGATGCTTTCGGAAACGCTTGTTTCTTCTTCTTTTTTTATTTATTTCTTTACTTTTTGGTACGAGAAAATGAGGATTTGAATTTCCAAGAACGTAAAAATAAAAATAAAAGAAAATATTTCAGCAATTCCGAAACGAAGAAACTAAGAAGCGAATGTAGGAAAAAAAAAAAAAAAAAAAAAAAAGAATTTTCTTGGAAGAAATCCGCTTTCACTTTGCCGTTGCCATTGTCTTCTTACCAAAAAGGGAACTGGAAACCTCGGAACAAATCAAAGCGTACGGAATTCCGAATTTGAGTTCAAATGGTGGCATCGAGAAAAGGGAAAATTTTCTCTTTTCAAAGAGAAGATAATGACATTGCTTGTTAAGAATGCCCTGTTTCCAGTCGCCACTTGTGCGTTTTCGAGAATGTTCCTATTGTCACCATTCATTTATTAATTTCTTTACGTGGGTGAACTAACGACGCCATGCAAATTGCAACTGTTCTTCTCGTCTTTTGTGCCCTCTGCGGGAGAAAGAAACGAAGGGGGTGAAAACAAGAAAGTAGTGTCATTGAATTGATCTTCATTTCGTGAGAGAAAAAGATCTCTGCGTTGACGTTCAGCACAGGAAATGTGTTACTTCTTGAATGAATCTCAATAGTGGATTGCTAATTTCACAGAATTCTGATTGAGTTTCATGCCATGCAGACACAAATTGAGATGTTTAAATAATTAAGTAAATTAAATAAAAACATAAAAAACTGAAATCTTCTCGGCAAATTTCATTTCAATTTTCAATATGATGTGTGAACATTCGAGAACGGGTTAATAAACTCAGGAATATGACAATGATTAATAATACACGTGATATATGAAGCAATTGATTGGAATACTATAAGAATGGCCAAATTCAAAAGCCACATAAATATAGCAATATTGAATAGGTCGAGAACTTCATGTAGAATGAATTATTCAAGATTCTCTAAAAGAATATACAAAATTAAGATAAATGTAGTCGTAAAGGAAGAATGAAGTATTCGCAATAATGAAGTATTCTCAATTCCACAAGAAACATTGTCACATTCAATAACCAAAAGAATATATCAAAATTTGAAAATTCTAGGCATAAATGAAGAATGAAGTATTCCAAATACAATAAGAAGCACTATACAGTTTAATAGGCATTGGGAAAATGCCAAAAAGTGATAAATATGAAACTTCAAAAAGAAGGAATTGATCTACGCTCTGCGAGTACTTATAGTAATTGGATATACAAATGTTTAAAATCCCAACCCAAAACGTGAATAGTGATTCAAAACCATACTACAAAACACACCAAGAAAAGGCCAAATTCTCCAGAAAATTCCTGAGATTTAACGTTATTCATGAATCATTTCAAACGTTAAGGGGCCCAAACTACCATTTTCCGCCAAAAATTGCAATGGAGTTTCATTTGGTTGACCCTCATTTTCGGATAACGTCACGGACCCCTAACGAAGACAAAATCATATTCACACATGATAATAACTATTTTATTATTGTAATTTGATGTACTTAAAAATTATTGATATAGATCAGGGGTGGCCAACCGGTGGCCCAACTTGAAATTTTTTTTCTATCTATCATACTTTTACAAAATTAATTTATTTTATAATGGCCAAAGTAGCGAAAACCAATGTATTATAAACTACATTATGTGAGCATCCATATATTCAAAAATTAACTGTCGAAATTATGAGAAAAAATTAACTTTGGTTTTAAAATAATATTCTTTCGAATATATGAAGATATTGTCTGTTTTATTTGTGAGTTTACAGGTATGAGTTCGCAGAATAATGAAATTAAATTCTGCGAACTCTTGATGCGCGAGCATCTTGGAACATCTCATGTAACAGATTCTATGTTTCACTTTAAGTGACCTCAGACGCAGTGATTAACCCTAGATACGCATCCCTAGATATTTGAGAAATCTGGCATAAAAAACTGTTTTCCCTTTTAGTTCAACTTACACATGAGAAGCCTCGAAATCCATGAAATTGACCAAACACGAAACCCGCTCAAACATAAAGAACGCTGGCCTGCAACACCAATTACGATGGCAAATACCCAAATTGAGATCGATTTGTAAAAGCTAAATGAAAGAGTGGAGAAACAAATACAGTATTAGTAAAATTAATTGTCCATGGTTTAGCCCAGTTGTGGCCAATTCGCGGTCCGCCTTGAACATTTTTCCGGCCCGTGAGATTTATCACACTTTTACAATCTTACACCGTGAGATTTATCACACTTTCCCACTTTTTTATTTTTTTATAATGGCTAAAGTAATGAAAAACAATATATTAAAAAAATACATTATTTGTCATCCATATGATTCAATTTGAGAAATCTGACACTTGTTAGCGCTTTTGGTTCAACTTACATCTGCGAATCGTTTCTTTCGAAAATGAAATTGACCAAACACAAACCACGCTCAAACACAACTGACGCTAATGTGCAACACTAATTACGATGTGCAAATACTCAAATTGAGATCGATTTGTAAAGCTAAGTGAAAGAGTGTAGAAACAAATATCTCACCTAAAAAAATAAATATTTTTTAATGATTTCATTTTTTTTATTTCATTATATATATTTTCTATATTTCATTTTTAGTGTTATATATTTTTTACAATGTGCGTTTAGTATCATTATTATTATATTATCTATGCTTATATGTAATAAACACAATCATAACTCATTATGTTTCAATTTTTCACTGCAAAAAATGTCTATAGTGGGTCTAAATCTGATATGGAGATATATAATTTTAGAATTCCCAAAGTGGTCCGCAAGGTCATTTGGGTTGGACACCCCTGATATAGATAGTAAATATAAACAAATCAACAAAAAAAATTCTTTATTCTACGTTTACAAAAACAAGTCTGTTTTTTTAAACATATGGGAGAAAATAATAAATTATATGAATTCATAAAAAGAATAAATTCTTTTATAATATTAATATAGTGAGAAAAATAACTTTTAAATAAATGGAAAATGTTATATTTCGTAGAAAAAACTAATAAATGTGAGTATTTTAAACAGAAAACTACGGTTTTGATTATATTTTAAAAAGATTTATGATATTGATATTGATTTTGATAACAGAAAGAAATATGAATACAGATTATGGTTTATAAATATAAATAAACACTATTTTATAAATTTTCTTTTAAAGAAATAAAATTTTATTTCATTTTTATAGTGAAAAAAATAATTTTTTAATAAATTGAAAATGTTATATTTCATAGAAAAAAAAACAAATAAATCCGAGTAATTTAAATAGAAAGCTACAGTTTTGATTATATTTAAAGAAATATTTATTAGTATGATAATAAATAGAAATATAAATACAAATTATGGTATATATATATTTTTAATATAATTGGTTTATGTTAATAGATATATTTTAAACTTATCGCTATCATTTTAAAATTTCCAAATTCCCTGAATAAACATTATTAATTTAGAATAAACCATTTCAACTGAATTTTATTATTAGAAGAGCTATTCTAAAATATATTATTTTTAATATCTTTAAAAATATATTTTATTCAAAACAGTCTTTTTTTTTTTTGCAGAGTTCATTAAAACATCTTTTGATGTGCTTTGTTATTTCAGTGATTTCCTAGCGTAAACAATGTTCATTATCAAACATCTGGATTTAATGTTTCTCTATTATGTTATTCGCTAATGCAGTGAATGTCTTTATTCAATATATTGTGTGGTATTCATTATGAGTAAAGGGTTTTGAAAGCTTAAATTAAAGGGGATAATCTAAATAAACATAATATAATCGATAAGCTCTAAATCCTTGATGGAAATGTAATAAATTAGCTTCAAATTATGGTGATATTTATTATTTATTCAGCTTTTTTAAGGAAAAAATGATAAATCTTATTAATTGAATATAAAGCCTTTTCAATTCATTTCCTGAGTTGTAATGCTTCATATTAAAGGTAATCGATCTGATTCATTATGTCATTGTTATTCAGTTTTAAATGTTTATATTAACTAATATATTTAAATCCACACTTTGTTAAAAAATCATCTATGGAAAATTATTTTATATTAAATAATTAATTATTTGTAAAATCTTATATATAAAAAATTTATGTTAAATAATTAATTATTTTATGTAAAATCTTATATGTAAAAATTTTATATTAAATAATTAATTATTTTATGTAAAGTCATGTATATAAAGTTTTAACATAAAATAATTATACATATATTATTTTATATAATTAATTATTTAACATATAATTTTACTCATACCGTTTTACATAAAATTATTTATTAATTAGCAATATATAATATTCTGATAAAGACTGAATTTGATAAACACAAAAAACATAAACTCACATTTAAAAAACAGATAAACACATTTTAAAAATTTAATTTTTGAGCAACATTTTGATCTCTATCTTTGAGAGGAATAGAAAAAGCTATTTAAATAAAATAATAATGTGGTGTGCAGATTGGGCAACCAGATTGTAACTGGGTGTAGTTGGTCATATTGGTTACTTTAATCACAGGTTTGAAAACTCACAGCTTTATTTACACACACACACACACACACACAGACATCTTATTAAGTAAATGTTATTAGAAATTGTACCGTAGCAAAACAATTGATGTTAACAATTTCGAAATATATACTTTTTGACAGAATAAAAATTATTCTTTTTGTTTAATAAAATAATAATAAAAACAGCAATAGATAATGATTGAACTGTATATAGAATCTCATATCCAATTATTGCTATGCTCTCGAGATTAGAGATGAACTGTATGACAGCTGTTGATATTTGATAACTGCCGAAGAATTGATTCATCTGAATCGTAATTAAAAATTAGTAATGATGAGTAATTAATTCCAAGAACTTCTTACTAGAATTTCTACTGAATTTGCCACTAACACCTTAAAATGTCATTATTTTACCATGTCGTCGTAATCTCTGAGTGTAATCATTGCCAATTATCTGCATACAATGAATGAAATATGCTAAAAATCTAAAGAGAAACTGCACAGACCTTCTCATCATATCGCAATTTTACTTTTTTAAGTAAAATTGAAGTTTTTTTCAAATTTTGATAAAAGATTAAAACAGTGAACATGATTTAGTTGTAGTTTAATAAAAAATAAATGTTTAAATATTAGAAAAATATTTTATTTAATGTTTTATATTTTATTAGAGAATAGAAATTCAGATTTATTTGTTAATACTGTGGTAGTCTAGAAATAGAATCCCTATCTATGTAATTTTTTTTATCCATATGACAATATTACCCAAAATATGTTCCAATTTAAAATTGTATTTGACAAAGTAGAAGGATTGTTACTAAATAATATATTAAAACGCAAATACATTTTGTATCAGTCCTTTTTCGTAGGTATTAACATTTAAATACTAAGCAATGAAAACCATTTCAATAAATATTTTTGTATTTGGTTACGACAAAAATTTAACTAAATACTAAAAAGGATTAAATTCGTGTATTATCAGACACACGTATAACTTAAATGATTTTTGAGGTTTATTTTTCGTGTGGCCCTCGGTCAGTACATGTGGCTGGAATCCTTCAGATATCTGCTTATCCTAAATCTGAAGCATTATTCACGTCATATTATTACAATTCAGAGAATAAAACTACCAAAAAAATAAGTTGAAAAAGCACACGAACTTGTAATTCGAATACAATAGCCATTCACTTAAAATTTGTCTTGTATTTCAGTATTTTTCTAACAAAAAAACCCTCCAAGCGACCGAGGATTTTTCAAAGCTTAGATTGCATTTTATATTTCAAAACACGGCATTGGATGCTTCAAAGTTGAGATTTTTCTTATGACAGACAGTTCTGAAAGAATAGCCGATCTCCGTTGACCATTAGTAGGTCGGCCGCTCAAGGCCTGAATGATGGAAGATAATGCGTACACAGTGTGGTTGGAATATAATTCCGAAAAAACGCCAACTGGTGCAGTTCTTTCAAACAGCGTGGTTAAGTTCCGAATCATACGATCTCTATGAGTTACTCTGGCATTAAAATAAGACCGGTATTTTATCCGAGATCTATAATGTTTGTAAAAAGGTTGAAAACTAAGAAGTTATGATCTTTTCAAACCTTTCAATTTTTGAGTGGCCAACTTGTACTTTCCTGAATAACAAACGTAACACATATTAATTTTTATTATTTGAATAATAAGTCTTTTGTTTATATTTACTTTAATTAATATTGAAAAGTATTCACCGTTGAAATAAGTCTTCCAGTAAATTTTTTTAATATTTTTATTTCGAAAAATTTGTATTACATTATTTATTAGTTATTATTTTGTATTACATTATTTATTAGTTACTTTTTTGTGTTACATTATTTATTAGCTATTATTTTGTATTACATTATTTTTGTATTACTGATAAATAATTCAGAAATTTTCATGTTATTTTCTGAACGTTTAAATCTTTTAAATAACCGTGGAGTATCTTAATTTTAGTATGTGAAACATAAATATATTGTTTATATTTACGTTAATTAATATTAAAAACAAATCTCCTAGCTTTGACACAAGTTTTTTTTCTTTCCTATTTTTTTGTATTAATTTAATTAGTACTAATGAATAATTTATAAATGCTTAAGTAATTTTAAATCTTTTAAGTTAAATAACAGTGTAGTATATCAAAATCGAAATAAAAGAAATCTAGAATTGAAAAAAATTACATGGTTTAGATGAAGACATTGGAGCTGAATCCTATTATGAATCCAGAGTTACTTGTAGTGGAATAGTAGTACGTGATCAATTAGCTTTATATTATTTCCATAAATGTAGCACGAATGAAGAGTTCACTAAATTAACTCAGCATTAACACTTAATTTGCTTAACTAAACATCAACTATTTCATTGATTCATTACAAAATTTTATTTATTGTAATTTTCTGCCCTTAATCCGCGGATTACACGCTAAAAAATTTTAATATAATTTTACTTGACTTGATTAGTTGTCTTGAGATTTATGCTCGCTGATACTGTTTTATCTCAATATATCCAAATGCTGTTAAAATACCAAAGATATAAAAAATTAACAAATGCGAAAATTAAACATTTATAAAGGAACTACTCTAAAACTCGAAATTCTTCATTGCCTATGGTGGATCATAAATTCAATTTTAAAATAAAGCAATCGCTGCACGTATTTTCTGGCAACCAAAAGGAAATAAATAAGATAGATAAATATGAAAAAAGAAGAAGTGTATAAAACAGCAGATCTAATAAACCATAATATTTTAGCAGTTGAACGATGATTAGAAAATTTGAAGTACAACTAATACTTGAAATAAAAGTGAATAAAAAGTAATAAACCCCAGAAAGAAAAAGAGGAGAATTCCATAGCTTACAGGTTACGAGACTTTTCGTAGAAATTGAAGCTTAATTGCAGTCTTATAATATGCATAATCTAACATATAAAATATCAAGCGTAAGAAAGAACTTTATATCCGAAAACACTTTGTAGTTTGTTTCTACGCATTGAAACAAATTGTATTCAGTTGTATACGGTTTTTTGCGCACTGGGTATAATGGAGATGAATCCAAGCCAAATCTATGGAGTTTAGTTAGCAGGGTATATTTCTGTGCGAAATCTGGACAAAAGAATGTCTTCTTTTAGATGAGTAGGAAGAAATCTATGAGAAGGTTTAATACTGTCAAAATGATTGAATCCTTCAGCATATTTTCCTTTTATTCACTGCTCTGTTGCTTTTACTTGTGTTTTCTTTTTTTTTTTTTTTTTTTTTGAAATATAAAGTTTTCCTGAGATATTCAATGAAATATTATTGATCTGCTGCGGATTTTGCGAGAGAATCTACCATCTTCTTCATTCTCAACGTGCCCTGGAGACCAGACGAATTCGATGGATAAAATGCAATGAAATATTTTGAAGTTGATTGCCAAGGAACTGGATTACACGATTGGAATGGATATTGCAATTCTGTAATGCCTGAAGAACTGAAAGATTGTCTGTAAGTATAATATATTTATGAGATGCGAGAACAAAGTCGAAAGGTTTAAAGTAGTGCAAGGGCTTCCTTTCCCTGTGAGAATATTGCCTGATGAAGACTCTTGAGAAAAGGAATTGAGTACAGCTATTGAATGTTTAATATCTGTCTTAATTGCGTCAGAGGCTAAGTAGATCCTATCTTTCAATGTTCGTTTTTGTGTTGTTCAGAAAGGTGCTTGATGACATGTTTGGTTTGAAAAGGTAAATCATCGAGAAGAAATATGACTTCTGACTGACAGGAGGAAAACTGGGAATTAAATTGGAAAGTTAAATGTTTAAGTTGTCTAGAATCTTAGCAAAAAAGAGAGAGAGAGAGGGGGAAATGGGGCGTTTTAATCTTGAAGTTTGATTTTCGGAGCGCAGATAAATGGAAAGAGGAGAAGAGGGATCAAAAGTAATATGTTTGAAAAAAAGCATTCTGCCAACATATACAGCCTCTGAAACAAAGTAAGTTGACTGGCTTCTTTTAGTAAAATAAGGATCGCAGTCCATTTTTGAAGAGCTGTTGCAAAACATAAAGTAAGATGGTATAAAGTGTATGAAAGTCGCTATGGCTGGATGAGATAAAGATAGAAGCTTCATATTCCAGTAAACTACAAATTGTGAAATTTATTATTTGAATTAAATGGCAGGACTGAGAACCCCAAGAATTAGCAGTAATTGCTTTGATTACATTCAACTGTTTAAGGACTTTCTTTTTAAAATATAAGAAGACTTGTTTGAAAGAGAGATTAGGAGAGAAGATGATGCTTAAAATACTGGTATATTGTTTCCAAGGGATATTGATATTGTATTTTCAAATGTTTAGATGGATGCTGTTTTTCATTGGAAAAATTCACCATTTCGCCTTTTTCAGGTTAAGTATATTAAGTTAAGTTAATTAAGTTATTTTTGTAAGGGATATTGATATTTTCAAATGTTTAGATGGATGCTGTTTTTTATTGGAAAAATTCACCACTTAGGTTGATTGGAGAATTGCCATGTTTGGCACCATTGAGTGATTTAATGAAAAGGTTAGGGTTATTTGAATATTAACAAGAATTTTTTCAAGAGTTTTACCACTACTAAAAAGAATATATCATATGCATATAATAAACATTCTGTATGACCAGGGATAATTTCTAAACTCTCTCTCATATAGATTTTAAAAAGAAAGGCACTGTAGAACACTGCCCTGTTGAACGCCATGAGTGAAAAATATTTTCATCTACTCAGAGTTTATCCATTTAACGTGAACATTCCTGTTATAGATGAAATTATAAATCCATTTTTGCAGTGGTGTCCTGTATGCCGGCAAGATGTTATAAATAAGTCCCTCTCCATTCTGAGTCATTAGCAGAAGAAATCTCTAATTTAAGAAAATAATTCTTTTTTTGGCATTTTTTGCTTCGATTATTTTGTGATGTAGGAGTGATAACGAATACATGCAACCCCTAAAAGGAATAAAGCCAGAATGATAAGGATATAATTTGTCAGGAACTTTAAAATGAAATATCCTCTTCAGTACAATACGTTCAAAGAATTTGGTTCAAAGAAACGGAAGTCAAGGCATATTAGGTAGGGGAAGACATGTCGTTATCAGGTTTAAGATTGGGTATGACTTTTTCTGTTAATCATTCCTATGGAATAATGCCGGGGAAATAAATATTATTAAAGTTTTAAAATAGCTGTTGGAGATAATGATCAGGAAGTATATTAATTAATTTTATCACTATCACGATAAGTATTGGGAGCAACGCGTATAGCATGTTTAAGTTTTCTAAAAGTAATAGGCCTATTGTAATTTTAGTTGGAATCATCGGAAAGATCAAAAAGAATAATTTGATGATCGATGGTTTATTGAAATGAGATGCTAACATATTAGCTTGTTGATTCGGATCAGTAATAACCAAATTAGTACTTGCATGTAAGATCTTATTGTTGACGAGATTATTGTCTCTACTACGAATTGCTTCAATAATTTTATATATTTTGCCATTATAGCCGATAGAGGTACAAACAGAATCCCAATAATGTTTCTTACGCTGAGAAATGTAATGACGAAGTTTGCCAGAAATTTTCTTGTAAGAAATCATAGGTCACTGAGAAAGTTGAGATCGAGCTTGATAAAAATGTTTGTGTTTCTGTCGTAAAAGGTTACTGATTGTATATTCCACTGAGGAAATGTTGGGTGGTGAGAGATTTCATAGTTTTTCATATTATTAAGGATAGTATAGGACAAGGAAGATTGTAAGTCAGAATATGATGCAAATGAGCGAGCGAGATTCTGTTGATCATGAAGAAAAAGATGAGCTTTCGATCTTATAATGATCTATCTGCAAGATTTTTATGGAGAAAATATTTGAAAGGATAGTTGTATCGAAATGAAAACACTGTGAAAAGGATCGGAGTGAATAAAACAAGTAATATTAGAAAAAAAAAATTCTAAAGTCAAGTCCCACTTTTTTTTCACTGTATTGCAGAAAGTCCATTATAAATAATTTTCATTCATTTTTTTAAATTTATCTTACGCCATCTATTAATAGATATATGCAACTTAAATCTAAAAAAAACTAAAATTCATTAATTAAATTTAATTACTGAATTAATATTTGAAAAAACTGTATTAACATCAAGTGTCATCCACTACAAGTTCAAAAAAAATGTATTTGAACTTGAGCATTGAGCATTTTATTAACGATTGAAAATGTGAACAAGATATATATATAGGGAGAGTGTGAGCTAATAGAAGGAATTGAATAAGGTAAATTTGGGTAAATATCTGACTAGTGTTAGAGAGATCAATAAGAGATGCAGAAATTGGTGTAATGTGAGTGGTGGTGTTGGTATTAATGATGTTTACATTATTAAGCATAATCCAGTTGATCAGAGTTTCAGAATTAGTAGTAGAAAAGGAGAATCCAAGAATGGTATTACACTACGTAAAAAAAGTAGAAGGACACTTGATTTTGTAACAATAACCGAAAATTATTTTATTTTAACTAAAAGTTTTTATTAGAAACATTTTACAAATATTTTAAAAATACAATTTTAACATCAGAATTATGATATTCAAACATAAAATATTAATGGCAACAAAAATATTTTCTCTTTTTTGAAACTTTGTAAAAAAAGTAGAAGGACAGCATTGTAATGAATGAAAAAATAGGGCTTTTCATAAGGAATGTTCTTCCCATTGGCCTTTATAACTTCAAATATTCTGTTTGGAAGTGAATTGTATAGAGATTGAACTTCTGTTTGACAAAAATTGTCCCAGGAGTCATTCAATGCTTCTCGAAGCTGAGTTAGCGAATCAAATTGCCTTCCATCAGCATAAACTCGACGAACTAGCATTGACCAGATGTTTTCCACTATATTAAGGTCAGAGCTTTTGGCTGGCCATGGTAAAACATTCACACTATTTGTTAGGAACCAATTTTTGACTCCAGTCGCGGTGTGAATGGAAGCTCCGTCTTGCTGAAACTTCCACTCTTACCCCCCAAGTCAGAGCCATAAGGAAGAAGCTCGGAATTCAGCACTTGAATGTAGTCTGTGTGTTTTTGCCTACCATTTAAGAAAACCAGACTTGTCCTTCCTCCTTATCCAACAGCAAACCAAACCATTAAACTCCCTCCTCCCATTTGTCGTGTTGAATAGTATTCGTCTTCATTCCCCAGACAATGTCAGTAGTGCTGATATCCGTCTGGACCGTCTAAGTTAAATTTCTTTTCATCGGAAAATATCACAGAAGTTCATTCTGTAGTCCAGGACATGTGCTCCTTAGCCCAAACTAAACGGTTATCAATGTGAGCTTGTGTCCACTTCGGATGATGTTTCCGTTTTTTGAAAATGAATTTTTTAGATCTTTTAATATAGTTGTAAACTGTTTGTTTCGACACATGATTAAGTCCTGCTTGATTTCTTGCCTTTGAAACACTTCCTTTGTTCTTCTTAAGCACACGAACAAGTTTTCTTTCATCACGTGGTGTTAACTTTTTCGGTCTACCAATCTTCTTTTTCTTTCCATTTTTATAAGAATTTCTGATAAAGTTTGAAACCATATTGGGGCTCACCTGCAACAATCGAGCAATCTGTCTGACACCTTTAGCATCATTTTTATATGCGGAAATTTGGCCTTTTTGAAAATCGTCCAAAGGTACTCCTTTAGGCATTTCTGAGGACGGAGAAACAGCGTAACTTTTAAACAAATTAGATTTTTTTGACAGAAAAGGATAAAACAAAGTACAAAATCACTATTTAACTAAAGAACAACTCGCTAAATTAAATATATTAGTAAGTGTCCTTCTACTTTTTTTACGCATCGGAAATTGTATATACTAATTTTATTATTAATATTAGTGGTGGATGTTTAATTTTTGCCTAAAATGAAAAAAAGGGTCATTAAACTAAATCTGCATAAATATCTGGTAGTTTGGAGAAAATAAGAGATATTAATTGGCAAAAAAACACTGTCCTTCTATTTTTTTTACGCAGTGTATGAGAATTAAAAAACCCGAGAATAATGCAAGTTTATAGAAGTTGTTGATAAATTGCATCCAGCCATTCAAGAGCTGGATTTTGGGATTTATTGCTTTCTGCCATGCCAAATTCTAAACTCGCCCACCCTAAGTGCTGGGTCATCTAGATTAACATGAATTCACTAACAAAAACTTAGGAAAAATAGAAAATAAATACAAATACAGGTGACTTCCCTGAATTGAAAATTAAATTAAAAAAATGTATACAACCAAGAAAACTTCACACAAATCAAATGAATAAACTGAGACAAACGCTACTAAACGAACTCCTTCTATTTGGCTCAACGTTAAATTATCCCCGGACGTAGCAGAACAGAGTTCTTTAAACACTTTATACAAAATATAATATTTTGGTATGTGGTTTATAAACCGTTATAGACCTTTTGTTACACTTTTGATGCATCTGATAATACAAAAACCATATCCCATGTCTAAAGAACAAAAATATGTGATGGATCTCTCTAAAAATATTGAAATGTTTATTTTAAGAAATATTTACATATTTGAAAGAGAGGTTTATAACAAATATCCCTTCAAGAAAACAAACATATTAATAATTAATCATTTTCCTTTATCTTTATTTTATTCTAATATATTCATCTCGCTCATTATACATAATCTATCTAAGCACCACTTTATAAGACCATTTGGAAACCGCACGCGATAGCGCAGAGAACGATTTAAACAAATACAGAAAATAAATGTTTGACGATGGAAACTAATCTGGGCCTCGGATCAATCCAACAATTAAATTTATTTCTGCTGGAGATCTCAAGCATTGCTCAAGAGACCATGGAATGGAAATGCGACGCAGACCCGTGTTTTCCATTTCCACTAAAAAGGAAGACAGAGATAATCGAGACGTGATGACCCAAGAGGTATTCCTGTAATTAAGCACGTACCAAAGAGTTGAGACGACTCATTAAGATCTCTGCATGAATCCTTTGATGGTGGCGCAGTCTTATCTGGTCCTTGTTCAACCCCTCGGAACAATGATATGCATATCTAAACACTGCTAACAAGATAATGCACGTTTTTGAGATTACCACGATCTTGAAATGATTGGTGTGGGCCGAAAGCTTCCCTCAACAATTGAGCAGTTTCCTTTATTTTTGTAAGGTTTGTGTTGTTTGTTGAATTTCGTTGTTGTTGTTGTGTCTCGATTTTATGAAGACATATTCCAGGAAATTGTTGTTTACTAATTTAAGTAACGAATTTTTAAGTATGTATGTGGAAGTTGGTACCATTCCTTGTTGAGAAAAATAAACTTCAATTTAGTGATATTTGAAATATTCCTTTGTGTAGATTTGCTGAATTATAAGAAAACTATTTAATGGTTTGAGAATTTTTTCCAGTTAATTATTTAAAGCATAAGTATTTAAATAACTTATCCTAGAGATATGTCTGCATGTCCCAGACATATCTCTCGGATATATTATTCTTGAATTTAAGTAACAAATGTTTAAGTATGTATGTGAAAGTTGGAACTATTTCCTGTTGAGGAAAATACTGAACTTCTGTTTACTGATATTCGAAATATTCATTTGTGCAAATTTACTGAATTATATTTAATGGTTTGAGCATTTCTTTCCAGTTAATTATTTAAAGCAAAATTATTTAAATAAAATAATTAAAAATAAAAATAATCATTATAAAATAATAATAATAATAATATAACTAATAATAATTTTAAATAATATTAATTAAAGCAGTAACTATTTCTAACAAAAAGGCTATTTGCTTCAAAAAGAAAATAGGGTTTATAAAATCCCTCTAAATTATTAAAAGCTTTATAAAGGTAATAATTTACCACCTAATACCACTTTAATGTGTCAACAATTTTTCTTCTTGGAATTTAACACCTTTGAAGTATGACTTTCTGTGAACGCAGTCCTCTATTTGTATATAGTATTTGAGAAAAACAGTTTAAATTAATGGGAGACATTCTATTACAAATACGCTATTTTTTAAACCCTTTAACGGATTACCTCGAGTACTCTCGTATCTCATCTTTTCGAAGCATCGAAAGTTAACTCGTGTGTATATTAATTTTTAATTCAGGACCAAAAAAGTTTTTTGAGCTACTTTTTTATTATTTCAAGACAAACACGATTTCTCTCGTGATATCATACGTCTGGCTTAATTTCATGTGATTTTTGCAGAAATTATATGGATGTCCTTCGATACCCAAATGATTAACTTAATAGCTGAGTATTTTTTATTGCTTAGTACAGTTTGAATTTACTGTCCATTATTAGGTTCAAAATGAGTAAAAGTGAATTTATTTTTTAATAATAACCATATAATAACATCGAAATGGCGATGAACTGGTGGGTTATTGCTCTGATACCAATCCAAATAGATAATTTTCTACTTGGTGTTTATAATATAAAGTAAATAGAACAGAATAAAATAATAGTTATTCTAATTCTAACAATGCTTATTTTTAATTTTAACAAAAAATTGCGATAAAAAACTGATCTTTGAGGGGCTAAAACAAATGTTATTAAACAGGCCACTAGCAGAAATCCAGTTTGTTGTTGTCTCACACTCAGACATAAAAACAAACGTTGTGCAATATGCTGAATAGAATGCTTTCACAATACTAAAACTTATATTCAACTAAGAATTCGCACAATGATATTTAAGGCTAATTTTATATGGAATATCAATTTGCTCAACCGAAATTGATTTATTGTGCCAGTACAATTTCGAAATAACTCTTTTTTAGGAATCTGAGAAGGAGTTATTTCGAAATAACAAATGCTTCTTATATTTCTTTTTTTTTTTGCCTGCGCATTTCCGTCTTTTTTCCTTGAAATAACTATTCATAATATTGATAAATTATGTTCAACTCCATCTTTAAACACAAGTTTCAGTTTTATTTGCTGTACGAGCAGAATCTCCCAATGTTAACTAATAATAGGACGAGTCGTTCTAGCCCTTAAAAACTGATTCTTAAGGTGCTAAAATAAATATTATGAAACAAGGCACCACTAGCAGAATTCCAGTTTGTTGTTATCTCACACTCAAACATAAAAACAAATGCTGTGTTCTGTGCTTATTAGGTATGCTAGCTTTAAAATAGTTACGAAAAATGTCATTCCTTAAAATATAAAACACCTATAACAGGTGGGATGAAAGGTTCATAGGGTGGCACATAGATGGCTTACTAGTATTAAATCCATATGAGTTTTAGTTAGCCCTAACCTTCAAAAGACACGTGTATAAGTTTGACAGCTGTTGCACTATTAGTATGTGAGTTATAACATTTTTAGTGTTCATCACTTGCAGTCCACTCGGCTGACTGCCGATTGGACACCGGTGCGTAATGATGGAGCCTTGTTTCATCCATTGTCACATATCGACGAAAAAATTCGAGTTTATTACGATTGAACAGCTCCAAATATTGCTTAGAATCATCAATTCGTTGCTGTTTTGGGTCGATTGTGAGCTCGCGCGGCACCCACTTTGAACAGAGCTTTCGCATATAAAAATATTCATTTACGATATGTCCAACACGTTCCTTTGATATCTTTAGGGTCTCAGCTATCTCAATAAACTTCACTTTACGGTTATCAGAAATTATTTTGTGGACTTTTTTGATGTTTTCGTCGGTAACAGCCTCTTTGGAATGTCCACTGCGTGCATCGTCCTCGGTGCTCATGTCGCCTCGTTTAAATTTAGCAAACCACTTCTCTACGGTTGATTTTCCTGGTGCAAAGTCCGAATAATGTTTATCAAGCCAAGCCTTGGCTTCAAAAGTATTTTTTTTCGCCAAAAAGCAATGCTTTATTAACACACGAAATTCCTTTTTATCCAATTTTTTCAAACTAACAAAAGTTGCTTCACTAAAAATGTGATAACTTACATACTAATAGTGCAACAGCTGTAAAATTTATGCACGTGTCTTTTGAAGGTTAAGGCTAACTAAAAATCACATGGATTTAATACTAGTAGCGCCATCTATGTGTCAGCCTACGAACTTTTCAGCTCATTTGTTAAAATATATACTATTTTGTGAAATAAGTTTTTTTTTAAATTATCGCCATATGTAACAGCGAAAAATATATATTGAAAATGAAGGTACAATAAAAAAACTATTATAAAGTTAATAATTTTATTAGGAAAGGATTTAAGAGGATTAAACCAATGTTAACTTAACCATAAACTAAAAGCCAATAAGCAATTAACTGCTCCATCAGAGTTACAAGGAAAGAAATCGCTTACTGTACTTTAAACAAGCGATATCTTTTAAGTTGTGTCGTTCTATACTTCTTAACAAACGGATGGCTGGAACAAGTTGATGAATGCTGTCCAGCTACAAAGAGTATTTTAAGCCTTGCAGTAATTCTAAAGAAATAAAAACAAACTATGTTGTTGCAACATTTTTAATCCTTAAATGTGTCAGTAGATTTTTCACAAGGAAGAAACTCAATAAACAACCAAGTAGATGAAAATATATCACTTGCTAAACCCGTCATTACATGGTTTATCTCGCTTTTAGTTCATGTTTAGAAAGAGATTAAGTGTAAAAGGAAACTGTAAGATTAATTCCGCTTGAAGAAGATGCACTCAAAGTAAAATGTTTGAGCGATAATTTCCAATTAAGTATACTTTTTTTTTTTGTTGAACATCAGTTGATCTCATGTTTTTTTTATGTATGCCACGGACGGCACACTACTCTGTAATAAGAGGAGAACACTATCTTATAAAAGGAATTTTAAGTATTAAATGCCGTATTTTCGTATCGTACGAAGGAAAATATAGAAAACTCCCACCAAATAACCTGACTATAGACGTTTTACATGAATTGTCACAATTGTCATCTAACTTTATTGTTTTTGAAGGCAGAATTTCATCAGTGGATTTGAAAACTTTAGCCTCCTGTATGATACCTCTGAACTACGAGGGGTGTATAATGAATAATGCGTTTATATAAATGAAATACAGTATTTATTATTTTTTTAATTAATTGACTATCTGCATTAAAACAATTAAAATAAATTCGTTAATCGATGTAATGTGCAATTTTTGCAAAATATTTTACAATTTCTATGCATGCAGATTACTTACAAGATGTTTTACTGTTTCGAGTGCCTTTTACTGTTTCTATAGTATTCATTGGCGCAACTGCCACATGTTGGGCCAAAGCCGTCTGCCTACTGGACGCTTTCGAGACAGGAGATTTTTCTTTTTTGCGGGATAGGCTTATCAGCCCTACGTTCAGCAGTCATATTAGACATGAAGTTATTGTTTAAAGTGGATTATGAAATACTACAAACATCTGTAGCACCCGAGACTCGAACCAGAAATCTGTGGCACTGAGCACCAGAGCGCTAGACACTCGGTCATCAGGCCACTTATTATACCCATATATAGAGTAAAAGCTTTTTAACTTCGTTTAGGGTAATCTTCTTAAATTATACAATGATTCTTACAAAATTTAACATGTTCAACCTGAGACGAATTTACTAGGACTTGATACTCATTTGTGTCCGGCTGAATTGCAGCCACTTCTTTCAAAAACGAGAAATGACGATGGCGATTGTGATAGTGAAGAGTTCGTATCAACAGTTGCACAATCTGCAGGAGTTTGTAATTCCAGTCTAACATACCTGCAGTTGCAGGAGTTTTGGAACACATACAAAACGCAAATGAGGGGAAGTTTCTTCTAAAGTCCATCCGGAAAGAGGTAAAGTGAACTATCTTTCAAGGACAGTTTGTTGCGTATTGTTTATAATATAAATTTTTTGATAAGAAATAACAAATAACATATTAAACGACATGAAAGAGATTTCCTTAAATTTTATTAAATAATTTTTATATAATTTGAAATCCACGTTTGTGTAGAAAATATTTTTAACAGTTTGTTAGATTGTCTGTTCAAGATTGCAGTGTATTTTTAAAATATTTTCAAGCATAATTTTTTGATTACTTTATTGCTATTGATATACTTAAATTTCACTTTCTCATTTAAAAAAAGAGCACATTAATAAAAAAAAAATTATAATTAGTATTTTATTACTCTTTCACTGACAAAAAACTCATATAAGAATATGTACAGGAATGAATCTAAATATGCTATATATGATGGAATTACTAATTCTATTATTGATGGTTCATACCAAAGTAGCATTATGCACTTTACTGTCTATACAAACATGGAATACCATAGAACAACCTTAAAAATTACTAATTACAAGCTATAAATGTCTCTTTAATGCAATTTATTCTTGTTTATGACGTTAAACATGACGGATTTATCGTAATAACTATTTTAGCCATAGCAAATATTTGGATATAATTGTATCATTAGAGTCACGGACGAAATTGTCCAGTTTATGACACTTTAACACGCAGGTCTTTGTAGAAATCTTCCATAAATGCTAGAGAGGCGTTATTGTATGGAGTGCATTAATTTGGTGGTATGTAATCACAAACTGGTCAGCTTAAATGCGAGTAAAATCCAGGATAAGCTTCCGATTGGATCAAGTATCTTAGATAATATGTAGCATTTGGGAATTTAGTATGCGAGTTTTGAATATGTTTGTTTAAATTGTAAATATTTTGTATCTGTTTTGAAGAATTTTAAATAAGGATTTCCTTTTTTAATATATTTGTTCAGTTTACGTATTATTTCAATCAAATTATACATGAAAAAGAAGATGTCGTAAGTTATTTATAAAAGTTTCTGTAAATTAATGTTAAATATTTTTAAAGAAGTAGAAGAACAGTTGTTTAATCCTTTTTAAATTGCACAAAATAATTTTTTGTCATGAATATTCTTTTTGATGATGTTATATTTTATTAATTCTTATGGTGATGTACTGATAATTAGTTTATATAAATATTATATTAATAATTAATGTATTATAATCATCATCGGCGCAACAGCCTCGTAGTGCCCCAAGGCTGTCTGCCTATTGGCAGATTTCGAGACAGGAGATGTTTTTTTTTACGGAATAAGGTTGTCAGACCCACGCCAATGTTCTACAGTCATATTAGACAGGAACCTACAATTTAAAGTGGATTACGAACTGGATGGGAAGGATTATAAAATGGATTCCGAACCACTATAAATATCCATGGTACCCCCGGGACTCGAACCCGTAACCTGTGGCCCTGAGCGATTATATTTATTTTTCATATTATATTTAATAATTTGTGCAGTAATCGTTGAAATTTTATCTTTTAAACAACTTACTGAATAAAATTTAAAAATTCCGTTGTCTACAAAAGATTTAAGTTATTTGCACAAATCCCTTTTCAGTTGTTGGATGTTTTGCATGCTTAAAAGTACTTACGTTGGCATTTGATGTTGCATTTGAAATAGTTGCGTTTGATGGTTTTAAAAGATTTACTGAATTTTTGTTTAGTTATAAAATTATTAATTTAGAATTTTTTTAAGCATTTGTTTTTATGAATTGATCATATATTAAAATTACACATCAATAAATAAGCTGTGCATATGTTAATGTTAATAAATTATCCCTAATGCCTATTTAACTCATTAGCATTAATTTTAGAAAAACGATTAACATCTTTGAATTAAACAGATTTCAATGAATTTATTAAGGAAATGCGACATAAATTACTATTTAAATAGTGGATACAATTAGTTAATGAGCACTGAATATACGAACTTGCTATACCATGTAATTAATTATCGTACATTTGTAATGACTATTAATTTATCAAACTGTTTACTATCAATATCGTAATAAATGATCTAGCAGATATTCTTGCATAATTTATCGGTCTAAATATATTTGAAGCTAAAATGTGAGATCTTCTTGAATTAATCAACTTCAATTTGCGCTCTTTCGATTTATGAGAGTTCTAAAAGGCGATTGAATTAAAGTTATTTACCACCGGGAGATTTAATATGCGTGGATTTTAATTAGGACCACATTAGGAAGGCAAATTCGAATTAGAAATTTGTTTATCAATGATCTTAATAATAGTGATTAATTATTCCAAGAATTAGCAATTCGTACATACTTATTTTAATTTACTTCCTCTACAATTATTGATTTTCAATAATTATTAATGATGCTGTTCTACGAAATAGCGATATAATTAAAAATCTATTTCTTTCTGTTGAATATTCAATTCAGTCCTACAGTCGGTTCAGTTGTGTTTATTGAAAATTTTTATAATTTATATTCATTAAAATTCATTTAAAATATACCCAAATCGTGAATAGAAATTGTAATTTTAATTATTCATTATTATTTTAAAAATAAATTGCATTTTTTAATAATGGATTTTAAATCAACAGCTAAAAAGCGATTATAAGACCTTATTTGTTCAATTTAACCAAATCCAAATTATTTGAAGAGTTTCTTTGGCGATACTATGAATAAAAAAGAAAATAACTGAAAAAAATAAAAAAAGAAATAATGTCAACTTTACATGTCTGTAATAAATAAAATCTCAAAGCTATAACAAATCATTTTTACTGCCTTCGTTGCCTTCTGAAATACATTCAGGATTATTGCCACGTATAATTGTGCTTCTTCGGATAGTAAGATATTTTCAGAGAAGAATATCGCATTTCCTTCTTTCACCAGTTAAGTTCCAACTATTAGCCTGTTCGTTAAACATTCAACTATGTCTGTTCAATATTGTAATGTTTTTTCAATGTATATAGAATCATGTATATTTGAATCAATTATAGAAATGAGATCTCACAATTTTTTTCAAATTTACTGAAAATGCATAAAAAGTGTCTACATTGTAGAGAATACAGGGAGTTTATTGGTTAAACAATTTATGACATTGCCTAATAAATCGTCATGTAGTGACAATGTAGTTCAGTTATAATGAGCAATTACTTATTATTTTAATTATTACTTATTATTTTACTTATTACTCATTTTTAATCGCTAACAATGAGAAAAAGGACAATTAGATTGTAATGCGCGGAAACGTATAATATTATCTATACATTGTGAGGACTATATAAAACTCCCTGATACATCATAATCTGTGAACTGGATGAGCAGATTTCGATAATTTTCCACGCGATTTTCTTTCAATTCAGAATTGCTTGTAATCACCAGCTGGTTAAATTAGTAATAGATTCAATAGTAAGCTTCTACGGATAACTTATAATATGACAGTATTTTATAATACTTGGCTGCATAGCATATTATTAAGAAATCGATGAAAAGGATGAAGATGGTGGTAATTTAAATGATGAGTCACGTGCACAATCATGATAATTATTATGTATAGGATCTCATTGCTTTTACAGCTTTTGTTTGTGGTACAGTGTCATCAAAGCCTGTGTTGGCGATATGAAGGTATGATTGATGATTAGATGTCACATCAATTTGTCTGTTATCAGATAAATTTAAAATGTAATACTAGAGAGTTTTCGCATACCGTACGTTAGTTACTGTAGGACGTCTGTTAGCTTTTTCTCCCTAGCGCGCATGCTCAGTTTCCTATGAGCATGCGCGCTAGAGAGAAAAAGCTAACGGACGTCCTACGGTAACTAACCTACGGTATGCAAAAACTCTCTAATATTTTATTTTTATCCCGTTATTCCTAAAGCATACACGATAGCCTCTTGATGTTTGCTTTCAATGTAAATGTCATCATATTCCGTATACAAATCTTTCAGAAAAATATTAAACCTTTTATTTCTTTTATGAATAGCGTTTACACTACACTATAGCGATACATTTTTAATTGCTTCCCAAATTTTTCAGCTCATAAATTAGATTTCTTTTTGTCTGAAGGATAATGTAAAAACTCAATACATCAAATCCAAATTATTCGATGTGGGCTAATGATTTTAATGCTAACTTTGTATTGTGATTATGGCTATCCTGAACCAAGCAAATTAACGAACTAACATCCAATAATCAAAGAATAATTATACTTTATTTTGAAATTATATTTCACAGGAATATATCTTGCTTAATTTTAAATATTGTCAGTATAGTAATTACTTTATTTATTGTCCAAATTATGCATAACCAAAAATTTAAGTGCTATTGATTATTTATAATAATCTTGCTCTCAATTTTTAGTAGCTAATGCTGTGCGATTATGTACAATATTTAATATATGGTAAATATGAGTAATAGAATTTCCTTCTTAATTATCTCTTACTTAAAATCATCTTAGGCATTTGTTTTAGACAATCAGCAAGATGAAATCTATACAAATGATTATACGTATAATCTTTGTTCTGAGAGTAAATGTTGATACAGTTCTATAAATAAAAAACGCACTAAAGCGTAACCATTCAGACAATTTTACAGAAATTGATCTTTTTCATTGTTATCTTACGAATCACAGAAATTTTAACGATGCTCTTTTTCTTTTAGCACATAGATGATTTGAATGAGGCGGTGGATCAGGAAAAATGAATTTCAAGAAGACTTAATCAGCATTTTCTTAGAACAATTCAAAAGGAATACAATTTTCTTAATTTACAATAAAAGAAATAATTTAACCATTTCAAAACTGCCTGGAAAAAAATTCAATTTAATTACTTGTTAAGGTATCGAAAAAAATCTATTAATGTATATGTAATCTGTTAATTTACAGATTGGTTGATCTTTTAAAAAGGGAGAAACGTACCTGGACTATAAAAATACCTAATGCTTTACTTAGAGACTGGTGTGGTTTGGTTTGTCGTTCTACGGTCATTTTGTACAAACGAGGGCTAAACAGACCGGGATCTACAGTTTAAAGTGGATTCCGAACCACTAACAAGCATCCATGCTACCGCCAGGATTCGAACCTAAAGCCTGTGATACCAAAGGCTAGAGAGCTAGTCACTTGGCCACCAGACAGCTGTCGAGACAGGAGATGTTTTTTTTTACAGGGTAGAGTTGTCAGCCCTCTGCTCAACGCTCTAAAATCGTATTACACTGGGACCTCCGATTTAAAGTAGATTCCACTTTAAATAAGTACCAATTTATTTATATGATAGCATGTTTATTAAAGCTCGTTAACTCTCAAGAGCAATATCTGCTGTAGACAAACAAAACAACCATTAATTTAAATGTTTGTGAGTATTTATAGCAATCTTGTAAACAAGATTGCTATAAATACTCGCCAAAATGTAGTAAAAAAAGACAAATGGAACATTTGATGCTACACTGAGTGCCTGCTACTTTTAAACAATGGCAATTTCTTTTCACACATCGGGAAAGTTTGGTCAATTCAAAGAAACTCTAGAAAAGAAGAAAACCTTAAACGGTTTTTTCTAAAAAAACGATAAAATTCCAATGACCTGCTGGCATTTGTGATGCATTCGAAACGGTTTTTGCCACGGTCAAACCAAACGAAATAAAATAAAGACTTTTTTTTTCTCTCTGTCTTTGTCCATCGACCGGTGATAAAACAAAAGTAAAAAAAGATGATGATAGAAAATTCGAATCGGAGCTCGTGTAACTGCGGAATTTGAAATTCAAAGTTAGCTTTTCTCGGATATTTTGACGGATGAGCCAGTGGAATCCTTGCCTGGCTGGGGCGAGATTTTGCCGGAAGCAATTTTGGAAGAATAATGGATGAAATGGCGCCGAGTGCATTCGCTTATTATTTTTTTCTACATTTATAATCCCAGCCATGGTTCCAAAGAAATGATGCCACGTTCAGTGAATGGAAAGTGCAGTGAAGCTATTTTTAGACAGCAGTGTTTGAAAGTTTCGTCGCCTTTTTGGTAATTTATTAGAATTTGTGAAAGATTTGTTTTTATTGAAATGTGAATTTTTAAATGAGGAAATCATTTATGAAAGGACAATGTTCGTTTGTATAATTTCGTTAATAATAATTTATGACTTTTTAAAAGTAAGTATAATTCGAATTAATAAATAGTGATGTTATTCATTAAAATACATGTAGTAATATGTCTTCTACACGCGTAGTAATATTTCTTCTATATACGTAGCGGCCTGAGGTCCAATTGGCTAGCGCTCTGGCCTTTGTTACCACAGGCTCGAATCCTGGCGGTGGATGTTTGTTAGTGGAAGGATGTTTGTTAATGGTTCGGAATCCACTTTAAACTGTAGGTCCCGGTCTGTTTAGCTTTCGTGTGCACAAAATGACCGTAGAGCAACAAACCACACCAAGTCTATAAACGTAGTAATATTTCTTATATATAAGTAGTAAACATTTCAGCTTGCATCGACCTCAAGTAGAATATGTTTAATAAATTATTTTATGTGTAATTAAATTTTATATATTTTTTTCTATTATAAAGTATGTTTCAAAACGTACTCGAGAAATCTTGCTTAATTTTCGGGACACACAAGATCTTATTTACAGATTTGTATAGTTCATGTTTTCAACTTATCCAGTGGGTCTCAAATTCATGTAAGATTTCTTGAGTGAATTCTGACCCACCCTTTATTATTTATATCTATTATTAATTATCTAACTAATTTATAATTTAACTAAAAAAAATAAAAATGCCGTAAGTTTATTTCGGTGTTCCATTTGTAGCCGAATAATAATGTGCGCAGACAGACCAGTTGTCAACTGTCAGTTGCAAAAAGGAATGAGACGCGATGGTGATTTTCTCTTTCTTCAACATTCAGACTGTCTGGCTGGAGTTTTATTTTTTTTTTTCGTATAAATCACACATGTTGCACAATCAGCAATAAAATAGCTCAGAGAAAGCAGTTTCTTTTTTTTAATTAACCACAGGGGACGGAAGGGGGGAAGTCTGTTCATGTTAGAACACGATTTCCACCAATATGCAACAATTATTTCTATTTTATTTTGGTGAATGTATTTGAATAACTGTTGAGAATAGCTAAAATAATTTCAGTTACATTATTTTTTAATTTGTGTTTTTTATATGCATACTTCTGAAAATTCAAATAAAATTTAATACTTTAATAACTTTTATGAATTATTAGTACATCTCAAAGGCGAATAAAATAAAATTCTGTAAAAGAAATATGTAGATGGCTAGAATTACTACAAAATGCATCGAAATTTTAAATGTTTTCTGTCTTATGCGGTACTATTTAATTTTTAAATTTGCTTTGATTAAAAATTCTTTAAAACTAAAAACAAATTAAGTAAATTTTTAAACATTAATATTTATTGATAAATAAATATAATTTCCTTATTGAAAAAAAAGGTATGATTTAATTCATGACAAGTATTTTACTAAAGGATTGAGTAAGTTTCCCTTTCATCAAAGAAAATGATAATAATAAATAGTTCCAAAAAAATATAAAAACGCTTTCCCAACTAAACCGATAAAGAGTTACTTTTTTTCATTTTCAGAAGCTTTCAAATTTTCATTTCACCTTTTTGCATTTTTTCCCATTTCTCCAGCTTTACAAATTTTTCAAAAATAAGCTAAAAGATATAGCTCCAAACTTGCATTAAATCATGTCTTTATACAAAAAAATAAAGGGAAAAAAAGTGTCCAATTAGTCGCTATACTCAGGGGAATATTTACTATTGATCTTGTTTGAAGGAGAGAAGACACAATATCGTTACTACCTAGTAACACAAACATAAATAATTCTATTTACTCTTAAAAAAAGTGCTTTGGTGAACCACAAAAAGATTAAGTAAAGAAAGAACCTCAGAATGTAGCTTTAAGAGGCAATAAAAACAGCCAGAGTATAAAAAGCACAGACTTTAGAGGCCATGTTCGCCAATTTACGCCATTTATATTCGGCTGTTTGATAGATAAATACAGAAATCGAGATAGCGGATGGAGCAATAGGGTGAAACATTGTTCAAAATTCACCAGGACGTACTTGAAAAGAATAAAAGTACATTTTTTTTCTTGGTTAACAGGAAAAGGTGACTTTTTTTCTTCTTATCTATAAAAAAAAGGGGCTTCTATTGAGTTTTATCTCAAGTTTTTCTTAAGGTGGGATTCAGTTCTTCTTTTAAATATATTCTCTGATTTTATCTTAGTCACAATAGTAGAATTTTTTTTTATATTTGAGCAAGGTATTATCCTTCTGCAGTTCTAGTCTGAATTTTCTCTATAAAGAAAAGGGATGCATTTTTTCTTCACTGAAAATCCCATGGACCGTTCTTGTGCATTCATCTTCCTTTCTTTTTTTTAGATGTGTTATTCACAAAAGATTGTAAAGTTATCTTTTCTTTTGGAAGTTGTGATTTGCTGTTTTTTTTATTTACCAACCAGCAAGCGCCGCAACTGGCTTTGATGTTGACAGAAAAATAAACCAGAGAAAAATTTGTATTTCATTTAAATCCAAAAGAAAATCCTCTAAAATTTTCTATTTGGGAATAAAAAAAATTTTTCAGAAATCTTGAGCCCTTTCATACGGGAAAATGTAAAAATTTACGATAAGTTATAAATCATAAATTTACATTGCAAATGAATAAACTTGCTTTTTTAAGTTAAGTTTTCAAACTGTCTTTGATGGAAGAGCATAAGTATTTTTTAGTTTTGTTCCCAAAATATATTTAAAGTCCCAGTCTAATGTGACTGTGCAGCTCTGGGAATAGGGCTTACAAAAGAAAACACCCCATGTCGTGGAATCTGGCAGACGGCCTAGACCCACAATGGACTGTAGGCCGGAGAGTTAGTTAGAGGTGAATAAAATTAAATTCGACACTTGAAATATGTAGAGTGTTAAAATTGCTACAAAATATATCAAAAATTTTAATGTTTTCTTTCTTAAAAAGTACTATTTAATTTTTAAATTGACTTTAATAACAGTTATTTAAAAGTAAAAACAAATTAAGTAAATTTTTAATATTAATAAAATTTGCTGATAAATAGATAAATATAATCCCTTTATTAAAAAATATATATGATGTAATGCTTACTAAAGAACAGAGTAAGTTTTCTTTTTAGCAAAGAAAATAATAATAATAAATATTTTCAAAGAAATAAAAACACTTTCCCAACATAACCGATAAAAAGTTTCGGTTTTTTTTTTCATTTTCAGAGGCTTTCAAATTTTCATTTCAGCTTTTTTTTTTTTTTTTTTTTTTTTTTTTTTTTTTCCTATTTCTCCATCTTTTCAAATTTTTTAAAAAGTACTCTAAAAGATATAGCTTCAAACCTGCATTAAATCATGTCTTTATACGAAAAAAAATAAACGGAAAAAAATGTCCAATTAGTCGCTATCCTCAGGGGAATATTTACTATTGATCTTGTTTGAAGGAGAGAAGACACAATATCGTTACTGCCTAGGTAACACAAACATAAATAATTCTATTTACTCTTAAAAAAGTGCTTTGGTGAACCACAAAAAGATTAGGTAAAGAAAGAACCTCAGAATGTAGCTTTAAGAGGCAATAAAAACAGCCAGAGTATAAAAAGTACAGACTTTAGATGCCATGTTCGCCAATTTACGCCATTTATATTCGGCTGTTTGATAGATAAATACAGAAATCGAGATAGCTGATGGAGCAATAGGGTGAAACATTGTTCAAAATTCACCAGGACGTTTCTTTGCCTAGTACTTGAAAAGAATAAAAGTAAATTTTTTTCTTGGTTAACAGGAAAAGGTGACTTTTTTTCTTCTTATCTGTTAAAAAAAAGGGGGCTTCTATTGAGTTTTATCTCAAGTTTTTCTTAAGGTGGGATTCGGTTCTTCTTTTAAATATATTCTCTGATTTTATCTTAGTCACAATAGTAGAGGTTTTTTTTATTTGAGCAAGGTATTATCCTACTGCAGTTCTAGTCTGAATTTTCTCTATAAAGAAAAGGGATGCAATTTTTTGCCTCAAAATCCCATGGACCGTTCTTGTGCATTCATCTTTCTTTCTTTTTTTTTAAATCTGTTATTCACAAAAGATTGTAAAGTGATCTTTTCTTTTGGAAGACGTGATTTGCTGTTTTTTATTTACCAACCAGCGCCGAAACTGGCTTTGATGGCGACAGAAAAATAAACGAGAGAAAAATTTGTATTTCATTTAAATCCAAAAGAAAATCCACTAAAATTTACTTTTTGTGAATAAAAAAAATATTTCAGAAATCTTGAGCCCTTTCATACGGGAAAATGTAAAAATTTAAGATAAGTTATAAATCATAAATTTACATTGTAAAACTTGCTTTTTTAAGTTAAGTTTTCAAACTGTCTTTGATGGAAGAACATAAATATTTTTTAGTTTTGTTTCACAAAATTAAAATATATTAAATCAAATAAAATAACTGAAAAATATTTATACAATACAAATATACTTGCATGGGGAATTTTAAAGTCTGTACCCAGACTTTATTTCCGCAACTATTGTCATAGACATATAGACACAGACGGATTAAGTATTTACGAATTTTATAGGCTTCCCTTTCTTACGCCTTTTTTAAGCAAACAATAGGTGGAAAAAAAAAATATCTCGAAATTGCGATTTCTCTTTGTTATCATTTCAATATCCAATTATCTACTTGTAATTGTCTGCTTATAATTTTCACACTATTTTTTAATTATCCTTGTGATGTACGCCGAAGAATTGTAAACTACATCTCGTTTCTATCCAATGGCTCTCGTTCTAGATGGATCATTGGCAAAGCCAATTTGTCCCTATTGTACACCAAGTATGCCCAATTTTCATTAATTGATGTGTTACGATTACAGATTTTACTGTGTTATAAAACCCATAAACAAAAAATTTGTCCATGACATATTTTATTGATTTCCCCAAATTTCCCCTTGATTTTTTTTTAAAGAACTGATAATTTCGATGCCAATTCATTATTCATATCCAAGCAGGCCGTTTTGAAACCTTGTTTGAAGTCCATTGAAATCAGTGAATTCTTGATTGGTTTCCACTTTTAAATTGATAGTACTAATGCACAATCATATCAGTGAGCTTAACTGATTCAAGCATGTGACAATCAAAATGTGATACGATATCTCAAATGCCCCAGAAAAGTTGACTCAGTCGCATATAGCTGTTGCTTGACGTAATCTCACAAATAAAAATACATGGAAGTGTAGACCAGCGGTAATAAGCTGCACCAGTGTAATACTAGCGTAATACCGTTAGGGTGTTGTTTATCGTTAATACCAGTACGGTAATTACCTAATGCGGTAATACCTCTACAAGATCACTATATTCGATGAGCTGTTGGACGAATTGGGTATGTCGCGTTTGGGTATGGACACCAGCTGCTCTGTGCGGAATGGTCCCTCCATGTTGATACCATGAATGAAATGCATTTAGAAAAGCATCTGCGTAATTTGCATATTTCTTTTATATGGGAAATAAGTTTTATAAACCATGAAGTCTGTAAAGGAATAAATATTCCGTGATATTTCAATAGTTCTTGAGAATTTTTCATCTTCAGAATTTCTATTCTACATAAAGGTCAACAAATTTCTAATTAAAATTTTTTTGCCATTTCGGTGTTATAGTGTTCAGTGCCAAAAGGCAACCATCATTTATGGTAATGGAAACCACATTTGTGCTTTAAAGGAGCATTGTAACCTGATTCTAATTTCGAACTGTTTTAATTATTTTTATAACCGAACCCTCATAAAGGCTTATAAATCCAAAAATTTGAAATTAAATAACTCGGTCAATTTTTTTTTTCATATAATAATACAAATTGTTGTGTTACGTCTAAAAGGATGATTATAAATTTTACTAAACATAATTATAGTGGACTGGCGAAATTATAGTGGTTATTTTTTACTTATTCGACATTAGTTTTTAATATGAAAACTGCATAACAATTTACATTTTAAACACTTTGGAAGTATATAACGATGTTCAATGATTGAGGAAATAAATGCTGGGTACATCCTGTATATATATATATACACCAAGGAGACAATTAATTCCCCATCCGTATTTTTTTAATGCATTTAACTTTTGTAGCAAATGTTTGAAACATCATGTATTTAATATGACCTAAAATGGATTAGCATTTAATTTAAATTAAATTAATATTATTTAAAAGTATTACTTTGAGAGGAGGGGGGGGGGGCAAAACAGTTATTAACATTATATGCAAATAAATTACTGTAAATTAATTACATGCCATCAATCCTCTTTAAAAGTAAATTGTTTATAAAAGTAATAAAATGTGTGCATAAACTATTTATCTAATAATAAGGATAGCAAGCATAGTAATTAAGAAAAAAACTTTAATGGAAAAATAATGAATTTTGAAATTTTATTTTAAGATTTGAAGTAATATTTAACTATTTCAGTAATAAACATTTTATATTCTAGATATTTAAAAAAAAAAAAAAAAAAAAAAAAAAAAAAAAAAAAAGCGTAAGATAGGGCGACGAAAAAGAAAAAGTAACAAATAAATAAAATGAAATGCCAAATATTCTCTCGAATCATAATTAGATTGGAATAAATTTCTTTATTCACCTTCAGCGATGGAAATGTTAAAACAAATCTTTCGAAATGTGAATTTTATGAATATATCACGCTTTTATCATAACCGAAAATAATTATATCTAAGAACATGAATACGACTGAATATATATTGCTTCTAATAAGTTATCTTGCTTCGCGCATGTGAAAGAGGCAATTAATATTTGACAAGGTAGATTGCAAATAATATATATTATATTCGAAACTAACTTCATATTATACGTATTCATTCCTAAAAAGAAAATACGTTCCGAATAAAGAAATAATTTATTTGATTCCCCAGTGTCCCAGAATTATTTTCCATTTCTAAATATTGCTATTAGAATATGAAAATATTTATTTCGAAATGATAGTACGTTTTTGTTTTTATATGAATGGTATGCAAATTTGAAAGAATCGTAATGCGATATGCGAATACATATGTTGTCAAAGAATAAAAAATATGTTACGAATAAAAGCTATTGTTCTAAATGAAAAGAAGGATAGAATACTTATAAAAGTCGAATGAAACCGTTTTATTTAAATACGGTGACGTCTTTCAATAATTTGGGTTCGTATTATATGTTATCATTTGATAATTTTTAAACTATAAACGATGTGAAGTAATTTTTTTAAATATTGCTATTAAATAAAAGCATATATAGTAGAATTTTTAAGTACAAATCATTTCGAAATATTCTGTAATTTAATTTAAATATTTATTACTAAATGCTAAATAATGCAATGTTGTTGTTGTACTAATGCAGCTGGCAATACACAGACATTTCGTCTTTATGCCATAAGCAAGGGCTGCACCACTGTTATTCAATTAGCACTACCCAGGGGGCACGTGTAGCTTGAAGATATGCTACGGACGCGAGTAACATTAGACCCCACAACTCTCCACTATCGTAATAGACCGGAACCTACGGTTTACAGTGTATTCTGAACCACTACAAACATTCATGGCACCGCCGCTACTCGAACCCGAAATCTATGGTAACGAGCGCCAGTGCGCTAGCCATTCGGCCATAAGGCCCCGGTAGTGCGACGTAATATGTAAAAGAGATCATTTGAAAGGCATATAATTTGAGGGACAATATTGAAATACTTTATATGTGGATGTGCAAACTCTATAGATTGTTATATTTGTTCGGGATTCAATAATTATTCTTACTAATCATCATTTAATACGAATTCAATAAGAGTATAATTTTATCTTAAATCGAAAAACAGTTTAATTTCTTTTTGGTATTTGTTTTTCATTTTGCATCTTTGATTGCTAAAACAATATTCACCTACCAATAATACGTGGAATAAAATGTCAATTGCTTCAAAAGAACGAGTATCTTTAAACTATTCGAACTAGCCTAAAGCAAACCTTCATCAAAGATAAACATCTCTAAAATCTTAAATTACACCCAACCAAAAGAATTGCTCTGGTGATTATGAAAATGCTTTAAGTCAGAAATATAAAAATTATATCATATTTTTTTATGTTCTATTTTTATTATCATAATTTAAAGCAATTCAAATTGAACCGTTAGGTTGAATTGGTTGTTGTGTCGTTCAACTTTGTTCAATGATTTCTCGGTTTTAACCATTATCTCAAAATGGAAAAATTGACGTAGCCCACTTCTAAATTCACCGACTCATCTAATAGCAGTTGTTATTTGATAGTTATTCTGATATGAATTTTTGTTTTTGTGAATTCCTCAGTTTTAAAAACGCATAATATTTATTCTTTGCTTATAGGTTTAATTTATTGCATTCTAAGCAAACAAGAACTCTATTTTCCCCTCATTCAACTGCGAATTCTCACTTAATTTATTGCGATAGACAAAAAGAAATAAAAAGCAGCGATCGATAATTATTTTTCACACATAAATTATTGTTTTTTTTAAGTCCTTTAAAAATATATAATATTTATTCTTTTTCTATATGTTTAATTTAGTGCATTCTAAGCTAACAAGAACTCTATTTTCCCTCATTCAGCTACGAATTCTCTCTTAATTTATAGACTAAGAATTCTCACTTAATTAGACAACAAGAAATAAAAAACAACGATCGATATTCAGATGTAAATTATTGTTTTTCTGTAGTCCTTAGTTTTAAAAACGTATAATATTTATTCTTTGCCTATGTATTTAATTTATTGCACTCTAAGCCAACAAGAATTCTATTTTCCCCTCATTCAACTACGAATTATCACTTAATTTATCGCGATAGATAATAAGAAATAAAAAACAGCAATCGATTTTTCTGTAGTCCTTAGTTTTACAACTGTATAATATTTATTCTTTGCCTATATGTTTAATTTATTGCATTCTAAGTCAAGCCAACAAGAACTTTATTTACCCTCATTCAGCTACGAATTCTCTCTTAATTTATAGACTAAGAATTCTCACTTAATTCGACAACAAGAAATAAAAAATAACGATCGATATTCAGATATAAATTATTGTTTTTCTGTAGTCCTTAGTTTTAAAAACGTATAATATTTATTCTTTGCCTATGTGTTTAATTTATTGCACTCTAAGCCAACAAGAATTCTATTTTCCCCTCATTCAACTACGAATTATCACTTAATTTATTGCGATAGATAATAAGAAATAAAAAACAGCAATCGATTTTTCTGTAGTCCTTAGTTTTACAACTGTATAATATTTATTCTTTGCCTATATGTTTAATTTATTGCATTCTAAGTCAAGCCAACAAGAACTCTATTTACCCTCATTCAGCTACGAATTCTCACTTAATTTATTGCGATAGACGATAAGAAATAAAAAAATAGCGATCGATTCAAATAAATGCAGTTGGATTTGGATCCGCTTATATAAAAAGGTATGAAATCAACATTGAGAGAAATAAATGTGTGGAGGAAATTCAAAAGGATGACAAGTTTATTGGCAGACGGCAAACTCCACTCTTTTAGTTGCAGTCAATGATTAGTTGTCAGAACAAAAAGTTCCAATAGTGGATTAACACCAGAAATTATTGCATCGGAATCCGATTCTGCATGTGTCTGGAATACATATCAGGAACAAAAAGTTTGTTTGCCCAATCAATTCCCTCCACGGACTTCCTATATTGCAAAGAATCTCAACGGCTTTGTCAATAAAAAGGCTGCCTGTTCAATGGGCAATTATGGGAGTTTCTGGGGTATCAATCAGGATTGAGACACGTGGAAAGAATTATTAAGAACGGATTTCTTGGAAAACTTCCTTAACTGAATCCAGCCTCAAAAAAAACTACGTTGTTTCCTTCCAAAGTTATAAACAAAACAGGATTGAGATTTATTGTCCTTTATATAACAAATTTGATTTATAGTGGTAGTAGATCTTTTTGTTAAGAACAATTTCCAAAGTGTGATTTGTTTTGTGGTACTGCAATTAATATCTTGTTACAGAGTTTAAATTGATGTTATACCATTTTTTTTCGTGTTTCCACAATGATTTATTTAGCATTGTGAACTAATATATATAATTGTATGAACGTTTATTACTGCGTCTAGAAATCAGCAAAATAAAATATTACGGCAATATCCTTTAGACTTGGTTGGTTGCGTTAACCCTGGTTGATTGTATTAGTAACATTAATATATTGTGTTTATTCTTGTGGAAGAACTATGTCATTTCGAAATAAGATTTATTATTGTTTTGTTATTTGTTTCTTTAGAAGAATTATTGCACTTATTAATAAATCTTTGTATCATAATTTTTTTAAGAGTAAAGAATTTCAACGTATTTATTTAACCGAAAGAACAAAACTTTATAATAATGTGAATGATATATGCATAGATACAGATTAATTTTATGAAGACGAATTATACTTTTAAAAATAAATTAGGTATGTTTTGGATTTTGTTAATCATAATCAATGTTAACAATACCATCCAATATAACTTATATTAAAATCTACAAATTATATTTTACATAATTTTTTAATCAGATCCTCGTATTCATATCTCTGATATTGAAGCATGATTTTTTTGAATATTTTGAGTTGAATTTCAATGCTCAGTATTAAGTAGTTTTCATTTGTTAAGAAATGCAAATTAATGTCAATTCATATGATGAAATTTTTCCAAAGACATCTTATAATATAAAACGAGTTTTTCTTTTGCGAATTTCTATACATATCCCTTCCCTTTTTTTTTTCTTCTTCAGTAACTTAAGTAACCGTACTAAGAACCGTAAATTAAATTTTCTTAATAAAAATTTTGATTCAACTTTAGATTAAATATAATTATTGATTATTTATTTTAATTAATTTAGAATTCGAGAAATAGGGGAGGATAGAGCAAATCCCTCCAAATGTCATCCTGGAATTATAAGTAATAGGAGGAGTTTTTGGAAACTGTAGTATCAAATGATGGGTGAACTGTAGCACGTATAGTATCCCTTGAATCTTCTACTTTCAATGGCGTGCCATCACTTGTCTGAATAATGTTGAATCCATTACATGTCTACCTTTTATAGTAGAGAATGGCCTTAGGTTAAACTGCCTAATATTCGAAAAAACAGTACCAATTTAAATATTTTCTACAATTAACAATGTGAAATTTTGTTAATAGTTATTTATGATTAATTTGGAGTGTTTGGTGTTTTTTTGGTGTAAAAATTAAAAAAGGAATTGCATTTACATGAAATTTATCTGGGATTATATATATGTAATCCTGATTCTATAATACATTAATACTATGATGCAATAAAATTTGGCAAATATATAAGCAAATCTTAATATGTACCTAAAGAAAATTATAGCAAGCAATATCATGTGAAGTTTTATAATTCACATCAAAAGACATTTTTTCGTCAGGGTGTAATGCAATACCAGGTCATCGCTGCTTAGTCGAATATCTTGCAAAACAATTTCACTTAGCTATGATTCATCTACGTTACAACCTTCCCGTAAGAAAAATAGAAGAACCAAAGGAAACAAAAAAAGAAACGCCATCTTATGAAACGGAACAGCAAAAATACAGAAACGTACGCTCAAAAGAAGAAATCCTTGGCACGTGAGCTGTGTCATATTGTCTTTCTCTTCCGAAAGTTATCGTTCCATTCTGTCAGGACATCGGAAGCAAATTTGAAATATGATACTTCCAGCAAAGGGAACAAATTGCTTCCCCCACCTTTGGCGTAGGAGTATCGCCTCGCGGAATTGAAAACTTTAGTTTTCGATTTGTGTTTTCGAATGACAGGATGGTCTCGAAATTTCGGCAATTGCTGTCCTGAAAATCCTTGTCAGCAATGTGAGAAGCAAGCACTTAAATTTAAAGTGTCATAGGTCTCATGAAATATTGCCTTCATAATATTTCCAGACAAAAAAAAGTTTGGCCACTGTTGGAGAGGGAAATTTGATCTTTAATTTTTAAAATAGGAAAGCATTTGAAGAAAACATTGTATCTGAATTTTTTTTTATTTAAAATAATTTGCTTCTTTAAAATCTCTATCAATTACAATGATGAAAAAGAGAGAGAGAGATGTTTTAGAGTTTTAAATTGTATTTTAAATTAGAAGGGCAAAAACAGGTATCTAAATATGCATTGAAAAATTTTAATATTTTAAAAATGTGAGAAAAAAATATTAATATTCCAGTTTATTATATTTTTTAGGATTTTTAAAAAACAATAAATTATATAAAAATATATTAAAAAAACTTGATGGATTTAAATATTTAAATGTTTTAGAATTATGGCGAAAATTATTATATAATTAAATTATGGTGATATTCTTGTTTAAAATTTTAATTTATTTAATTTTTAATAACTATTTCATCTAATATTTTCTCAGTATAAAACTTATTATTTGCTTAACTGAACCATTTATTTCATTCAAATGTAATGATTCAGAATTATATTCTGTAAAATGCAGCTAATTTTAAGAATTCATAATTTATTTAAAATACAAAACACAGATACAATTATTTGGCAAATATATAAGCAAATCTTCTTAATATATTGCTAAAGAAAATATTAGCAAGCAATGTCATATAAAATTTTATAATTCATATCAAAAGATATTTTTTGCCAGGACATAAAGCTATATCAGGTCATTGCTGCTTAGTCGAATATCTTGCAAAACAATTTCCCTTATCTATGATTCAGCTACGTTACACCCATCCCTTAAGAAAAATAGAAGAACCAAAGATAGACCTGCCATCTTATGAAACGGAACAGCGAAAATACAGAAACGTACGCTCAAAAGAAGAAATCTTTGGCACGTGAGCTGTGTCATATTGTCTTTCTCTTCCGAGAGTTATCGTTCCATTCTGTCAGGACATCGGAAGCAAATTTGAAATATGATACTTTCCAGCAAAAGGGAACAAATTGCTTCCCCCACCTTTGGCGTAGGAGTATCGCCGCACGGAATTGAAAACTTATGTTTTCGATTTGAGTTTTCGAATGACAGGATGGTCTCAAAATTTTGGCAATTGCTATCCTAAAAATCCTTGTCAGCAATGTGAGAAGCCGAGCACTTAAATTTAAAGTGTCATAGGTCTCGTGAAATATTGCCTTAATAATATTTTCCAGACAAAAAAGGTTTGGCTGCAGATGGAGAGGGGAATTTAATCTTTAATTTTTGATACAGAAAGTGAATTTTTTTTATTTATAATAATTTGTTTTTTTTTTAATCTCTATCAATAACAATGATAAAAAATTAGTATTTTAAAGTTTTAAACTGTATTTTAACTTAGAATGGCAAAAAAAGTTATCTAAATATGTATTGAAAAGTTTTAATATTTTAAAATTACGATAAAAATAATAATTTTCCTGGTTATAATATTTTTAGATATTTTTAAAATACATTAAACTTAAATAAATATTTTCTATCGTTATATAGTGTATTAATATAATTAGTCTTCAAGAAAATGTTACACATAATTTAATAAGTTATATGTTTTTAATATCTAAAAAAGATAATTATAATAGCGAATTAAAATTATTTACAAATTTAACATAATCAGGGATTACTGTTTTTTTCACTTGTTCTCTTTTTTTATATTTTTTATATTTTTTTATTATATTACAAAAATTTTGCTTTAGAAAAAATTAATCTTAAAAAATTTAATTGATAGCTTACATCTCATTTTCGCTTTTTGTATTTACAACGATATCAAACAAAATTCAATTTAAAGATATGAAACATAATTTTATGAATGTTAAACAATTTAAATATTTAAATGTTTTAGAATTATGCTGATAAATATTATAAAATGGAATTATACTGATATTCTTGTTTTAATTTTAATTCTTTATTTAATTTTTAATAACTATCTCATCTAATATTTTGTTAGTATCAAACTTATTATTTGTTTAATTAAACATTTTCATTGTTTTAAATTTAATATT
The DNA here is from genome assembly GCA_021605075.1 of Caerostris darwini. Classification (NCBI taxonomy): domain Eukaryota; kingdom Metazoa; phylum Arthropoda; class Arachnida; order Araneae; family Araneidae; genus Caerostris; species Caerostris darwini. The sequence continues at coordinate 360,473 of BPLQ01006630.1, read as the reverse complement.
CTAAAATTATTTTCATTAAAATACACCTAATTTTAACAATTCATAAATTATTTAAAATACAAAATTAAAAATATATGCGAAAATAAAGAGATAAGTAAGGAATAATATCTTAACAATTAATGTTTTAATTATTTTCGTATTTTAAAATTTTTTAAAATTAATCCCTTTTAATTTTAAAGCTTTCTTTATTAGATTTAAAAAGTAATATATTTCAAACTATGTTCAATATTTATATCACACATAATCTTGAAATTCTCTGAAAGTTTTATATAAAGGTTTTATTATTTTAAAATTACATTGAATCTTCAAGATAATATTTAAAAATAAAAACTTTCATTTAATAAAAATTAAAATGCTTCCTATATCATTTAACGAAATATTCATTTATTTATTCAATGTCAGAAATGTAATTTTTATTCTTCTATTTTCATTTACGAAATGAAACATGCTATGAGCCATAGAATAAAATTAATCTAATTCTTGAATTTTTTAACATTCACCGTAAATTCAGAAATATGGATGTTTTTGAATAAAAGATTGTAAGTTAAGTATTCTTCTATTTTTGTTATTTAACACAAAACGTATTGCAGTGCAATCTGTATATTGTTGAAATCCCTGTGAGATTTTTTACTTCTCTTTTAGTAGTTCTTTGTAAAAGCATTTTTCTGTATTTTTAGAAAACATTTTAAAATTGTATTGTCTTAAAATTGATAATAGAAAAATTGAACAATAGGTTAATGGTCGTTTCAGAAAAGGCCATGCATAAAAATTAAATATAGTTTGACGCAAAGTTTGAAATAATTTAAAACTATAATTTCGTCCAATATTTAAAAAAATTGAAATTTATCCTGTGCCTTATAATTATTATAACCATTTATAAAAAATAAACTATCGTTGTCGTTTTTAAATAGCAGTAATAAACTTGTTAATTTTGCAAAATGCTGTTATTAATCATTATTTGAAACTTGGCTAGTTACTGACCTTGGTCCTTTATACTCATAAATTAATTTCTCCTTCATTAATCAAAGTCAAGAGAAAATGACTTCTTTTAGAATTTTAAAGTTTAGTTTTACTCAAAAAATTATATATGTTTAACTTTAAACTCTCAGAAGGTGCATAATTAATTATGTCCTGTCGAAGAATTACAAATATTCAATTTTTTTTTTTTGCGATATAAGTTATGGAAATGTTGATGCATTAAAGTTTGAATATTTATGAATTCGTAAATAGATCTCAAAAGAAGAATACTTAAAATTAATTGTTTTAAATTAATAAACCTTGTTGAATAATTAATCTTTATTAGACGTTGGTAAGGGATATGTCAATTTTATTAATAGATTTAATTTAATGTGTTTCTTACTATTGTTGTTTCCAAATACAGATTACTGCAATATGAGATTTTACATTATGAACGGCGTATTTGTTACACTAGATATGTATAAAATAACCATTAACTAGAGTGGGGCACGGAGTCTGCAGAAAACTTAAAAAGAGATTCGTTATATTAATTTTACATAAAGAATTGACATATTATTTGTTACAAATTAATAAAATCACATTGGATACTGCATCCAAATTTGTTCCACCACAATTTAGAACGAACAATTTCAGCGAAAGTATTTGGAAGTTTACACTTTTTCCCACCTTCTAAAATCTGACTTAAGGACTTGACTGTCTGCTTATTTATTGTGTTCGTCCACAGTTTTGACACATGAACATTCGAATTGCAATTGTCTGGTGAGTTTTGTACCAAGGTGTCCCATTTTTAAAATCCGCAGACTACTTCAGCCACTTCACATTTTATTATTAATCAAAGCAATTATTATTTCTTTTAATAAAGTTAGATAGCAAAAAAAAAAAAAAAAAAAAAAAGATATTTTTACCGGAATGCGTATAAATATAAATTTTTTAAATAAAAAAGTGACAGAAATAATAACAATATGTAAGTATCATTTGACACACAATTTAATTGACAGAAAACTTGCTTCTGTCAACCTTACAAAGACATCAGTAAAAAGTAACGCGAAAAGAAAAATGAATAAATTAACATGTTGCATATAATTTGCATAAATTAATTATAAGCAAGATAATAAATTAATTATAGATTACAAATTTTATAAGATTGCAAAAAACAAATTTTCACGTTAATCCTCAATATTTTAAAAATATATTTCAATAACATAATCTTAAAAGTATTTGAAATGTGTAACAATTTTATCCATCGATAAAATATTTTATAACATTTACAAATATTTTATTTTTGAACCATCTTATTTTAAAAACATTATTTGAATTTTTTCATATTTTTCCAATAGATCAGTTTCTGATTAATCTGAGCTTTCTATGAGAGTATTTTCACAAAGATTCACGAGAAATCTCACTGATTTTGAATAATTACAGTGGTCGATTGAAATATTCGTATATATCGCTTGTTGTATTACGTTTTTAAATTTTTGATCCATCTAAAATTAATTGTTCAAATAAATGTATATCAATATATCATTAAAAGAGAAAGGTTATTTCAAAGAGGAATAAACTGTCATAAAATTATTTTTAATTTTTAATAAAAAAAATTTTAATTGTATAATATCAAAACAAAAATTAGATGAAAAAAGTTTACAATTTAAATCTATTTGCTTTAACTTTTTTCTTTCAAAGTTTTGAGGTGCATAAGTCTGACTATCACCCCTAGCAAGTTATCGATTCGTCCGTTTAATTCGTAAAAATTATAATTGAAAATATAATAATGTATTCAATAATATATTCCCCACAATAATGTATATAATTTATAAATAAATGTTATATATAAATGTTTGATGGACAATCCTTATTACGTATTGTAAACAAGTTGGAGGTAGTTATTCCAAGCAAAGTAGATGCGATTGTGTTACGTATTATATGCATGCCCTATACTAGAAGTCTCAAAACTTTTTAGTTTAAGGGCCACTGTGACTTCTGTACTAAACTCCAGGGACCAAGTCCTAGCTAGCTCATCAGCTAACTAGTTTCGGAACTAGCTGGAGAGTGAGGTATCTATGGTATAGTGTGCTGGGGATGGATTTCGCTCCATTAGCAATTTCGATTTGCACTCGGGTTGGTTTCGTCAAGGACATATTGTTGCGGATATGCCATCGTTCGCTACAGTAGCACATCATCATCTTTTGGGAAAAGGCCGAATTACGCAAAAATGCAATGCAATTATACTTGGTTAGTCAAAATATACAGCGCCATTTTGTTGCGAATAGCAGAGCTAGATCATTGTACATTGTAAATTTTCCAATGTATTTAAAATATATGAAGTGCTATACTATGAAGGTAAACTATGAAGTGCTATACTATGAAGGTAAACTATGAAGTGCTATACCGTTTTATTCTGAATCAACTTTTTAAATCTATTTGTATAAAATCTTTTACTGACGGCTGAATTCGATAGATTTTATTATTTACTTGTTCATTCCCCACATTTTGACAAAGATAGGAGAAGATAAATTTCATTACAGAGTTCATATCATACAAAGAGATGAAATTCTTATTCAAGATAACAGCTGACTTAGCAATCTTATACGCTCGTACGTAAAATAAAAATAAATGGAAAAAAATCATCATCACTAGTACTTTTTTTCTCTTTAATTTTTTTTTCTGCTCATATGTCTGACTAGTATCTTTAACTATTTATTTATTCTTTTGTTTCAACTTTTAAAAAGGATATTTAACTTTCCACTCAATCGATGGTTGAACTCTATTTTAAATCTTCTCTATAATTAAGAAGTAAAATGACTAAAACATGGGTTCGTAACTTTGTATGCATTTACTTATTTATTTATAATCTACTGTCTCACTAGAAAAGGAGAGGTAAGTAGAAAGGCATACGCTTCCTGTCCAAAATAGTAATTTTAAACGCATAAATCAAATTACTAGGTTAATTATTTACATTAAAAGTTGATTAATGGAAAAAATGAGACACACTAATAATTTTTACATTTCATTCGCAGTGTGTGATTACAAATAACAAGAAATTACAAAAGGAATTTAAATTTAAATTTCTCCCTACACAAGCTCTTCTTTAAAAATACACAAATTCTGTGCAGAATTATTAACATATCGTAGATTTTTCTAGGTATCCAGAAATCGTTCTGCAATATGAAATGTTTGGTATTTCATTTGATGATCATAGATAAAACTAATAATATTCTTAGTTATTTTATTCTTTCAAATGTAAAGCCTTATTATTACTTTGTTATTATTGTAGCTTTCAAATGTGTAGTATTATTACTATGCTATTATTGTGTGCTTTCATATGAAAAGTACTTGAAGAGATTTTCAAGTAATTAGTACTAATTTCACTTGTTTTACGTTTCCGTAGAGCTATAAAAAAGGATAGATCTAATCAAAAATCAGATAAAATAAAGATCATTATTTTTTTTCTCTTGAAGCTCACGGACGACCTATCTATACTTACAGATCGCTGATCAAAAACCATTTATCTAAAATGTTCATGCATGGGAAGGGATCATTTGAAACCCATCCTATAAGAATTTGATCATATATTATAATTTATAAAGTGAACTTTTAAGTACACAATTTTTAAAAGGTCTCCAACACAAATTGTTTGAATATATTTTATCAAAATATGTTCCCTTTACTTCAATATACTTCTGTCATGGATGACAAAGCAATTTTGTGCCAGTTTAAAAGTACAGCTTCGATTTATTATTAATAAATTTAGCTTTTGACAGCTCCTGATTGACAAAGCAATTAGTCTTTAAATAAACAATTCTAAATTCTTAAGCAATTGGTAGTCTTTAGGGAACAAGTCTGATGAATATAATGGTTAAAGGAAAACTTAAAATTTCAACTCTCATTTTTTGGAGTGTGACTTGGGAAACAGGAGGTCTTACGCTATAGAAGAGAATAATAATGCCTTTTCGATTCGTCAAAGCTGGTTCGGATGGCAATGATTTCTGATATCAATATTGATCTGATTATTGATATTGTTTGATATTATACATAATTGATATTATTATATATAATATCAATTATTGATAGTAATGTTGTGCATTAATTGTTTGATCTACTATATTTCTAGGAAACTGTAATGGATAAACTTCCCTTTGATTCCACCAAAACGTCAGCATTGTCTTCTTTGGAAGTAAGCTTGGCTTGATTGCGTATTTAAGCTATTTTTCTGCTTCTAGTCTCTTTGTTGAGCATTTATGATAATCATATAGTATCTGCTTTTCATAGCAAGCAATGATATGACCCCCAAAAAAAGAAGAATTTCTTTGTCGAATGTTGAATAATGTGTAAATATGTGATAATTGCAACTTCTATCTATCTGTAAATTAGTGTGAAAACTCTTTCTATAGTTTTTTCAACTTTCCAAGTTCTGAAAGATTTTTTTAAACAGTTGCTAAGCCTACTCCAAGATCTAAAAAGTTTTCTATCATTTTTTGTAGGTTAGCTTTAATCTTTGCTTTAAGAAAACCATTACATAGGAGGTTTTCTGATATTCTAAGGGATACTTTTTTAAGCTCATATCTTCTGATCTGTACTTCTCAAATAATCGTTTCACTGCAGATGCATTAGCTATAATTTCAAAATGCAGCATTACTGTTTCGTGTTGTTAGGTAGCAGAATATCCACATTTATATTCCTATAGACAAATTATCCATATTTTATGAGTTTTCATATTTCTATTTATTTGAGAATTTATTGAGAATTCCAAAAACTATAAGCGAAAAAATATATAGAAAAGACAAAATACAGAATAATAAATAACACTCTTTTTTAATTTATTATCTATAGATGTATATTTTATAGAACCTCAGGAAATAATAAAAGACTCATTTCATGTCAAACAACCCAATAGATTATCATCAATATTAAATTTGTAATGAATGTAGTATATTTATTGTCAAGTTGTTATTCATTAAACTTGCATTAGACTGGATGAAAGAGAAATGTGCTTACTATTCAATGTGTCAAATTTTCATGGTTTTTCTGCCTTTAGAATAATTGTAAAATATTACATCGTACAATAACGTTATCGTTAACAGTAAAAACAAAACAAAATATCTTTACTGAAGAAAATGCAACTGTATATTTTGCACTTATTCGTGGCAACACAAGAAATTTCTGCAATGAAATAGCTGATTCGCTCGCTAAAGAAGCCACCAAACGGGATATTGAAGTAAAAGTTAATGCCCAAAATCTTATTACAAAAATACACTTAAAGGTTAATCTAATAAACTCTAGAATGAGTTGAACCTAGAATAATCCATTTCCCTTCTATTCCGCAAAAGCTTAGTGTACTTCATTTTTGTATCGATTTCAGAATTACTCATTATTTTTGTATCGATTTCATTATTTATGATTATACATAGTTATTTTAACTCACATTCAAATCGATTTAAACTATGTTCAGCTGAACTTTTCAGCAGTAATGTAGGTGGAGTGCAGAATATCGATCACATTATTTTTAGCTGATCCATGTTTTTGAACATTCCATAAAAAAATTTAAGGAAAGAACTGACCCTGCAAAAAGACAAGTGGTTACCAAACATTTGTCAGCTTGTTAATAAGAAGTCTGCTTTTACAGCCTTATGAAAAGTTTACATTACTTTAAAGAACTTAATGTTATTTTATTTCACTTATTCTTGCTTTCATGTTTCTTAAATCTTTCCTACATCTATTTTTTATTCTATTTCACTTTTATATTGTTATGTTTCCTTTTAAATTTGACATTTAATTGATGTTTTTTTAATCATTTTGGAAATGATTTGCTTCTTACTTCTGTAAGCTTCGTGTGACACTTTGTGAGACCCTAAAAATTTTTAATAAGTTTAAACAAAAATTTACAAGAAGGAAATTATTCGCTGATTATATTACATTTTCTGATGGGGAAAAAACAAACAGAAAGTGTTGCCAGCATATATAAAAATTCTTATATTAAAATTTTGAGCAGAAGAAATTACGTGTACTTTCTCTCTCTATATATATATAAAGTAAAAATTGATATATATATATACTAAGAAATAATATAAATAAAAATATAAGTACATGAACAAACATTTTTATTACTAATATATCTTCTAGCTAGAAGATATAGGCCAATAAAAGCATTTGCCTTTCTTTTTTTTCATCAAAGACTGGCAAGCCTTTATATCGATAAAATGGCTTTTCAAAACTTTTCAATACCTTGTAATTTTATTTAAAATATGTCGATGTTTCTGATTGTTCATTTTTCTATTTATTGACACTAACTGTTTGGTAAATGTATACATAAATCATTTCTTCGACAGACTAATGATGCATCACCTCGATTCCATTTTGTAATAGATGAAAGACAAATTGGGCTTAAATTTTTGAAAATGGATTTAAAAGAATTCACACATTGTTCCATTTTTTTAACGTATTGAATGAATTTCTAAGCTTTTCGCTCTGGTATTTATTGATTTCTTAAACTTTACACTGGGATAGTAAATGATATTCCAAGTTTTGAAAATAACGAAGTGCCTTAAATTTAGAATACATGTTAGAGCTGTATCATAAGCATTCTAAATTGAATTGCCAATTTTAAATGTTTTATATAAATGCAATCAACACTGAAAAGCCAGGATTGATAGCCATTCAAACAGTAAAAGAACTTCTGCTTTTAAGTGCATTCGAAAACATGAATATTTTATCATTTGAATAGATAACGGTCATTGATTTTGGAAACAAATACTTTAGTTGGGAGGTGTTAGAATTGTCCTTCCTTCATTTAATTCGGAATTGTCTTTCCTTCATTTCATTCAGAATTGTCCTTCCTTCAAAGTCATTTAGAAGATCTACAGACAAGCAGCTAGCGTACGTTATCCAGAGTTCTATTGTGGTGATGCTGTCATTTAACCTTCGACTCAGAATTAATAATTTAAAAAGCTTAATTAGTGTGATTGCTTCATTTAATAAATATTTGATAAAAGTCTTAAAAGTCTTTCTTAAGTTAAGTTTTTTTCCAAGAGTTAAATTTAAAATTATAACTAATAATCATAATCAAGCGTGCACTTAGGATTTTGTCTTGGAGGGGGTTTTTCATATGTTAACTCTCAACAAAATAAAACGCAATCATTTATGAAAGCTCATTAAATCATACTAAACTAAAAGTAATACAAAAGTTATATGAAGGCAACATTTCATATATTAACTAATTCATTAATAATTTTTTCATTGCGCTAATTTGGTTCAAATACATGAAAAAGAAAGCATTAAAATTAAGAAAATTGCACAAAAAATATTTTAATTTCTGAAAAAAAAGAAATTACATATATAAATTATAAAATTAAAATTCAATCTTCATTTCTTTTTAGCCAGCTCATCGATTACATCATTTATTTCAACTTCAATATTTTGATGAATATTTAATAAAACTAAACCACCAAACTAGACCTCGCACAATCAATAAATTTAAGCGCCATAATAAAGTTCATTAAAATACTTAACAAAAAATAACATTTGCTTCTGAGTGGGAAGTGGTCATAAATTCGTATTGGAGTTCAAATTTCATTTAGAAAGTATCTAACAACCTGTTTTTCTATACAAAAAAAAATGCATCCTATTACAGTTGTATTTTAACAGTTACAGTTGTTCGTAACAATTTAAATTTCATAAAATAAAATGAAAATGTTGTGATTATCCTGCCTTCTCATAATAATATTTAAATTAATTAAATGCTCTTCAATTTATGTTTCCTTAAAAATATTATTTATAGTATATCAATATTATTCCAACTGTAATAACCATTTAGATTTTATTAAGTTTCATAAATTTATTAAACTCATAAGAATTATGAAATTCTTTAGATTTTATTAACTTCATAAGAGTTTATTTTGCATATCTTATAAATATTTTTATTCAAGACCTGTTTTGAATATTTTTATACACGAATTTAAATGCAATCACAAAAGATATTTTTTAATGGGAACTTTTTTAGAAAATTTTTACTGTTTTTTATTTTAATGTACTGACAATCAACAATATGCATTGAAATTCTAGCTAATGCCGGATATTTAACTTTGAAGTGATTGGCAAAAGTTTTTTGACACGGTTCATCAAAATATTATCATTTATGTTTATCTCCGTGTAAGTATCTTAATAAATATATTTACTTCAAATACAGATGCATAGATAAAAAAGGAAATTGTTTTATTAAAAAACAACATGATATAAAATAATATCCTCTTTTCTATTTTTAATTATTACCTCACCTAAAAAGTTTCAAAAAATAAATCTGAAACAAAATGTAGTAATTTGAGATAAAATCAAAATTCGTTTAACAAAGGGTTTCTAAATTTGATATACGGTTTGATAGAAAAACAATTATTATAAATAGATTCGAACTGAATGAATCCTTTCTCTGCATCATTATAATGCAATGATAGTGTTATTCCAATTTTTTATGACGTTTATAAGATAATAGTCTTCTGTAATTTTCACTCTTGCAATCTTTAATTTTTACTATTTATTTTTGTCACGTTGGAAATCCTCAGTGAGTCATTGACCTATTAGTACGAATACCCTTTAAACTAATTTAACTATCTACAAAAGCACGGAATTGATTACAGCTTAAGATGTGCCTATTTATGTCTCTCTCAAACAATGGGCATTGGTGATTCATTGCCATCTCTGCACGTCTTCCAACAGTAGCATGGTAGTCGGTTATTATCCCAAGCATGCGTCTCAATGGACATGCACGAAACGTGCACAAAAACACAGAAAAAAAATGTTTTTGCGATTGACCTTTACTTCCGAGAATAGCTCATCGGAACTCCTTTCTGTATTGTTTGGATGTTCCGAGGAGGTAAAAATAGGTGTGAGGACGGAAGGTAATTAACCTTTTGTTACTTTCACTTATTGCCGACGCTTTTGACGGCAACCCGCATTGACCGATAAGAATATCACTTTGACTCTGCGGTGAGACCTTTTGAACGAAGCAATCAGCTTGTATCTGTGTATCGATCATGTCCGAATTGTGTCGATTCTGAAGACTTCCATTGAAGATTGGCGATTTTCACAGCCAAACAATTGTCAGTGTTTGGCACTGATTGGTTCTGAATCAATTCAAAGGCAATTTTAGTTAATTAGAAGAATACAATCAAGTTGTTGTTTATTATAAAGGAAAGTGATGTTACAAATATATTTTGCTTTTTTTAATACATACTTTTCTTGGATGTATGACAGCAACAGTTTCATTAAAGTTCTTTAAATTATGCGGTATGTGCTTAGAATATATGCATTTAAAATTCCATTGCAAAAATTAATTATTACTAAACATTTCAGAGGTTCCTTTTCAATAAAGCAGTGCAGTTGTCAATAGATAAAAACATTTAAAAATCATTTAACAAATAGCTTCAAAAAAGTAATAGCTATTTCCTACTTATTATATATTTTTTTTTTGTTCTAATGCAGCTGACAAATTCTTGTCTCAGATGCCTTAAAGCAATCGCTGCGCAGAAATTACTCACTTAGCACTATATGGGAGGTGCGTGTAGCTTGAAGATAAGCCACGGATGCGGTGTAACAATACCCCAGTAACGCTCTACGATCATTTTAGACCGGGAACTACGATTTAAAGTGGATTCCGAACCACTAGAAACATCCATGGCACCGCCGGGACTCGAACCCGAGACCTGCGGTACCGAGCGCCGGAGCGTTAGCGACTCGGCCATTCAGGCCCCACACTTATTATATAATGCTACATTAAAAATTCTGTGACTATCATTTATGAAAATTCTAAAATATTTATTTATTCATCGTTTACTGGCTGTTTTTTGTCTAATAATATTTTTTTCCTATTTAAGTTTGTACCAAATTTATTTTTTTTAGGATCATACTTATTATTTATGAAATAATGTCATCAAATTCATGAATATTGCAAAGTTTTAATTTAAGAAAACTTTTAAAAAAAACATTTTTTTAAATTCTAAAAGGTCATAAAAAGTCTCACTTGTATAATTAATTAATATTACTCAGTCATTATTTTAATTACTAAATTTTTCGTAGAGAAAATATTATTTATGAAACAAAACTATTTTTCCAAGCCGTAAATTCTCGTCTTATATATAAGCCCACATTTTAAAAATAAATTTACTTTTGAATTTAAATAAGCGAATTTAATTATTTTAATTCTTACTTTTGTGGTCGTTTTGATACCAATTTTTAAATTAAATTAATATATGATTAATATTAATGTATGAATAATATATGAATTAATATTAGTTATTTTTGTACTATTGAGAAAATTAATTGAATGTATATATTTTATTATTATATGCATAACAAATTGCAATAAATAAATCTAAAAATAATATTTAAACTAGAATTACAATTGTATAGATAAAATATTTTCCATCGTAAAATATCCATTATGAACCTTACATATTACAAATTTAAAAATAATTGAACTTTTAAAGATATGAATTTTATTAAATCTGTTTACGGAAGCATAGTCATGCATCCCATAATGTGAATAACCTTAAAAACGTCTCCTAATCCAAGCCGGCTAATACCAAAATCAATGCATTCTCATGAATACCAAATAATCAATTTCGTCCAAGTAACAATACCTGACAACCCAAATGACATGTGTCATAACGAATTCCTTCCTCGAACACGACGCCTTTCAATTCAAACTGACTGCAATTCCGTTCCATAAATACCATAATAGTTGCTAATCTACGAACTCTTACTGCCTTCTGAAAGGACATCGTACAATTCAGACCCATGTAACAGAATGGATTAGGAAGCAATACAAAATAGTGTTTTGGATGATTTTTTTCCACTGAGTCAATGCCCTACTAAAACACTGATCGTTTGTTAAATAATTGCATAATAGTCTGAGATTAGAAGATTTTGGATGTGGTCGCAGGTTTTTCATGTGTGTATGTTTTACCCCTGGAGCGAAGCAGAAAAACCCTGGGAAGTTATGTCAAATAGATAAGCTTCGTTTATAGATTAGTGTCAAAATGTAAGACAAGTGTGCAAGGAATGTTTAAAAAGTTTTTTGCGGGGAATTGAAAAAGGAAATGGTAGAAAGATTTCATTCAACCTGAAACGCAGACATGCAATCTAGACAGAATTATTGATTGCTGGCAGCAATTTATTTTATGTTTACTGCGGCTAAATATTGCAATTCTGGCCGCCTTAGAAGTTTCAGTCGCATAATAATGATGTTTTCATTTTATGTAAGGAATCGCTAAGCTTAGTTGTTCGAAAAATGAAATAGATGCATTAACATTTACATTTGTTATTCTAATTTAAGCTTCAAAATTATAGATATTAGTTAAGTGCCTTTTAAAACCTTTTCTAAGGCCAAATAACTCTATTAGTGAAAAGATTCCAAGACGAAATAAAAAAAAATCTATAAATAATCAATGATATTTTTATTCGTACAGTTGCAAATTCTAACATTGTGCTTTTAATTGCTTGAATTTAATTACGTTTCCTCAAAATATGTTATGAATTAAACTATAATTTAATTTGGCATTTGAAAAAGAGTATTAACTAAATTTAGACACCATACAAGTTCTTCTTTTCTGAAATAGTGAAAATATTTTTCAAAAGATCATGTTTCAAAATTAAATTTATTGGAATAGGAAATTCATTATGAATAATTATTAATAATTTAATGATGGCGTGTAGTTCTGTCTGAAACTGCTGTCTATTAAAAATAATTTACTTGTTCGTTTAAATTAGCTAAATTTAATTTAAATAGTTAAGAATTCGTTTGAGCATTTTTATTAATTGGACATTATTTGTTTCCAATATTTTTGTAGTCTTATATGAAATAAATTAATTGGATGGTATTTATGATTTTAAACTGAGAGTCTCGTTTGTAATGTAATTTCAAAAATCAAAACTATATAAATTTATAGATAAATAATAATATAAATTTATAGATAAATAGTAATATAAATTTAAAGATTAATAATATAAATTTATAGATAAATAATAAATAACATTAATTAAATGACGCTTTCTCTTATTGTATTGGTATTTTAACAATTTATGAATTACATTAAATATTACTATATTTTTACATCAATTTATTAGTAATTTTTAATTATTATAAAAATTAAATTCTCTTATAACTTTCAACGTACTTTATAAAAATTTGCTAGTAAGTTCATTTTTTTTTACAGTTTCATTTTAAATTTGTAATTTAAGATTATAAAAGATAATTTAAGATTACATTTAAATTAAAAAATGCAACATATTTCATATTTCTTATAGCAATAGTATTTCCTAAGACCCTGAATAAAAGACATTTAAAATAAATATGATATTGATTTTAACTAGCACAGTATTATTATCTTGTATTTCATATTAAATAATGGAAATTGAGAAAACATTTTTTATTTTATTTTCACTTCTTTTTCACCGTACAATTTTCGTTCTTGAAAACTAAACTTTTTCCAATTCCAAGATTTTTCAGTATTTCATCAGGTCAACCTAATAATAAGTGATACACACTCTTTTTTGCTAGAACCTTCCTTTATCGCAGTTCTTCCTTATGAAATTCACTTTGAAGAGGCTTTGTGCAATACATTTTTCATCAAGCTCACAGACATCCAATTACTGGGAGGTTTGATGAAATGCAAATTGGGGCCTCAGCTGTTGGCTGCCTCCTGACACCTATCTCTTATCCTTTGTCAAAGGAAGATTTTTTTCTTCTTTTGGTATGTTTAATCTAACATTAGAAACCTTTGTCTCTCTAAAATCTAGGTAAATAAAAGTGGCAAACATATCGCGGTGACAAGAACTTGCAAAAAAAAGTTTGAACCGATTTTAAAAAAAAGTCTTAATAATTTTTTTTTTCACTTTGAATATTGTATGACAAAAGAATTTGGTATTTAGAAGAATAATCTCGGGTCGTGTTTCAGTTCACATGGCTGGTTTTTTATTTTTCTTGGTGTTGGTGAGAGAAAAAAATTAATTAAGAGAGGAAACTAAACAAATTACTTTTTTTGTTAAAAAAAGTAAAGTTAATTAACTTTTTAGATTATTTCAACACATAATTAAGATGAATTTTGTTGAAAAAAAAGTGTTTAAAAATAATTCTGATAAAATTTTTTTCATTATCACATTATATTCTGAGAAAGATTCATAATATAAATTAATGTTAATTTTTCATGTCTTAATGAGTATATAGTACGATAGTTGGAAGTATTCCGATATATTGCAAGTCAGAAAATTCTCGTGGTAATAATAAGTGGCAATTAGTAGCATGGGGCCTGATAGCAAATGACTAGCGCTCTGGCTCGAGATGCCACAAGTTTCGAGTTTGAATGCCGGCTGTGCTATGACTGTTTGTAGTAGCTGGGAATCCACTTTAAACAGTAGTTCCTGGTCTAATGTGACTGTAGAGCGTTGGGCGTAGGACTGATAACCCTATCCCGTAAAAATAAAACATCTCCTCTCTTAAAATCTGTCAGTAATCAGACACCCTAGGCACACCATGGAGCTGGTGATAGCTGGTGGAGCTGGACACTGATGATAATGGTGAAGAAGTAATGTGACCGTTAATATAAATAATAATAAGTGGCAATTTATATTGTATTCATAAAATATAAATTGAATTTATATTTTGCATTTATTATTAATATATTTTTATATCAATTAGTTTAATTTTTATAATAATTAAAAAATACAGTCTTGAAACTTTCAAATGCCATGACAATTTGGTAGGAAATTGAATATTTTTACAGTTTCATTTTTAATTTGTAATTTAGAATTATAAAAGATATTTTAAGATTACATTTAAATAAATAAATATAACATATTTCATATTTCTTATAGTATTAGTATTTCCTAAAACCTTAAATAAAAGGCATTCAATATAAATTTGTTATTGATTTTATCTAGTAGAGTATTATTATCTTGTATTTCATATTAAATAATGGAAATGGAGAATACAATTATTTTTTTCATTTTGTTCCATCCTGCAGTTTTCTTTCCTTAAAAACTAAACTTTTTCCAATCCAAGTTTTTCCAGTATTTTATGAGGCCAACCTAATAATAAGTGATACACACTCTTTTTTGCCAGAGACTTCCTTTATCGCAATTCTTCCTTATGAAATTCGGCTTTGAAGAGGCTCTGTGCAATACATTTTTCATCAAGTCCCGACATCCAATTACTGGGAGGTTTGATGAAATGCAAATTGGAGCCTCAGCTGCTGGCTGCCTCCTGACACCTATCTCTTATCCTTTGTCAGAAGAAGATCTTTTTTTCCTTCTTTTTGGTATGTTTAATCTAACATTAAAAACCTTTGTCTCTGCAAAATCTAGGTAAATAAAAGTGGCAAACATAACTCGGTGACAAGAACTTGTCAAAAAGTTTGAACCGATTTTAAAAAAGTGGTAATTTTTTTTTCGACTTTGACTAATGTGTGACAAAAGAATTTGGGATTTAGAAAAATAATCTCGGGTCGTGTTTCAGTTCACATGGCTGCGTTTTTTATTTTTCTTGGTGTTGGTGAGAGAAAAAAATAATTAAGAGAGGAAACTGTAAAAATTACTTTTCTTTGTTAAAAAAGTAAAGTTAATTAACTTTTTAGAGTATTTCAACACATAATTAAGATGAATTTTGTTAGAAAAAGTGTTTAAAAATAATTATGATACAGTTTTTTTTAGTTATTATTATATTTTGGGAAAGATTCATAAATTAATGTTAATTTGTCATATATTGATAATATGATAGTTAGAAATTTTCCGATTTACAGCAAGTGAGAAAATTCTCGTGGTAATAATAAGTGGCAATTAGTAACATGGGACCTGATAGCAAATGACTAGCGCTCTGGCTCTCCGTGCCACAGGTTTCGAGTTCGAATCCCAGCTGTGCCATGACTGTTTGTAGTGGCTCGGAATCCAATTTAAACCTTAGTTCCTGGTCTAATATGACTGTAGAGCGTTGGGCATAGGACTTATAACCCTATCCCCTAAAAAGAAAACATCTCTCTTCAAAATCTGCCATTAAACAGAGTCCCTGGGCCCACCATGGGGTTGTTGAGCCACTGATGACAATGATGAAGAAGTAAGGTGACAGTTAATATAAATAATAATAAGTGGCAACTTATATTTTATTCTGAAAATATAAATTGAATTTATATTTTGCATTTATTATTATTATATTTTTATATCTGTTAGTTTAATTTTTATAATAATTAAAAAATACAGTCTTGAAACTTTCAAATGCTATGAAAACTTGGTAGGAAATTCAATTTTTTTACAGTTTCATTTTCAATTTGTTATTTAAGATTATAAAACATATTTTTAAATTAAATTTAAATGAAAAAATATAACATATTTCGTATATTATTAGAATCTCCTAATCATATGTATAAAAGGCATTTAAAATAAATTTGATATGGTTTTTATCTAGTACAGTATTATTATCTTGTATTTAATATTAAATAATGGAAATTGTGAATACAATTTTTATTTTATTTTATCACTTCTTTTCCACCCTTACAATTTTCTTTCTTTAAAAGCTAAACTTTTTCCCATCCAAGTTTTTCCAGTATTTTATCAGGCCAACCTACTAATAAGTGATACACACTCTTTTTTGCTAGAGACTTCCTTCATCGCAGTTCTCCCTTATGAAATTCGCTTTGAAGAGGCTCTGTGCAATACATTTTTCATCAAGTCCCGACATCCAATTACTGGGAGGTTTGATGAAATGCAAATTGGGACCTCAACTGTTGGCTGCCTCCTGACACCTATCTCTTATCCTTTGTCAGAAGAAGATCTTTTTTTTCTTCTTTTTGGGTATGTTTAATCTAACATTGAAAACCTTTGTCTCTTTAAAATCTAGATAAATAAAAGTGGCAAACATAACTCAGTGACAAGAACTTGGAAAAAAAAGTTTGAACCGATTTTAAAAAAGTGGTAATTTTTTTTTTTCGACTTTGACTAATGTGTGACAAAAGAATTTGTGATTTAGAAGAATAATCTCGGGTCGTGTTTCAGTTCACATAGCTGGTTTTTATTTTTCTTTGTGTTGGTGGGTGAGAAAAAATAGTTAAGAGAGGAAACTAAAGAAATGACTTTTCTTTGTTAAAAAAGTAAAGTTAATTAACTTTTTAAGTTGTTTCAACACATAATTAAGATGAATTTCATTAAAAAAGAATTGTTTAAAAATAATTCTGATACAGTTTTTTTCCGTTATCATTATATTCTGGGAAGATTCATAATATAAATTAATGTTAATTTGACATATCTTAATCTGTAAATAGTAGAATACCTAAAAGTATTCCGCTTCACAGTAAGTCAATACTAATGGTTTTTGGGAAATCATCAAACATTTATTGAAAATAATTAATATATAAATAAATGCATATAAATATCTATAGAAAAGAAAAAAAAATATTAAGGATCAGAATTATTTTTAGGATTTTTTCGTTTTACACCAAAATTTCACATTTTTATAATACTTTAGCTAGTGTTTTTTTCGAATTTCAAAGTACATATTACAATTGGAAAATTGATAATCTCTTAACATAATTTTTGAATATTAATTTATAGTTGAAAGTAATGTATTTACTGCCATAAATTTATATTTCATTATTTTATGATTTGCAAGAAACTAGTCAGGTACAGTTTGAGATTAACAGATACAGTGCTAGATTAACATTACTAATAATATGTAAAAAAATAAAATAGAGAGAATCCCTACTTCACGGAATAGTTGGATATCCAAAAACAGCAAACCAGATATTATTGTCTTGGCAAGTTATAATTCTCCTTCTATCTTATATTAGTAATAACATAGCTAGAATTAAATTTTACCACAATAACAAACCATTTTCTGCTTATTCATCTCCTGCAACTGACATTGAAGGAACTCTAGAAGAATTGACAGCAGTTATTACAGCAAAATTGAAACATTTTTAATAAGATCTGATTTGTACGTCCACGCTTTAAGATGGGTTTATCATGATGAAGATAACAAAGAGAAACATACAATCGACTTTTTATGACAGTATATGATTTCCCTTCTTAATGAAAGAAACACAGAGACTATATTCTATCATAACAACAAAACTGGATGGCCCAATCTGACAATTATTTCTGATCCAGATTTTGAAAAAAAAATGTGAATGGGATGTGCTTGAAGAAGAGACTATGAGTGATCACAAATTTGTGAGAACCAACTTTTTTTCTGAAGGCAAAAATCTCACATATCTATGATTTAAAACAGCTTATGGTGGACACTATAAATTTATTAAATTTTTCCAAAATACCTGAAATTCTCCAACACATTTTGCACTCTAGCAATAAGTATAAAAATAGAACAATGGTCGAAATTCTACAAAGAGGAATCTTTATAACTCCTAGTGATGTTTCTATTGCTATGTTAAAAAATACATCTGTCATCTCTTAAAATTACTTGATGGAATAATGAAATAGCAATAAATGAAAAAGAATTAAAAGCTCTTAGATGACGATTACGAAAAAATGAAGATGTAGACAGAGACAAGAATCAGAATATTTATTCTAAGGAAAGAGTTCTCTACAAGCAATTAATTCTTAAATCCAAGAGAACCATGTGAGTAAATTTGTATACACAAATCTCCTTAAAAAGCAATTAAAGACAAAACTCCACCAGCAATTTTGTTTAAAGGAATTGGTGGTTTACTTGAAGGAAACGTTAAACGTATAGTACTGAACTAATAGTATGCCAGGAATGAGCTAATATATTACATTTATAAATAGGAAAAAATAGAAAGTTGCCCTATTTTACAAAAATTTTAGAAAAAATAAAAGTAATTTTGTCATACTTACAAAAGTTAACAAAAATTTCCACGCATCCATTTAACAATAACAACTAAATTAATCAAAGGTCTGTCGTTAACAAAACGCTAAGTCTCAAATCTGTTAGTAAGATTCTTCATGAACCAATGGTATACATTTGATAAACAAATAAAACATTTTTTCTAAATTCTACAAAGATAATAATTAAATTTTTAATTGTTCCAAATTTAGGTACAAGTATTGAAGTTTTATCTCAATTTTAGTTATGTGATAAAATGTGGATCTTGTAAATTTCCTTAAATCCTTTCGTTCTTTTTTTTATTTCATTATTCTACTATATTGCTATGTGTTTTAAATTGATTATTTCTTTGATGCTTTAAAATTTTCTAATTGATTTACTTATTACTTACTTTCAGGATATTTTGTAATGCACGAGGATTAAGTTTTCAATAAAAGAAAATTTAAAATGTAAGAAATTATTAATTACTTAAGTTTAAATTACATGTATGCTGTGTTAAATAATATTACATAAAATATCTTCGAATATCAAAAAATTAATTCTAATGTTCAGTAAGAAAATGTAAGCGAATTCAGTAATTTAATTTTGTATTGTTATTGGTTAATTCATTTATAATAGAATATTTAGATAATTTTTTAACTAACACTTTTAATCAAAAGCAGATCGATACAAGCAGATAGTTAAGTTTTCGAAAGAAGTAATTAAGAAGACATGAATTGTTATTGAAAAAATAGGCCTGCAAAATACTTTTTAAAAAATATTTTCATTTTGTGTTTAAAAATATGCACTCCATTTTAATTATATTTACTAAAAACAACATAATACTTACATCAACATAAGATATTTACTAAAAATAATTTTCATTGGCTTGTAATTTATTTTCGTGTAATTGATTATAAAATAGCTTGATGTGGAAAATCTATCTAAATTGAATTAGACTGGATATTAGTATTCACAATCAAAATTAATGTAACTTTCCAACTACTGTTTAAAGGATTTCACGGGTTTAGTTAATAATAATATGTAATAATTACAGTCTGAATAATGGAGAAAATTTGTTAGCCAAAATTTATATTTAGATTAATTTCATGATACAAAGTTCTGTATTTCAAAGCCAAAAGACACGTTAGTTAAAAGTATTGAGGATAGATATTATGGAGGAGATGCCATTAGTTGATATTCAATAACATTTACTATGTCATGAAAATTATACTGTTTAACTGCATATTCCAGATGTCTCTATTTGAAAGGAAAATGAAAGGATTTTTAAAAGAGTAGGAAAAAAATTAATTCTTTATTATGTATTGATCATTTTATACCTACAACATATTAGCTAATCAGAAAAAAATATGGAAAAGAAATAAATACATTTTTGTGTAATGGTTGCTGAGATTTAATAGTTAATTAAGAATGGCAAGTTATATTAAATCCAAAGCATTTTTATAATTGCAGATAGTTTTACATAAATATCGCTTCAATATATAGAAAATGTTTTGAATTCCAATTCTTAAGTTACTAATATATAAAGGTTATTATAATGATATTCACAAATGTTATTTCGTAAAATAAAATAGAACAGAAAATCTTACCAATGAAACAGAAATCCAGGAATATTTATGTAAACCTTGATTACTTTATTGATTATGCAAATTCCATTTTTGACATACGTGTAATCATTATGTTGTTGTTGTCGTTATTATAACTATGCAGTGAACGTTAATTTATCTATAGGAGAAAGAGGAAAAGAGATTTTTCCCAGTAAATCAAAAAGGACTTTTAAAAATACCTAGTCAGGGAAAGAGAGAGAGAGGGGGGGAGGAGTAAGAAAAGGAACCTTAAGAATGAGAGAGAGGGAGAAATGAAAAGAGAGGGTAGCATTCGAAAATTTCGATTTTGAAGGTGTTTAAAAGGAAATATAACTTACAGTAATTTGACCAAAAGAGCTACTGTAGGTCTAAAAGAATTGATTCTAACCTTTATTTGTGCTATTTTAGATTAATTGTATAGTAGAATCCATTATGTTACAACTGATGTAAAGACCGAAATGAACACTGAGCAGAAACGTTGATGAGTATGGACTTTGATTGAACGTTAATTGTCAGGCTGTTATTGTCGTTAATTGTTAATTGACCTTTACACATCAACGTTCTGTTCAGTGTTCATTCCCTGACTTTGCATCAGTTGTAGCATAATGGATTCTACTAGGTAACCGCCTGACAACTTCAGTACATTAAATTTATATAAGGAGTACAAAGGTTCAGTTAATTGATGATTTAAAGGTTGCATTGGTAACTTTATATTTGTATCTTTTCGAAACACCATAAATTAACTTGTGCAAAAAAATGAATTTTTAATTCTGGGGTAAAACGAGTATTTTGGAAATATTGAATTATTCGAAAGCAAACACGAGTTTGCTCATATAACATACATCTAACAGCAATCATGTCTCGATTTCATGTTTTACAGACATTTGATTTCATTTTATTCCAATTCCTTTCATGTTTTTTTGATCTTGCGTCTTTCAATACCCAAAATATTAGCAAGAAGCTGCGTGTAATTTATTGCTTTAATTTATTTTTTTTTCTTTTTCAAAATGAGTAACAGTGATGACATTGTTTAGCGATAATAGTAGCGATGTATCAAATAGTGAATTATAAAGCTCCAATGATGAACCAGAGGATTATAATTTTGATTCTAATCCAATTTCAATTTTTCCAAAAATAAAGTTATGCAAATTATGTAATAAAAAAGAAATAAAACAGAATAAAAACTTTTAAAACAATTTTAATAACATTCAATTTTAGTAAAAAAATTGTTTTGAAAAGTAAATTTGTAAAAAAAAAACCATTATGTTTTTAATTCGGACATCTGAATATAAATAATAATTTAATCAAATGAATCATGCTATATGTGTTTTTCACTATCATCTTGTTTTGTGTTGAGATGTCCACGAACGATCTTGATTAACTCAAATTGAAAATATTATTTTATTATTTTAAATAAGCTCTGCTGATTTGGAACTAGTCTTTAGTTATTTTTTTTTCATTGTCATTGTAAAGTAAGCAGATATGCTATACTTAAATGTCTGGTTAAAATTAAGCATCATACAGTGTTATATTTGTATTCTGAAAATGGTGAATCTTTGATAAATGACAATGTAATCATACATCATTCTTGCAATATTCGAGAACAGTGCAATAGAAAGAACATCAACGTCACTTTCATTTTTATTTTTCAAGACAAATGTCAACTTCACTTTGAATGTTTTAAACATGTTTAGTTTACTTAAAATTAAGCTCTGTTTTCGAAATGCATGACATGTTGTCACTTAAATGCATTTTTGAACATTATAGAATTTATGCTTAAAGACAGATATGCTGCTATTGTTAGAAAAGAGGCGCAATGAAATATTTATATCACATTTATTATTTCTTGGCCAATTTGTATCAATATTTGCATGTAATGTGTGTTTTATTATCATATAAAAATGGTTATTTTTTCTTACAGTTTTTTATTAATATTTATAATTATAAAAGACAACGTGCACTTATATATCAGCATATCTAACAGGTTAATGATATATATTTATTTATACTACACATTATATTACTCTGTTCTATGTGACGATAGGACAAGCATGTAAATAATAGTTTTAATATTATTTTAATCTTTTATGTGCTGTTTTAATTAATATTGTTTTGAAATTTTTAAATGATATGACATTTAACATTAATGTACAATTTTTGCATAGTACTGAAATATAATTTTGCATAGTTAATGAAATATAACTTCAGACACTCGCATTTGGTTTCTGATTGAAGTATGAATTAATCCGAGTTTCATTTTTAAATGACAATAACTATAAAATATCCAAAATTTCTCCTCATTATTATTGCAGGAACTCTTGTATAATCAGCTGTATTTCTATCATTTAAAATAGGGCATGAAAATGTTTAATCATGTTCTAGGTAAATCATATATTTATTTATTTACTTTGTTTAATCAATTTTCTTGATTTTATATTCATACCATCAATGAGAAATGCTTGTAGTATTTTTTAAATTGGCGACTTTCTTCAATTGGCGATTAATGACGAGCATCAAAAGTGCATGTTATAAAGCTATATTATTAAATAACAGGGGGAATTTTGTATTAATCACAACTAAACACTCAACAGGAAATCATTTAATTATTAGCAGTTTTTAAATAATGGCATTAAAAGTAGCAAAAAAAAAAAAGACTTCAAAGATGGCATAATTTGAAGAATTTATCTTTTTTTTCTAATGCAGCTGGCAAACAGGGTTTATTTAATTTTTTTAAATATATTAGTGTATTAAAATTCTCAGTAATGAAGGAAACCCTTCTAAATTTAGTAAAACAGTGGTATAATCATTGTAAATACACTTTTTGTCAGTTTAATTCTTGATAAAAAATATTGTAGGTTAATGAAGTATTAAATATGGGATTTTGAAATTAAAAATATTTTCCTTTTTTTATAATCATTGTTGATGAGCTTTAAAGAATTTTCGTAAAATTAAAGAAAGAGGCTTACAAAAAACGTTTCTGAAAAAGAAAGACATGCCTTATACACTTTTATCTTTTGGATTTTAATGAGTTATATTTAAACAAGAGATTAAAGACCCAAAATAAACATTTGGGCAGTTGCAAAAAAATGTGCAATATTTTATAAGTCATCTAAAAACAAAGAAACTTGCTATAGTTTTTTTATATATAAAAAAAAAAAAAATTAATAGTTAGCTACTAGTCTTAAATTTTATGCTTGAATGGTGCTAATGAGACAGTTTCTAATTTAAAATGCTACTTCCAATTTATAGAATAATAAGGTGCTCGTAAAAAATTATACTTTAACATTCCACTGCAAGTGTGAAAATGACCATTACGTTTTTTCACGCTCCATGCAGACGATGAAATATTATCACTTAGTCATCTGCATGAAAGGTTAGAACCGCAAAATTGGTTAATAATTCTTCTCTTCATTCTTTTGGTGTAGAAAAAGCAGTGAATTATGTAAGAGGTATAATGGCAAAGGGCCATTTTGTTGAGCAGTCATTTTTACAAGAGCGTAAAATAACAATAGCATTGTTTTACTCTAACGAGCATTGAATGTCTTCTTTTGAGCCAGTATAAAATTAAGCTGTCTAGTAAATTATGAATATTCTTTTTCTCCTCGCATAATTTATCACACTTAGTCTGCTATTCAGAACACAAAAATCAAGCTAAACTGTGTATTCTGAGAACAAAGTATTAGCATCAGTTAAATATGTATTAGTAGATGGCTGTTTTCTTAATGTTTTTGAGTAGATATATGTAATTTACTTCAATTGGTTTCTTTTAAAAAATAATCATTATGCTTTTTATGGACAGCCAATCGAGATTTATTTTCTGAATTGAAAAAAAAAATGCGTATTTATTCATGTATTTCTTTAAAAAATTTCAAAGTTTTGGCACTGTTTGTTAAAAAATGTGTACTATTTCTGTTACTGTAAGACAATTATTTTAATTATATGAATAGAATTCTAAGGTTTTAACGCGGGAAATTGCAGGTGGATCTTTAGTAACTCTACGCTTAGTAAACCAACTATTCCAGAAAATTTATTTACGTATTAGAAATTGCTGTTTCTTTCTGTACCATCTAATTTAACAGATTTACTTATTTTTTATTTTTATTGAGCATCGATGGGCCTCATGTTTCACTTATGCGACAATAGTCCAGCAAAGGGCGATGAGATAAGAACACTGCTTACAGGGATGAATTTTGGAGTTCTTTATTTACACTCAATGGTTCATAAATCCTTAAAAAATATATTGTAAATTATATAATAACATTGGAGAAAACTTGTCTAGAGTTCCGTCAAAAGGAGCAACCCAAACTAGCTCAAACACTTTGCTAAAACATTTAAGAAAACCGCATACTATATAGTCAAGTTGAGCCCTCCACAAAAGTTCAAGTGCCTTAATCTCACTTACGGTGGAAAATGAAAGGTCCTTGATTTAATTAATTGTATGTGGTAACAGAAGTGGTTTATTAGAAGACCATTTATGTTACTGCACTGTAGCACCATGAAATAGCGAGATGCACTCTTGCACCCGGAAGCTGCTTTCGCAATCTATATCATTGGCCCCAGTCAGGACACCATGCATATAAACATCAGTCTTTAAGACTTCGGCTACTAACGGATGGCTAACACTACCATCGATACTCAGTTGTTTCAGTGACCTTCTGAATAAGTTAGGTACAAGTGTGGTATTATATATAACTGTTGTTACTCTGTAAATATAAATGGGATCATTAATACCATTATTCCACATGACACATAATAAATCTTGTTGGAAATCGTCGATGAAAATCATTCTACACATTTGCTTTTAATGTCAGTAGTTATTTTAACTTATGTGTTCAGAATCTAAATAAAATGTTCTTCTTGTATGACACCAAGTGAGTGATTCCACTGTCACCGAAGATGTATTAAAAACAACTTGGAGAAAAGTTGTTTTCTTTTCGGGTGGTGAGGGGTGAATGTGGTGATGTGCGTCATGGTGAGGTAGAAAATACATTAAATCTGGTTTCTTTTCTCTATCCCTTCTATGTGTCTCATAACTAAATTATTATTTGATTATTTCCATATAATTCTGTCATCCTTAGATTTTGAGCTAGTCTTGAATTTTGAATTCAGCCTGCATATTGCAATTTGTTTTGAATCTCCAATACATTTAGGGTTTTGGTCAGGAATATTTGCTCTACGAAGAGTTGCTTATATCCTGTTGTGTGTTTACAAAATTTTCGTCTTCCTCACCCTTAACTGAATCTTAAATTATGGAACATTTTCGATTTCCCAAAATTGTTTAACTCATTCAAGTTTGTATCTAATTCACGATATGAGTCAATATTAGCTTTGTTATGGCGCGCCACTCTACTAACAGTATAGCGAAATATTGTATCTTGCAATATCAACTTGGCATAACTTGATTTTATTAGATTTCAGTATTTCAAAAAAGTATTTCAGTATTTCAGTATTTCAATTTTTCCATTTAAGTTATTTATTTCAACACATATACGTAAATTCTTTTCTGAATGATTAAAGAAATCTAGTATATTTATTCTAATAATATCCAATTTATTTGCGGGTGTAAATCACGTAATTTTAGATACTACTAAAAATTCGATTATTTTACTATGATGTTCATCTTGATTCGTTTATAACTATGACATTCTTTTATTAATTGTGAGGATCCGTTAATGCCACAAATGAACGTGTTTATTTTTTCATACTTAAATCCCTAAAGCAATTGAACCTTCTTGAATAATTAAACTGATCATACTGCCAGAATCTGATATCGCCTCAAAAGCAAACTGATTTCTTACTCCTCATTTCGACAATAAACTAGCACGGTACTCGATAACACACTTGACTTTCTGTCTGTATAAAAACTAGAACCAATGAATTCTACCTTCAATTAATTCTCCTTATCCTTATATATTTTATTTAGAATCAATGAATTATCTGCTTGTGACTTAAGTGACTTATCCTAATATTTTTTTTCTTTGGTGGCAAACACTACATCCAAGCTGGTTGAATTATTTAGTACTTCCGTGTTCGATGCAGTTCTTTCGTTGAAACTTGTTGATGTCACCATTTCTAACAGGATGTTTGAACAAAAGAGAAGTATGACACATAGAACAGAAATTAGCAGTTCAAACGAATTTTACACAAAGCAAACTAATGGGAAGATGCAGTTCAAACAAAGGTTATTTTTCTTTACGAGATCATATCTTTCATCAACATTCATAGCATTGAAATAGAATGCGTGCATATTACACAATTAATGAGAGCTTTTTTTAGAGAGAAATGATTTCAATTTGGCCGTTAATTTTGGTTTATCATGGCTTTTAATATTTGGCAATTTTTCATCAAAATATGAATTCTTTTCATTCTGTTAATTTTAATGTTATTTCATGCATTTAGCGTGTTTTACGATTTAACTTAAGGTTGCATTACTCATTTGTTGAAATAGTTCGTTTGTTTTTAAATCAAGCAATTCTAATGCTTGAAGTTTCTTTAGAACAAACACTATCTACCAAATTTCTTTGCTTATTCACAATTTAATTTATTAAATTCTTGTTACATGATGGCTAGACTCTGATGGCACGACACTCTTGACTTATTATTGAACTCTTGTGTATGGTGGCTATAATTCTTTTATTTTTGCATCTCCGTTTTTAAAAACTTCAACAAAGACACTAAATGTCATTCTGCTTTTTTTAGTTGGTTTTATTTAGGTTTTCTAAAATATAAGAAGGGGTAATTTTACTTTAAATTTCGCAGATTCTCAATTTACATTTTTAACTGCTGATATTTTAACAGTATAAGCAGTGATTCTGATTCTTGCCTCATTTCTTCTAGCGATTAATCTAATAGAATCTACTCTAAGTGATTAATCGTTTCCTTTGATTGTCAAATTTGTTTCTTCTGGAAGTTTGAAATAGTTCTCTCGTAATTGTCAGCTTTTGTTCTTTGTTGTAACAAGGGATTATAGTTTCAATTCTAATTCAATTAGCTTGCTATTGTCATTTCCAAAGAGATCATGTACTTCCTTAGATGCTCCTACATTTTCAATTTGAGGCATCCTAATTACCTGTTAAGGAAGTTGAAATTTTAATTTTCATAATTTATCCTGCTATAACATGACCAAAAGTGAGATTATTGGAATGTATGTAAATGATGTCTAAAATACTGTTTAATTAAAACACTTTTATTCTGTTATTAAGCTATGCAGGATTCAAACCATATGGGAGAGCTTAGTTAGAAAACTGCACTCGAAGTTGGCGCTATATATACTTACAGAAAAGTAAGAATGGCGCTACAATCCCCAGTATGCGTAGCAACAATGCCATAACGTCAACAAATATAATTTATAAATACCAATAACAATATAGTTAACCTAACATGTTCTAAGGTAATGAGTTTCCTCGATATATCTTAAATAGTCATTCTATCTTGATTTTGTGTTATTTTACAGGCGCATGTTTCGATGTTTAGTATAAAAGATCAGCGAGGAGATGTGTGTTATTGATTATTTATGACAGCTTTTACTTTTACTTTTAAGTCATTTTTTTTTTCGAATAAAAGTAAATACATTTATAATAATACTAGCATCAATGTATAAAAATGTTTGTAAGGTTTGGTTTATCACTCGACGGTCCTTTTTCGCATACTTTAGGCTAATTAGATCAAGATCTATAGATTAATGTGAATTTCGAACCACTAACAAACATCCATGTTACCGTCAGGATTCGAACATGAAGCCTGTGTAAAAGGCTAGAGCTTTAGCCAATTGGCCATCAGGCAGCTGTACAAAAAGGAGATCAATGGCAATCAATCAGAGGATTATAATTCTGATTCTATTCCAAATCCGGTTTCAATCGAATAATCTAAATTTAAATTTAATTTCTACAATAAAAAATAAGGAAAACAGTATAAAAAATTATTGATTTTAATTCTAACAATATTTTCAATCATAAAAAAATTATATTTATATAAGAAAAAAACTGGCCATTACAATGTTAAAACTTATAATAATAGTATGATTAATAGGAAATGATCTCATTAATTAATTTAGAAAAAAAGGTTAAAAGTTATAGTCCCATTATTTAATTTACCTTGATTCCCTTTTAAAATTTATCCTTTCTAACTCTGTACTTGGATTTGATCAGAAGAAATAAAAACCGGAGGAACTATTTCATTCATGGCTTTATTCTAAAAAACAGTCGTGGAGAACAATCACCGAGATCTTATGCCGAAATAAATCCACACCCCGAGAACAAATATGTGCGTTTAAGAAGATTGGACTGGAGAGAAAACGAACCTAAAGGACAAACATTACGAAACGAGAAGTTCTTTTATTCCCGGGCTTTGAAAAAAAAAACAACAAACTTCGTTTATTTCGGAATAGGCAAAAAGGAGGAGAAAAACAAAGACAAAAAAAGAGCCATCGAACACATTCTGAAGAATTGATTCCATTACCCCAAAAGGCCACGATAGTTCTTCTCCTCTTTGTACCCCAGGACTGCATTTTGTTCCCGCAATTTACGGTTAAATGCTGCCAGGGATTCCTTGCTGCCGTTGAATTACTTTAGATAATTGAGGTCTTTAAGCCACCTTCCTGACTGGATGGCTCGAAGAAGATTATTCCTGCGAGATATCAGTTGAAATTGACGGAGGGAATTGGAGATGAAAGAGTAATATGGTCGCCAAGGATTGTTCATTGAACTCGATGCTTTAGGGTGGAAAAGAAGGAAAAGAAAATGCACTTTTATTTCGCCAAATGGTGTGGTGGTTGTGGAAGACGGATTTATGGAACACGAGTGTAAACAAGGAAATAAAAGGGAAGGGTGTTATGTATAGAGGTAAACGGAACAAAGGAAGGGAGTGGTATTGTTTTGGGAGTCATCGCAGATGGTTTTTTGTTCGAGTTGAAGTGCTTGTTGGGAATACTTTCCGGCAATCTGGTAAATTGTCTCATAAAATTCACGTTAAAGATTTACTGCATAGTTGTTTGTTTTACACAGTTATTTGAGGGATTTGCTAAGAGACGATACGAAATTAAGTTCTTTAAATATAAAAATGATTAAATTGTGTAGGATGCAGATATATAAAATTATTCTTTAATTGTAGAAAAATATTTTGCAATAATAATAAGAAGAATAGGAAGTTCAGATTAGGTTTTTTTCATCATTACTGATTATTAATTTTTTACGACACTAAATTTGTTTTACGATAGTTGTATTTATTTTTATGCAACAGCTTTATGAATATAGAAGCTTTATTTTTTTTCTATATTATCTAATGCTATATCAATCATAAAGAAATTTTATTATAAATGAAGTACATAAATAATTACTAAAAATAAATACATAAAATATTAATAATTATTATATACTTCCTTCAATGCATCTTATTTAAAGTTGTTTCTAAACTTTAACTTAGTGAAAGACGATATACTTTTTGAACTAAAAAAGTTTCTATACTTAAATTTTCAGTTTTTAAAATATTTAGTTAGGTTCATCGTATTAATTTAGAAAAAAGTTTAGAAGTTGTGACACCACCATTTAAATTATCTGGATTCCCTTTTAAATTCTATCATTTCTAACTCTGTACTTGGATTTTATCAGAAGAAATAAAAACTGGAGGAACCATTTTATTCATGGCTTTGTTCTAAAAACAGTCGAGGAGAACAATCACCGAGATCTTATGCCGAAATAAATCCACACCCCGAGAACAAATATGTGCGTTTAAGAAGATTGGACTGGAGAGAAAACGAACCTAAGGAACAAACATTACGAAACGAGAAGTTCTTTTATTCCTGGGCTTTGAAAAAAAAAGAATACAACAAACTTCATTTATTTCGGAATAGGCAAAGAGGAGGAGAAAAACAAAGACAAAAAAAGAGCCATCGAACACATTCTGAAGAATTGATTCCATTACCCCAGAAGGCCGCGATAGTTCTCGTCTTTTGTACCCCAGGACTGCATTTTGTTCCCGCGATTTACGGTTAAATGCTGCCAGGGATTCCTTGCTGCCGTTGAATTACTTTAGATAATTGAGGTCTTTAAGCCACCTTCCAGACTGGATGGCTCGAAGAAGATTATTCCTCCGAGATATCAGCTGAAATTGACGGAGGGAATTGGAGATGAAAGAGTAATATGGTCGCCAAGGATTGTTCATTGAACTCGATGCTTTGAGGTGGAAAAGAAGGAAAAGAAATTGCACTTTTATTTCGCCAAATGGTGTGGTGGTTGTGGAAAACGGATTTATGGAACACAAGTGTAAACAAGGAAATAAAAGGAAAGGGTGTTATGGATAGGGGTAAATGGAACAAAGGAAGGAAGGGAGTGTATTGTTTTGGGAGTCATCGCAGATGGTCTTTTGTTCGGGTTGAAGTGCTTGTTGGGAATGCTTTCCGGCAATCTAGTAAATTGTCTCATAAAATTCACGTTAAAGATTTACTGCGGAGTTGTTTGTTTAACTTAATTATTTCAGGAATTTACCGAGAGACGATACGAAATTGAGTTTTTTAAATGTGTAAAAGATTAAATTATGTGGGCTGCAGATATGTAAAAATTATTCTTCAATTGTAGAAAAATATTTTTTAAAAATAAAAAGTAAAAGTAAAGGCATTTTTGATATATAGAAAGGCGATATATCGTGATGAATCGACGGATTATAATTCTGATTCTTTTCCAAATCCAGTTACAATTGAATGACTAAATTTAAACTAAATTTCTCCATTAAAAAAAAAGGAAACAATAGAAAAACTGATTGGTCTTAATTCTAACAATGCATATTTTCGATCATAAAAAATTTGTATTTGAAAATTCTGCTTTATTAAGATGTTAAAACTTATAATAATAGTATGATTAATAGGAAATAATATCGTTAATTAATTTAGAAGAAAATTTAAAAGTTTGGCACCACTATTTAATTTATCTTTATTCACTTTTAAATTTTATCATTTCTAACTCTGTACTTGGATTTGATCAGAAGAAATAAAAACCGGAGGAACTATTTCATTCATGGCTTTATTCTAAAAACAGTCGTGGAGAACAATCACCGAGATCTTATGCCGAAATAAATCCACACCCCGAGAACAAATATGTGCGTTTAAGAAGATTGAACTGGAGAGAAAACGAACCTAAAGGACAAACATTACGAAACGAGAAGTTCTTTTATTCCCGGGCTTTGAAAAAAAGCAAACAACAAAATTCGTTTATTTCGGAATAGGCAAAAGGGAGGAGAAAAACAAAGACAAAAAAAGAGCCATCGAACACATTCTGAAGAATTGATTCCATTCCCCCAAAAGGCCACGATAGTTCTTCTCCTCTTTTGTACCCCAGGACTGCATTTTGTTCCCGCAATTTACCGTTAAATGCTGCCAGGGATTCCTTGCTGCCGTTGAATTACATTAGATAATTGAGGTCTTTAAGCCACCTTCCAGACTGGATGGCTCGAAGAAGATTATTCCTCCGAGATATCAGCTGAAATTGATGGAGGGAATTGGAGATGAAAGAGTAATATGGTCGCCAAGGATTGTTCATTGAACTCGATGCTTTGGGGTGGAAAAGAAGGAAAAGAAAATGCACTTTTATTTCGCCAAATGGTGTGGTGGTTGTGGAAGACGGATTTATGGAACACGAGTGTAAACAAGGAAATAAAAGGGAAGGGTGTTATGGATAGGGGTAAACGGAACAAAGGAAGGGAGTGGTATTGTTTTGGGAGTCATCGCAGATGGTCTTTTGTTGGAGTTGAAGTGCTTGTTGGGAATGCTTTCCGGCAATCCGGTAAATTGTCTCATAAAATTCACGTTTAAGATTTACTGCGGAGTTGTTTGTTTAACACAATTATTTCAGGAATTTGCTGAGGAACGATACGAAATTGAGTTCTTTAAATATAAAAGTGGTTAAATTGTGTAGGATGCAGATATGTAAAAATTATTCTTGAATTGTAGAAAAATGTTTTGCAATAATAATAGTTTTAATGAATATGAAGTTTAGATTAGGTTTTTTTCATCTTTACTGATTTTTAATTTTTTATGGCACTGAATTTGTTTGATGATAGTTGTATTTATTTTGATGCAAGAGCTATATGCGTATAAATTATGCCTTATTTTTTTTCTATATTCCTATTTAAAATTATGTCAAGTATAAAAAATTTAGTTATAGAAGAAAGACATAAGTAATTACATAAAATAAGTATCTAAAATTATTAATAATTGTTCTATACTGTCTTCAATACATCTTATTTAAAATTGTTTTTAAACTTTAACTTAGGGAAAGACGATATGCTTTTTGGATTAAAAAAGTTTTCATATCTAAATTTGCAATTTTTGAAAAATTTAGTTTAGCTGATCATATTAATGTTAAACTGATATTTACTCATTATTATTTCATTTCCAACACTTTGCATTGCGTTTAGTTATTATATGTTTTTCATCAAAAACATGATTGCAAAATTTTCATTCAAAGGGTAAATAATGCACTGGATATTTGTATAATATGAGCTAGAATATAGAGTTTCAGTATTTATTTCAGTTTTAAATCTATTTTGCACTTTTAGTATTAAATATGTTGAAGTCTTCACTATATTCATTTTCTGTAATTACATTCTCTAAATTAACTGATTGCTAAATAATATACAACACCAGATTTTAATATATAACACCAGATTAATATATTTAGGGGTTTCCATCTCAACAAAACAAACAAATGCTTTTCTCAAAATTCAGTTTTCTTAAAAAAAATGTTCTTATAAGGCTGATAAAATTTGAAGTAAACTTATGTATGTAAATTTATGAAATGCATTTCCTTTGAATCTTTTACGATCACTATCTTCAAAAAGTACATGGCGATAGACAAAATAGAAAATCATTTTGGAGAAATTTATTTTACGAAAGATTAGATAAAAGGTATCTTACTAAAGGATGAGATTCTCAGGAGAATTACCCCAGAAAAGCTTTTAACTCAAGTATTAAATATGTAAGTAGAGAGTTTAGGCAACAAAATATAGGCACTTTGCTGTGGTAAACGTCTTTTAGAATGGAAATCACTATTTCTTTAGAGCTTTTAAGTAAAAAACTACTATTACACGTTGTGCATACTTTTTTAAAAATCTGATGCATTTTTATCACTTCCATTAAATAAAATATAAGCAAATAATTTTCAGCTCACGTTTCTGTAAACATAATATTTGACAGCGAATAAATTTCAATTTTTAAGTCAAAGAGGTTAGAAATAAATTTCGACCAACAGAAATAACTTTTTGTTTTCAAATGGCATAGCTTGCATTCCTTTAACTTGCATGCAGCTTTCAAAAAAAAATAATAATAAAAATCTCTGCTCAGTAAAACATATATTTTCTAAAGAATGCTCAGTGTTAGATAACAACTTTTTCATCGATAACTAATGAATGACAAAAAACCCAAAATCCGTCTAGACATGACAGAGATTTTCAGAAAAATTAATATTAAAAACGAGACGGCGGGGTAAACATTATTTTATTCGTACTTGCTATAAAGGATTGATTCTTATTACTCTTGTAATCTTTGGAATGTTACACTGTTTTTTGAAATTCATGATCCCTAATTAATGTATTCCTTTTGTTGGTGAACTTTTCCTCGATTTCTGAAAAATTGGCTTTTTATTTAATTGTGATTGATTTCATATTTTCAGTAATCTATTAACTGCAATTCATAAATTAGCGGCTGTGCCATGGGAGATTAGAGAGACAAGGAAGATCATCTGAGACATGATCTTCGGAATATTACATTACTTTTTAAAATTAATATTCCTCATTAATGTTTTCTTTATGTTGGTGAAATTTTTCAAAAACTTCTAAAAAATTGGCTTTTTATTTAACAATGTGATTTATTTCATATTTTTGATAATATGTGAAATGTAATTCATAAATTCGCTACTGAGACAAGGAAAATCAAAAAGGCATGGAAGACAGACATGGAAGATCATTTGACACCATGATCTTTGGATTGCTACATTGCTTTTTGAAATTTATTATCCCTTATTAATGTTTTCTTTATGTTGGTGAAATTTTCCTACGATTTCTGAAAAACTAGCTTTTTATTTAATTGTGATTGATTTCATTTTTTCATTAATCTATTAAATGTAATTCATAAATTCACTGTTGAGCCATGGAAGATTAGAGAGACAATGAGCATGACATAAACATGAGATTACAATGATCTTTGGAATGTTACATTACTGATTCGATTCCTTCATCGTTTACATTGCTGATTCGATTCAATTCATAATTCTTTTCATTATGTTGGTGAAATTTTCTTACTATTTCTGAAAAATTGGCCTTTTATTTAATTTAATTTGATAACATAGGAAATGTAATTCATAAATTCTCTACTGAGACATGAAATATCAACTGATACATGATCTTTGGAATGTTACATTGCTTTTTGAAATTCATGATCCCTCATTATTCTTTTCTTTATGTTGGTGAAATTTTCCTACGATTTCTGAAAAATAGGCTTTTTATTTAATTGTGATTGATTTCATTTTTTCATTAATCTATTAAATGTAATTCATAAATTCTCTACTGAGACATGAAAGATCATCTGACACATGATCTTTGGAATGTTACATTGCTTTTTTAAATTCATGATCCCTCATTATTCTTTTCTTTATGTTGGTGAAATTTCCCTACGATTTCTGAAAAATAGGCTTTTTATTTGACGTTGTGATTGATTTCATATTTTTATAACGTATGAAACGTAAATCATAAATTCTCTACTGAGACATGAAAGATCATCTGACACATGATCTTTGGAATGTTACATTGCTTTTTGAAATTCATGATCCCTCATTATTCTTTTCTTTATATTGGTGAAATTTTCCTACGATTTCTGAAAAATAGGCTTTTTATTTGACGTTGTGATTGATTTCATATTTTTATAACGTATGAAACGTAAATCATAAATTCTCTACTGAGACATGAAAGATCATCTGACACATGATCTTTGGAATGTTACATTGCTTTTTTAAATTCATGATTTCTCATTAATCTTTTCCCTAAGTTGATGAAGTTTTCGTACGATTTCTGAGCAACTGGCTTTTTATTTAACATTGGGATGGATTTCATATTTTTGATAATATATGAAATGTAATTCCTAATTTCGCTACTGAGACCTGGAAGACAAGATTTACAATTTCAATATATCCGCTTGGGTTTGGTGCCAAATAATGAATGTTTTTATCAGGAGAAGTTAGTAAAATTTTCTGGGAATATTTTCAAAAGTAATTGAACCGCATTTGCTAATATACGCGTTTTCAAAGCTTTGACTTTAAAACATGCCGCTAGTTTTCTTATCTATTATCTCCAATTTATATTTTATTCACCTAATGAATAGCGACATAAAATGCAATAACATTCGTTGTTAAGTTATAAAAAAGTAATATAAAAAAAATTTTAAAGTCAATTCCTACATTTTTTTCATTATATTGCAGAAAGTCCTTTATAAATAATTTTCATTCATTTTTTTAAGTTTACCTGACGCCATCTATTGGTAGATATAGGCAACTTAAGTCTAAAAAAATTAAAATTAATTAATTAAATTTAATTGCGGAATTAATATTTAAAAAAACTGTGTTTATATCAAGTGTCATCCACCACAAGTTCAAAAAATGTATTTGAACTCGAGTGGATGAATAAAAAGTAGTTTATTAACGATTGAAAATTTGAACAAGATATATATATAAGGCGAGTGTGAACTAATAGAAGGAATTGAAAAAAAGAATATTTGAAATTTTAATAGATAGAAACTGAAGACCAATAATTTAAGTATCAAAGAATGTGAAATGTATGCAAATATTTTGCTTCATTTATGAAATAATTTCCTCAAATGTATAGTAATTTCCTATCAAATAAATAATTCTATAAAAAAATAAAATTATGAGCATATAATTTATTTCGCTACATTAAATAAATAATAAGATATAAAAGCAAAATATTGTGTAAATCGAATAACATATCGATCACGTGTAAATGATGAAAATCTCAACAAGAAAATAAGTTCAACAAACTGCACTTCGAAAACATGAGATTACAATACAGCTAGAAATAATTTATACTCAAAACAAACAAAGCTAATTAGAATTTAAAAAAAAATAAAACAAACAACAACAACAGATGAAACGCTTCACGTAGCATTTTCATTTAATCAGTCACGTTGGTTATTTTATTTTCCTTGTACTATTCTTTGTTGTCTCTAAATGGTTTAGATAAAATTTAATTAATACAAAATCTTCAATCAATAACCATTATCCAATTAATCAATTAAACTTAATGTTGGAAAAAGTCAATGTTATTTCAATTATTGCTATTAGCTCACACTCTCCCTATATATATCTTGTTCAAACTTTCAATCGTTAATAAAATATTTTTTATTCATCCACTCAAGTACAAATACATTTTTTTGAACTTGTAGTGGATGACACTGGATGTTAATACAGTTTTTTCAAATATTAATTCAGTAATTAAATTTAATAAAATTAATTTAATTTTTTTTTAGATTTAAGTCGCATAATCGCCAATGGATTGCGCCAGATAAACTTAAAAAAAATGAATGTAAATTATTTACAAAGGACTTTCTGCAATATAGTAAAAAAAAAAAAAGAATTGCCTTTAAAATTTTTTATATATTACTTGTTTATTGCAATGAGATTGTTGTTGGGTTGGGCTTAAATGTGAATCAACTATGCAAGCAGGTGATAGTTAATCGGGATTTGTAAATTGGGTAGCATTTCTGATAGCTTTTCAATTAAAAATTATTTTTTATTTTTAATTCGAAAAGCATTTCTTGGCTTTCTTAAAATATAAAACGATTGATGATAGTTTCATTATATAGATCTAAAGTGATTTAATGATTGGCAACTTGCCAACTAGTTACAAAAACCAGTTACCATGGCCCTTTTTAGTCGTAGTTTGAAGAGTGCATAAGAGTTATCTTTATACATTTGGCATTCAATAAATATGAAATCATTAAAGAAATGAAAGGACAAAATAATTATTTCGGTCAAACATGTAACATTAATATATAACTTTCTATTATTGCAAAAACAAAATTTCATTTTATATGTTAAAGATAGTAACAATTAAACATAATTCACTGAAAACATTTTAAAAGTCATATATTGTCAAAAAAGTGTCAATGTTTCTATGAACACCGGAAAATGGCCAACGATATTGTCAGATTTTACACTATGAAATTTAATTTTTTGTGGTACATAGAGGATTACGCGTGTCATATTCTAATGGTTGATATTAGCAATAAAAATAAGAATTAACTTAAAATTTCAAAGTTAACTTAACGTTACGGATGAAATTATAACGTTAAACGTCCGTAACGTTTCAACGTTACGGATGAAATTATATTATTACTTGGATAAACTGCAAGTAACTAACAGTGGCCTTTGAATGTTTAAAGCTCCTGTTTTTATGATTATGCTATTTACAAACAAGTCATATAAAAAAAAATGTAAAGTCAATTCCTACTATTTTTTCACTATATTGCAGAAAGTCCTTTATAAATAATTTTTATTCCTTTTTTTTAAGTTTATCTGGCACCATCTATTGGTAGATATATGCAACTTAAATCTAAAAAAAACTAAAATTAATTAATTAAATTTAATTACTGAATTAATATTAGAAAAACTGTATTAGCATCAAGTGTCATCCACTACAAATTCAAAAAAATATATTTGAACTTGAGTGGATGAATAAAAAGTATTTTATTAACGATTGAAAATTTGAACAAAATATATATAGGGAGAGTGTGAGCTAATAGAAGCAATTGGAAAAAAAGGATTTGATTCAAATGTATGCAAATCGTAGTTTGATCGTACTTTGAAAATGAATTAGTAAAAGAAAATGTTTGCTTAAATTAAAACCTTAAACTTGCTATTACAAGTTCAAAAAACATAACTTTTCTTGTTTCATCTTTCAAGTATGATTCCAGGGTTTGCATTCTTTATTTGGTATGTACGAATATAACATTAAAAAAAAACCCAGTAAATTGGGTATAAATAGTATCCAATTATTTTAATGCAACATTAAACCTTTTGCCTTTTTGACTAATTTTTTTTATAATTCATACCTTTTGAAAAGGTAGATTCGAACTAATAATAATTTAACAAGATAAATTCCTAGAAACTATTTATCTTTTTTATATTATGAAAGTTTTTGCAATTCTTAACAATCTTAACAATTTCGATTTTTCTTAGAGCGAGAAAAGACTTATAGCTACTTAAATGGAAATGTTTAAATTTTATATTCAATTCAAATTATATCACAACAAGTTGAACTAACTATTTATTTCGATAATTAAGACAATCACAGGTAAATAACAAACAATTAGAATATATTCCACAACTTTTAATGACTTGCCGCAATGCATTTTTTGGGCAAAAACTTAACGTTTTGCGAAGCGACAAGAGCTCAACTACTACATATTTTTAGGAAGCCAAAGTTCAGAATGCAATGTAATACTATTCTCATTGGTTAGAAAAATCACATGGTGTTTTGAGTCACGGGTTCTTCTCATAAGGAAACCGCATGCTACAATATGAGAACTGTTCTCCTACAACGTTTCTTATGAATTATTTTATCACTAACTACTACAATATAAAAATAAACAAATGAATTTAGTAATGTGGACTTTGATTTAACATTCTTGTAATTACGAAAATCATAGTTAAATAAAAGGAAGGATCATAAACCAATGATAAAGATAATGATAAAAAAGTTAAGGTTTCTGAATATCTGCACTAATAACACATTCATCTACAACCATGAATGTATCATAACCATTATGAATCTGCAACCATGATGCATCATTACGGAAAAAAAAATGGCAATGACTTCTAAAGCAAATCTGCAAAACATGTTTAATTAAATATAAAGACTGCTTTTACAAATTGCTATTTTTTTTAACACTTTGAATAATTACATACACATCGACAAAATTAATATAGTGAAGGAAAAGTATTAAGAGAACGTTATTTCATAAATATCTTAATTTCCATAAATTCGCATAATATTATTATTTTTTTCTTATTCTATAGTGATGATTATTATTTTTCTTATTCTGTAGTGCAATTAATTATTATTAGTAGTAATAATAATATTAAATATTATTTTCAAAACATTAAAAAAGTTGTACTATTAACACATCTATGAGATGTGTTTTGTGTTTGCTGTTTCCATTGATGAGAAAAAAAAATTTATGGAAAAAATTGGTCTTATATTCTTAATACTGCATTGTAATTTAACGGAATTATTAATGTTAATTATTATTAATGTAATTTAAACAATAATGCTATTTATCTTTTTTTGAAAAGAAGAAACACTTTAGTGTGAATGAAAAATATATTTTATATGTTTCACAAATACTATGCAAAATATTACATTTAACAAGATGTGCTTTTTCTAATAAATATTGACGTAAAAATAAAATTTATAAAATATAACTCATAATATTTATGTTGAATTTATTTATAACTTTTCTTCGCGATTAGGAAATAATCGAGGTAAAGTAATATGAATTTAACTGATATTTTCATTGACTTGTATGATAAATCCTTTAATACCTACAACTCCAATGACAAAATGATGCATATTTTTGGTGAAAAAATATTTCGGTGTTTATGATTATTAAGATTATTTATTTCACAAATACTGTTTTTCTATTTTTTAAAAAAATATTGATATGCACAATGAGTAAAAAAATAATACTAGTGAACTTAGTCTCTTAATTTAGAAGGAAATGTATGACTAACAGATACTTATTAAATTTATTTACAATTTACTTTTTTATTTTTATTTTTAAATCTTTATATTACAAAATCTATAATTTTATGTTTAGAAAAGATTTATCAGTCAAAACATTGATCTAAAATATTATTTTTATTTTTAAAATCTAAATATTTATATGTATCCGAAGATAAAAAAAAACAATCTGAATAGGTTAATTATACAAAACCATTTTGAGAATTCATGAATCCATGCAATAATGTAAGATGACTCTTAAAAAAACA
Organism: Caerostris darwini; assembly: GCA_021605075.1. NCBI lineage: Eukaryota > Metazoa > Arthropoda > Arachnida > Araneae > Araneidae > Caerostris > Caerostris darwini. Next base: position 320,034 of record BPLQ01006630.1, on the reverse strand, counting down.
CCCAGCATATTTATTAAATCTACTTCATTATAAACATATAATGATGCATAAACATTGAGTACCTCATACACTAAAGCATCCAGTACACTTAAATGAATATTTTTAATACATAAAACAGCTTTAATTATAATGTATGTAAACATAAGTAAAAAGTAAATTTTCTTTAATGGGAGTATGGTGAAGTCAAGTCGTTCTTGGAACAACAGATTGTTAAGCGCCATTTTTCCTTTTCAAATCACTTGATACTTTCATAGGACCAAAATTTATAAATAAAATGTAAAAGCTTTCAAAGCGTTTTGTACGTCAAAAGAAAAGTACCTGGTGTCTTCAAGTGCTTTACAGAATGCCACAAATGACTCATCTGCGTACAGAAAAAGAAATCTTTCAAGACTTGACTTTTAAGAAGGTTTGCCTTTACAAAAAAAAAAAAAAGAACTCTCAAAGCAATGGTTTCTTCAGATATTTTTTCAAAATATATGTTTTCATTTTGTATTATCCCAGCAGCTATTTATCTTGCCTCAGTCAGCAAAGAGAATTGCTTCTTCATTAATTTCCTTTTAGGTTCTATTCGAAGAGGGCTATTTTTTTATTTTATTTTATTCTTTTATGCCATTTTCCTTAACAACATGTCGGACAAGAAATGGACGACACACAGAGATGCTAATTTTTATTTTTATTGCTTTCGTATGTTCTTCGAGGAAGAAGATGATGAAATGGTGATTCGGCAGCGTGTACAGGGCATGTTCCACATTATAGTCGTCCGTTTGTTTAATGGATAAGGAGTTGTATCATTAATTTTTCTGACTTTGGGGCTTTTGAATCAGGAGGTCATTTGCTAACGATGAGTACCGGAATATCTTTGTGGATAGAGCATTAAATTTCCAAATAGAACATGTTCGAAATCGCAATAAGGAAAGCAGAGCCAACATTTTCCACTGCTGTGCTTGGGATTTGTACGAAAGGGATTTGTAGGCAGAAAGTTGTTATGTTTGACGTGAGATGGAACAAATAACCCCAGATACATCCCTTAGGTGTGAGGTGCTTGTTCAAAAGTATGGTGCAAAATGTATATGTAGTATTCTTGGTTAATGCTGAAACTACTGAATATTTGTAGTTCTATTGACTAATGATTTCAAGATGAAGTGAAGTTATAGAAAACACAGCGAGCTTTTACTTATTATGTAGTGTTAATTATAATTAACTATTATTAGTATTAGTAAACTATTAAATAATATTTTAAAAACATTAAAAATAATGATAATAGTGTTTAACTTAATATCTTCTTAATTTAGAAGGAAATTTATGACAAACAGAAACTTATTAAGTTTACTTGCAATTTACTTATTTATGCTTTAAATCTTTTTATAATGAAATCTATCATTTTATGTTTTAAAAGGAATTCAACGGTCAAAACATTGATCTAAAATATTATTTTTAATTTTTTAAGTCTAAATATTTACATGTATCTAAAGGGGAAAAAAAGCAAAAAAAATTAGCTAATTACAAATTAGCTAATTATACAAAACCATTTTAGGAATTCATGAATCCATGCAATTATTCAAGATGTCTCTTAAAAAAAACCGAGCATATTTATTAAATCTACTTCATTATATACTTATAATGATGCATAAACATTGAGTACCTCATACACTAAAGCATCCAGCACACTTAAATGAATATTTTTAATGCGTAAAACAGCTATAATTATAATGTATGTAAACTTGAGTAAAAAGTAAATTATCTTTAATGGGAGTATTGTAAAGTCAAGTCGTTCTGGCACAACAAATTGTTAAGCGTCATTTTTCCTTTTCAAATCACTTGATACTTTCAAAGGGACAAAATTTATAAATAAAATGTCAAAGCTTTCAAAGCGTTTTGTACTTCAAAAGAAAAGTACCTAGTGTCTTCAAGTGCTTTACAGAATGCCACAAATGACATCATCTGCGTACAGAATAAAAATTTACTTTTAAGAAGGTTTACCTTTACAAAAAAAAGAACTCTCAAAGCAATGGTTTCTTCAGATATTTTTTTAAAAATATATTTTTCCTTTTGTATTATCCCAGGGGCTATTTATCTTGCCTCAGTCAGCAAGGAGAATTGCTTCTTCATTAATTTCCTTTTAGGTTCTATTCGAAGAGGGCTATTTTTTATTTTATTTTATTTTTTTATGCCATTTTCTTCAACAACATGTCAGACAAGAAATGGACGACACACATAGATGCTCATTTTTATTTTATTTTTTATTTTTATTGCTTTCGTATGTTCTTGGAGGAAGAAGATGATGGAAATGGTCATTCGGCAATGTGTACAGGACATGTTTCACATTAAAAGTCGTCAGTTTGTTTAATGGATGCGGAGTTGTATAAGTTAATTTTTCTGACTTTTGGCTTCTGAATCAGTTGTTAACGATGTGTACTGGAATATATTTGTGGATAGTGCATTAAATTTCCAAACAGAACTCATTCGAAACCTCGATATAAGGAAAGCAGAACCAACATTTTCTGTGGCTATGCGTAGGGCTTGTACGAAAAATTCCGTTGGCAGAAAGTTCTTCTGTTTGACTTATGATGGATAAGATAACCCCAGATGCATCCCTTGTGGGAAAGATGCTTGTTCAAAAGCATGTTTCAAAAGTATGGTTTAAAATGTATATATAGTATTGTTACTTAATGCTGAATCTACTACATATTTGTAATTTTATTGACGAATGATTTCAAGATGCAGCGAAGTTATTGAAAACACAGCGATCTTTTTCTTATTATGTAGTGATTATTAGTATTAGTAGACTATTAAATAATATTTTCAAAACATTAAAAATAATGGTAATAGTGTTTAACTTAAAATCTTCTTAATTTAGAATTAAAATATGACTAACAGAAACTTATTAAATTTATTCACAATTTACTTTTTTATGCTTTATTTTATAAATATTTTTATTATAAAATCTATCATTTTACATTTAGAAAGGATTTATCAGTCAAAACATTGATCTAAAATATTATTTTTATTTTTAAAATCTAAATATTTATGTGTATCTAAAGAGAGAAAAAAACAATATAAACAGGTTAATTATACAAAACCATTTTCAGAATTCATGAACCCATGCAATTATTTAAGATGACTCTTAAAAACACTCATCATATTTATTAAATATACTTGATTATATACATATAATGATGCATAAACATTGAGTATCTCATACACTAAAGCCTCCAGCACACTTAAATGAATATTTTTAATACGTAAAACAGCTATAATTCTAATGTGTGTAAACATAAGTGAAATGTAAATTATCTTTAATGGGAGTATGGTGAAGTCATGTCGTTCTGGAACAACAAATTTTTAAACGCCATTTTTCCTTTTCAAATCATATACTTTCAAAGGAACAAAATTTTATACATAAAATGTCAAAGCTTTCAAAGCATTTTGTACTTCAAAAGAAAAGTACCTGTGTCTTCAAGTGCTTTACAGAATGCCACAAATGACTCATCTGCGTACAGAAAAAAAAATCTTTCAAGACGTGATTTTTAAGAAGGTTTACCTTTAGAAAAAAAGAACTCTCAAAATCAATGGTTTCTTAAGATATTTTTTTCAAAATATATGTTTTTATTTTGTATTATCCCAGGGGCTATTTATCTTGCTTCAGTCAGCAACGAGAATTGCTTCTTCATTAATTTTCCTTTTAGGTTCTATTCGAAGAGGGCTATTTTTTATTTTATTTTATTCTTTTATGCCATTTTCTTTAACAACATGTCAGACAAGAAATGGACGACACAGAGATGCTCATTTTTATTTATTTTTATTTTTATTTTTATTGCTTTCTTATGTTCTTCGAGGAAAAAGATGATGGAAATGGTCATACGGCAGCGTGTACAGGACAAGTTCCACATTAAAGTCGTACGGTTTGCTTAATGGATGAGGAGTTGCATCGTTAATTTTTCTGACTTTTGGCTTCTAAATCAGGAGGTCAATTGTTAGCGATGTGTATCGGAATATGTTTGTGGATAGTGGAATAAATTTCCAAACAGAACTTGTTCGAAACCCTGATAAGAAAAGCAGAACCTATAATTTCTACTGCTATCCACGGGTTTTGTACGAAAATTCCTTATGCAAAGAGTCCTTTTGTTTGATATAGTATTTGATGAATAAAATACTCCCTGATGCATCCTTTGGAATGAAGGTGCTTGTTCAAAAGTATGGTACAAAATGTATATGCATTATTGTTGGTTAATGCTGAATCTACTGCATATTTTCAATTCTATTGACTAATGATTTCAAGACGAAGTGAAATTATTGAAAACACAACGTGCTCAAAAATTTTATTCAAGTGGTTAATCTTTTTTTGTGATTTGAAAATTATTTCTTTATTCTTTGTAATTTATTAAAAATCACAAATTGTTTTATGTTGCTTACCTTTTAGTAATATTATATATTTTTTACGAAATTTTCACTTTCTTTAAAAATTAAGATGGTGATAGTTCTTAGACTCAGTACATGAAGTTACTAACCAATGACATCAATATAAGAAAAAACAGTACATAATCACTGAATTAGATTTATTCTAAAATTTTCATTAAAAACACCTGTATATAAGCAGGTGAGTTTCAAATAATCATGTATAAATACGAGTTTATTTCCTTATTAAATTTACGTACAATTGATTTTTTTATGCTTTATTGTATAAGTCCTTATATTATAAAATCTATCATTTTATGTTTAGAAAAGTTTCATTAGTCAAAACATTGATCTAAAATATTATTTTTATATTCAAAATCTAAATATTTATATGTATCTAAAGAGAGAAAAAAAACAATCCAAGCAGGTTAATTATCCAAAAAAGTTTTGAGAATTCATGAAACCATGCAATAATTTATGATGACTCTTAAAAAAGACCCAGCATATTTATTAAATCTACTTCATTATAAACATATAATGATTCATAAACATTGAGTATCTCATACACTAAAGCATCCAGCACACTTAAATGTATATTTTTAATACATAAAACAGCTATTTTTATAATGTATGTAAACATAAGGGAAAAGTGAATTATCTTTAATAGGAGTATGGCGAAGTCAAACCGTTCTGGAACAAAAAATTGTTAAGCGCCATTTTTCCTTTTCAAATCACTTGATACTTTCAAAGGAACAAAATTTATAAATAAAATGTCAAAGCTTTCAAAACATTTTGTACTTTAAAAGGAAAGTACCTGTGTTCTTCAAGTGCTTTACAGAATGCCACAAATGGCTCATCTGCGTACAGAAAAAAAAAACGCTTTCAAGACGTGATTTTTAAGAAGGTTTACCTTTACAAAAAAAAAAAAAAGAACTCTCAAAGCAATGGTTTCTTTAGATATTTTTTTCAAAACATATGTTTTCATTTTGTATTATCCCAGGGGCTATTTATCTTTGCTACAGTCAGCAACGAGAGTTGCTTCTTCATTAATTTCTTTTCAGGTTCTATTCGAAGAGGGCTTTTTTTGTATTCTATTTTATTCTTTGATGTCATTTTCTTCAACAACATGTCAGACAAAAAATGCACGACACACAGAGATGCTCATTTTTATTTTTATTTTTATTTTTATTGCTTTCGTACGTTCTTCGAGGAAGAAGATGACGATAATGGTCATTTGGCCGCGTGTACAGGACATGTTCCACATTAAAGTTGTCGGTTTGTTTAATGGATAAGGAGTTGTATCGTTAATTTTTCTGATTTTTGGCTTCTGAATCAGGAGGTCAATTGTTAACGATGTGTTCCGGAATATCTTTGTGAATAGTGCATTAAATTTCCTAACAGAACATGTTTGAAATTCCGTTTGGAAAGCAGAACCAACATTTTCCATGGTTATGCTTAGGACTTCTACGAAAAATTCAGTTGGCAGAAAATTGCTGTTTGACGACCTATGATGGATAAGATAACCCCAGGCTCATCTCTTTGTAGAAAGATGCTTGTTCAAACGTATGGTGCAAAATGTATAGATAGTATTGTTAGTTAATGCTGAATCTACAGCATATTTATAGTTCTATTGACTAATGATTTCAAGTCGAAGTGAAATTATTGAAAGCACAACGAGCTCAAAAACCTTATTCAAGTGGTTAATTTATTTCGTGATTTGAAAATTTTTTTATTCGTAGCAATTAATTAAAAATCAAAAATTGTTAATGCTTTCTTTAGAGAAAAAAAATCGAAATTGCTTATCTCTAATGAAACTAATAATTTTTCTTCAGTAATATTACCTACTTTTAAGAAATTTTCAGTTTCTTTAAGAATTAAGATAGCGATAGTTCATAGTATATGAAATTATTGACTAACGTGACTTTTAAGTAGGTTTACCTTTACAAAAAAAGAACTCTCAAAGCAATGGTTTCTTCAGATATTTTTTCAAAATATATCTTTTCATTTTGTATTATCCCAGGGGCTATTTATCTTGCCTCAGTCAGCAACGAGAATTGCTTCTTCATTAATTTCCTTTTAAGTTCTATTCGAAGAGGGCTATTTTTTATTTTATTTTATTCTTGTATGCCATTTTCTTTAACAACATGTTCAGGAAAATGGCATAATTCAGACAAGAAATGGACGACACACAGAGATGCTCATTTTTATTTTTATTTTTATTTTTATTTTTATTGCTTTCGTATGTTCTTCGAGGAAGAAGATGACGGTAATGGTCATTTGGCCGCGTGTACAGGACATGTTCCACATTAAAGTTGTCGGTTTGTTTAATGGATAAGGAGTTGTATCGTTAATTTTTCTGATTTTTGGCTTCTGAATCAGGAGGTCAATTGTTAACGATGTGTTCCGGAATATCTTTGTGAATAGTGCATTAAATTTCCTAACAGAACATGTTTGAAATTCCGTTTGGAAAGCAGAACCAACATTTTCCATGGTTATGCTTAGGACTTCTACGAAAAATTCAGTTGGCAGAAAATTGCTGTTTGACGACATATGATGGATAAGATAACCCCAGGCTCATCCCTTTGTAGAAAGATGCTTGTTCAAACGTATGGTGCAAAATGTATAGATAGTATTGTTAGTTAATGCTGAATCTACAGCATATTTATAGTTCTATTGACTAATGATTTCAAGTCGAAGTGAAATTATTGAAAGCACAACGAGCTCAAAAACCTTATTCAAGTGGTTAATTTATTTCGTGATTTGAAAATTTTTTATTCGTAGCAATTAATTAAAAATCAAAAATTGTTAATGCTTTCTTTAGAGAAAAAATCGAAATTGCTTATCTCTAATGAAACTAATAATTTTTCTTCAGTAATATTACCTACTTTTTAAGAAATTTTCAGTTTCTTTAAGAATTAAGATAGCGATAGTTCATAGTATATGAAATTATTGACTAACGTGACTTTTAAGTAGGTTTACCTTTACAAAAAAAGAACTCTCAAAGCAATGGTTTCTTCAGATATTTTTTCAAAATATATCTTTTCATTTTGTATTATCCCAGGGGCTATTTATCTTGCCTCAGTCAGCAACGAGAATTGCTTCTTCATTAATTTCCTTTTAAGTTCTATTCGAAGAGGGCTATTTTTTATTTTATTTTATTCTTGTATGCCATTTTCTTTAACAACATGTTCAGGAAAATGGCATAATTCAGACAAGAAATGGACGACACACAGAGATGCTCATTTTTATTTTTATTTTTATTTTTATTGCTTTCGTACGTTCTTCGAGGAAGAAGATGACGATAATGGTCATTTGGCCGCGTGTACAGGACATGTTCCACATTAAAGTTGTCGGTTTGTTTAATGGATAAGGAGTTGTATCGTTAATTTTTCTGATTTTTGGCTTCTGAATCAGGAGGTCAATTGTTAACGATGTGTTCCGGAATATCTTTGTGAATAGTGCATTAAATTTCCTAACAGAACATGTTTGAAATTCCGTTTGGAAAGCAGAACCAACATTTTCCATGGTTATGCTTAGGACTTAAAAATTCAGTTGGCAGAAAATTGCTGTTTGACGACATATGATGGATAAGATAACCCCAGGCTCATCCCTTTGTAGAAAGATGCTTGTTCAAACGTATGGTGCAAAATGTATAGATAGTATTGTTAGTTAATGCTGAATCTACAGCATATTTATAGTTCTATTGACTAATGATTTCAAGTCGAAGTGAAATTATTGAAAGCACAACGAGCTCAAAAACCTTATTCAAGTGGTTAATTTATTTCGTGATTTGAAAATTTTTTATTCGTAGCAATTAATTAAAAATCAAAAATTGTTAATGCTTTCTTTAGAGAAAAAATCGAAATTGCTTATCTCTAATGAAACTAATAATTTTCTTCAGTAATATTACCTACTTTTTAAGAAATTTTCAGTTTCTTTAAGAATTAAGATAGCGATAGTTCAGAGTATAAAATTATTGACTAACGTGACTTTTAAGTAGGTTTACCTTTACAAAAAAAGAACTCTCAAAGCAATGGTTTCTTCAGATATTTTTTCAAAATATATCTTTTCATTTTGTATTATCCCAGGGGCTATTTATCTTGCCTCAGTCAGCAACGAGAATTGCTTCTTCATTAATTTCCTTTTAAGTTCTATTCGAAGAGGGCTATTTTTTATTTTATTTTATTCTTGTATGCCATTTTCTTTAACAACATGTTCAAGAAAATGGCATAATTCAGACAAGAAATGCACGACACACAGAGATGCCCTTTTTTATTTTATTTTTATTTTTTATTTTTATTGCTTTCGTATGTTCTTCGAGGAAAAAGATTATGGAAATGATCATTCGGCAGCGTGTACAGGACATGTTCCACATTAAAGTCATAGGTTTGTTTAATAGATAAGGAGTTGTATCGTTAATTTTTCTGACTTTTGGCTTCTGAATCAGGAGGTCAATTGCTAATGATATGTACTGGAATATCTTTGTGGATAGTGCATTAGGTTTCCAAACAGAACTTGTTTCGAAACCTAATAAGGAAAGTATAACTAACATTTTCTGTGGCTATGCTTAAAACTTGTACGAAAAATTCCATTGGCAGAAAGTTCTTCTGTTTGATTTATGATGGATAACATAACCCCAGACTCCTCCCTTCGTGGATAGATGCTTGTTCAAAAGTATGGTTCAAAATGTATATATAGTATTATTAGTTAATGCTGAATCTACTGCATATTTGTAATTCTATTGACTAATGATTTCAAGATGAAGTGAAGTTATTGAAAACACAGCCAGCTTTTTCTTATTATGTAGTGATTATTACAATTTACTATTATTAGTATTAGTAAACTATTAAATAATATTTTCAAAGCATTAAAAACAATGATAATAGTGTTTAACTTAATCGCTTCTTAATTTAGACGGAAAAGTATGACTAACAGAAACTTATTAAATTTATTTACAATTTACTATTTTATGATTTATTTTATAAATCTTTTTATTATAAAATCTATCATTTTATATTTAAAAAGTATTCATCAGTCAAATAATTGATCTGAAATATTGTTTTTATTTTTAAAATCTAAATATTTATATGTATCCGAAGAGAAAAACAAATAAAAAATCTAAACAGGTTAATTACAGAAAACAATTTTGAGAATTCATGAATCCTTGCAATAATTTAAGATGACTCTTAAAAAAGACCCAGCATATTTATTAAATTTACTTCATTATAAGCATATAATGATGCATAAACATTGAGTATCTCATAAGTACACTAAAGCATCCAGCACACTTAAATGAATATTTTTAAGACGTAAAACAGACGTGTTTAAGACGTGTTCGTTGTGGAACAACAAATTGTTAAGCGCCATTTTTCCTTTTCAAATCACTTGATACTTTCAAAGGAACAAATTTTATAAATAAAATGTCAAAGCTTTCAAAGCATTTTGTACTTCAAAAGAAAAGTACCTGTTGTCTTCAAGTGCTTTACAGAATGCCACAAATGACTCATCTGCGTACAGAAAAAAAATCTTTCAAGACGTGATTTTTAAGAAGGTTTACCTTTAGAAAAAAAGAACTCTCAAAATCAATGGTTTCTTAAGATATTTTTTTCAAAATATATGTTTTTATTTTGTATTATCCCAGGGGCTATTTATCTTGCTTCAGTCAGCAACGAGAATTGCTTCTTCATTAATTTTCCTTTTAGGTTCTATTCGAAGAGGGCTATTTTTCTTATTTCATTTTATTCTTTTATGCCATTTTCTTTAACAACATGTCAGACAAGAAATGGACGATACACAGAGATGCTCATTTTTATTTTTATTGCTTTCGTATGTTCTTCGAGGAAGAAGATGATGAAATGGTGATTCGGCAGAGTGTACAGGACTTGCTCCACATTAAAGTCGTCGGTTAGTTTAATGGATAAGGAGTTGTATCTTTAATTTTTCTGACTTTTGGCTTCTGAATCAGGAGGTCATTTGCTAACGATGTGTAACGGAATGTTTTTGTGGATAGTGCATTAAATTTCCAAACAGAACTTGATCGAAACCCTGATAAAGAAAACATAAACTAACATTTTCATCTGTTATGCTTGGGATTTGTAAGAAAAATCCTTATGCAGAAAGTTGTTCTGTTTAATATGTGATGGATCAGGTAACCCCATAGTACTTGTTCAAAAGTATGGTGCAAAATGTACATGCAGTATTGTTGGTTAATGCTGAATCTACTATATAGTATTTGTAGTTCTACTGACTAATGACTTCAAGACGAATAGAAATTATTGAAAACACAGCAAGCTCAAAAATCTAATTCAAATAGTTAACTTTTTTGTGATTTGAAAATTATTTCTTTATTCGTAGTAATTGATTAAAAATCAAAAATTGTTTTGTATAGAAATCGTTTATTTATAAGAAAATTATATTTTTTCTTTTGTAATTTTTTTCTTTAGTAATTTTAAATTTTTTTTAAAAACTAAGATGATGATAGTTCTTGGACTCAGTATATGAAGTTACTAACCAATCATATGAGTACAAGAAAAAATATTATATAACTGATATATATTTATTCTCAAATTTTCAGTAAAAAACACCTGTAAATAAGCAAATGAGTTTGAAATAACCATGCATGAATACGAGTTTATTTCCTTTAAAATTTACTGTTTTTGGATGTATTTCAATAATTATTTCTGGTTCTTTAAGATCACAATAATATAAGTTCTACAACGATATATTTCTGGTTCAACTGACCCATATTAATATGGTATTGATCATTGACTTCTTGCAGGTCTGCTGTTCAAGCTCCTATTTTTTAAATTGGAAAAACAAATTAACGTATAATGATTGCATGAATGTTATATATATTTATATAAACAATTCGTTGTTAAATTGTCTATCATGAGTTAAAAATAGTGCATCAATGGCTATTTATATAGTTTCATAGAGGGCGACAATATATCTCAAAACCATTAAAGACTAATTAATTTATAAAATAAAAGTGTTTTTCTGTTATTCTCCACAATAAAGCTTTTTAAAAGACAAATTATCTTTAATTTTTAGTAATTATTTTATGTTTGAAGAAACACAGTTATTTTTCTGTTTCTGTTTATCAATTTCAATCCAATTAATTTACTGTATTATGATAATCTAAATTGCAATTTTATAACACAGTTTTGCGCTTTAGAGAAGTCTTTTTTGGAAAAATATATTAAAATAATTATTTATTTTATTTTTATGACCAATATTTCACCCATTCAGAAGATTTTGCATTAAAGAAAAGAAAATAATAAATTTTATACTTTTAATATTTTTTGCATGTATAATTTGTAAAGTTTGACTTGATATGATTTGATAAGGTGATTTGTGTTCGCTAAAGCTGCTTTATCTTCATTTATCCAATTACTCTTAAGAAGAAATAGGAAAAAAAGTGAATAAAAATAGGATGATAAAAATAATTAAGATCCGTAGAGGTAATCAGCAAAGTATGACTATTTCCAAAGGTAATAAACAAAAAGAAGAACCCAAATAGGTTTTGCGCAGAATCGCTATCTCCAAAAAGGACTAAAAAGGTAATTCAAGAATACTACGTAATTTTCTGTTGGAAATTAATTATTTATATATTTAATTATTGATAGATTAATTATTTATATAATAAACGTCGTATGTCATATCAAATAACCAGGAATAAGATAGGACTTTGCTCCAAAGAGTTTTATTCACTTTTTCTTTTTGTATCATATTTAATGCATTGAAATAAAATATGATTAATCGGTTTACGGCTTATTGCAGCTTAAGCACATTGGAGAAGAAGTTAAACCAAATTTATTGAGTCTTGGTACAAAATCGCAAAAATAATACTTTCTCTTTTCTATTAATAAGGAAAAATCAATGAGTTTGTTTTAAAACAGTTTAAATGAATAAGATCAGGTACATATTTTTCTCTGGACCAATGTTCATCTGTACATTTAAATGTAGTCTTTTTTTCAGTTCCTTCTATTAGCTCACACTCTCCCTATATATATCTTGTTCAAATTTTCAATCGTTAATAAAATACTTTGTATTCATCCACTTAACTTCAAATACATTTTTTTGAACTTGAAGTGGATGACACTGGATGTTAATACAGTTTTATCAAATATTAATTCAGTAAATAAATTTAATTAATTAATTTTAGTTTTTTTTAGATTTAAGTTGCATATATCTACCATTAGATGGTGCCAGATAAACTTAAAAAAATGCATGAAAATTATTTTTAACGATATAGTGAAAAAAAAAGTATGAATTGACTTTAAAATTTTTTTTTATATTACTTGTTTTTATGATAGACGATATCTTCGGGAGAAATCTAATTTAAGATCATTTTTGTCTGATGCGGATTTTGCCAAAGAATTTGTTCATTTTCGGTTATGCCTACGTGACCTGGAGTTGACGAATTTCAATTTTTCTGAGATTATCTACTAGATGTTTGATAGTTCACGTTGATTGAAAAGTACAATATTGTTAAGCCCGAAAGAATGAGAAACCTTTAGATAAGATAATGTAGTTGTGTGTTCCGAGTATAAATGTAAAGACACATGGGTTTCACCTGTAAAAATACTATTGCAATTTGAAGTCGTCCCAAATGAGAGAGAAAATCAATACAGGATATTGCGTATTTGATAAAGTTTTTTGATGCATCAGTCGCTGAAATAACTTTATTTTTCCGATTTTCTTTGTTATATTGTTCCAAAAGGTTCTTGATTAAATGATGTGATAATTGTTTAGATTGGAAGGGTAAATCGTCTAAATGGAAAGAAATTTCATCATAAATTTTTCAAAACGTTAGAAGGCAAATTGGATCCTTCAAACGGACAGAACAGTTTTCTAGTCTGAGATATTTAGAGAGAGGGAAGGAAAGATCGAAAGAAATTTGGTTTAGAAAAAAATTTTCTGCCAACATAAAGTGTCTATGGGAGACAGAAATTTGGCCAGCTTCTATGTATAACACTGGTATTGGTGTTCATTTAGGGAAATCTGTTGCGAACCGTAGAGCAAAATTGTACGCTGTAGCGAGAGTTTGAAGATTGCTGTGATCCAGAATGCTACGGATAGTGGAGTTTTTCAATCTTGATGAGAACCATAAGCGACAACCCCAAGGGTTTGCGGCTATTGTTTTAATTGCCTAAAATATTTTAATAATTTTCTTTTTAGTGTAAGAAAAATGTTGTTTGAAATTAAGATAATACGAAAAAATAAGAATAAGAAGCCGAAGTGTTGTTTCCATGGGATGCTGGTGTTATGAATTACACATATGTCGGTTTGGAATTTATGTTTTGTGGGAAAAATTAATTGCTACATCTTTTATGGTTGAAAGCTGAAATTCCAAAAACACTGGGAGATTTTATAAAGTGATATTTGGAGATTCGAATGAACTTTTTCAAGTTGATAGTCACTACTAAAGAGAAAGATATCATCTACATAAATTAGACATTCAGTATGATTAGATGACCTCAAAGATGTCTCGCATGCAAATCATGAAAAGAAAAGCACCGAGAACATTACCCTGTTGAACTCCTCCCGTGGAAAACATTTTCATGGGAACAGTGTTTCTTCATTTGACAACGAAATTCCATTATTGATGCAAATATGAATCCACTTCACTGCAGTATTGCAATAATTGTATAATTTTATAAATTAGTCGCTCTTTCTAAACAGAAGCAAATACTGATGAGATACCTAATTTAATAAAAAATATAGATTTTGTTCACGTTCTTGGCTTCAATGATTTTGTAGTGAATAAGTGTCAGAGTATACATGCAGTCCTTGAAAGAGATAAAACTTGAATGATGATAATAGAATTTATTGAAATCTTTGAAATGAATGGTTTTCTTGAGTGCTATTATTTAAAAATATTTACTTAAAATAGATGTTAAAGGAATTGGGCGATAAGAATTAAGAGATCTGTCTTTGAACTGTTTTAAAATAGGAATGATTTGAGCAGAAAACCGCTCTTCCGGAATATTGTTGGTGATCCAGATATTATTAAATATTCGTAGAAGATGAAGGTAATAGTTGGGGAGAATTTTCATAAATTTGGCTGGAATACCGTCATGTCCAGGTCCAGGACATGACATTAGGGCCTACCATGAATTGCATCTTTAATTTTAAAGAAAGAAAAATGATAGTAATTACAGGACATTCTGGAGGAGGAATAGAAAGGAATAAATGAATCCAAAGGAATAAAATGAATGATAGAGCATGCTGATCTATATCAGTGATGTAGGAATTCGTGGTAATGCTAAAATTCTTGTTATTCTTTTATCGGACCTCTTATTAATATTTTTAATGATTTTATAAATTATTCCATTATAGCCTGATGAATCACAAACAGTGTCCAAAATTTTTCGTTTTAGATGAGAAATTAGACGACGGAAAGTAACAAACATTTCTTGTATTCGATCTATTTAGCTGTGGATATTTTAATTCGGGCTTCATCTAAAAGATTTCTTTTATGATAGAGAGTTTTTCACATTTGAATTCCACCATGATTGGGAGGATTTATAAGAAATAGTATAGTTTTACTTGTTGCTGTGTAACATGGTTCATAAAAAATCCTGTAATACAGAATAGATTTCAGAATTTGCAGGAAATTTTGACGATCTTTAAGAAATGTAGAATTTTACCCCGACATATGGCTTGTCTATAATTTTTAAGCTGATTACTGAGTTGCAAGGACCATAGTATTGCAAAGGATTGGCAAAGGATCTCTATTAAACGGGTCCGAACGTATATGAAAAGAAATGTTTGGATAAATATTTATACTAGTAATGGAAAAATTCAGGAGGGTGGAAGAAAGGGCGATATAAGTAGGAGTGCTGGTATTAAGGAAGGTGAAATGTTATATAAGATCCAATTTATAAGAATTTCGGAAATGTTGTTAAAAAAGGAAGAACTGAGAACAGGGTGTTTAGTATTGATATCTCCAAGAATAATACAAGAGAAAGAAAAGTGTTGTGAACTGCTTCAAGCTATTTGATGTTGAATTCCCCTTTTGGAGAGTAAATATTGACGATGAAAAAAGACTTATGAGAAATATTAATTGTGACTGTTTAAATTTCGTTATCGGAATAAGGAAGATTTACGAAATTTATAATCCTACAAGAAACAGAAGAATCGATGGCAATCGTTAAACTCTCCTTCTTGTTAGGTCTATATTTTCTATAAATAAGTTTAGCCGGTAAAGAAAATCTGTCATCATTCTTGAAAACGATCTCCTGAATTACAAAAATCTGAATATAATTAAAAAAATTGAGTACTCGCGATTGTTTGGTTTGGATATATTTGGCATCCCATTGAATGTTTAAACTTTTAACGAACGATAGAAAAGAAGATTAAACGGGTGAAAAATTAATAAAAGTATCTAAAAAAAGTTTTCATAGAAATAGCTAAATAGGCATGTCAGAGTGGCCAGTATGTTTTTGATGAAAAGAGAGTACACGAGATAAAGCACTGTGCTCTGTTTGGTTTAAGATTGAATTGACAAATTCTTCCAAGAATTCAAATCCAGTTCTTCTCTTTAAAAATTTCTTTTTATTCTTGATAAATTTGTGTGGCAATTGGAGGATAGGAGAGTTATTTTAATGATTGCAATAGTGAATAGAGCGTTGTCGTGAAATTTTCAGATAATGTTTTGAGAGATTCCTGGAAAGGAATCATTTAAAACATTATCTGAAAGGAATTAAATATCTTTAATAATTTTCAATGTATGCTGATTAAGTATCTGAGTAAATCCTCCTTTAGTGGTGAATTTAGAAGGCTAGCGGATGCAGTTTGGAATATTGATGAGAATGATTCTTCCTTCTTCGAGTGATATAATATGGGAGCTTCAATGAATGACCAACGAATTATGGATTTTAAATTAAAAAAAATTGTCCACTGATATTCTCTTGAAGCATTTTAAATCTGTGGATTTATGGAAATCGTCGCACAGAATACACTTAAGTAACTTTGTTGTACAAGACAAGAGAATATGTGGACCAATTATAGATTGCATTGCTCGAAAACAACAGAATTTTTGCAGGAGTTAGCCTGTTGGGTGAATGAAAAGAAGTTTCTACGCTGTAGGGATTTATCAAAATAAAAAGTGGTTTGTGGTTTGTCGAATAAACTACAATTTAACATGCTTTGTCATTATAGTGCCAATAATATTTACCAAAACATGGAAAGATAATTGTTGTTTTTATTATAGGCATATCTTCAAAGTTCAGTATCAGAAAAACTATTTTCTTTCTCGAGTTCATGGGGTAATCTTTCCATTTTTATGTGTAACGTTATATCATCGATCAGAAAATGAGTAATACTTTTTCCAGGGTAGAAAGGTTCAATTACCAGAATACCCGTAATCGCTTTAATGTTGTTAGTTCTTGAACTGTTTGGAAAGGATCAGTAGACATCAGGAATTTCCGTTGACGAGTGATACGCATATTATCCACATGTTTAGGAATGGTCACTTTTGAGGCTAAATTGTTTTTCAGAATTTTAGCTTGAGCTTCAGAAATTGTTCCATCCGGTAACCTCAAATATACGGGTAAATAACTGAGCCGGAAAGTGATTTGAAGATCTTAAAATATTTCGTTGCAATTTCAAATGTAATTCCTCTCCTGATGTATAATCCATAAAAAAAGAATTGGACATGCCTTCGCCATAATAAAGTGAAGAAAACAAGAATGCTAAGTAGAAAACAATTTTTACAATTGGTTTACGTGGACAGTACTAGAAAGAAAACCGCGTGTTCTACACGGAACCAAAATATTTGAAAAGTAAGAAAAAAAAAGAATAAATATGAAACGTTAAACAACTTACCCAAATCAAAAATAATATGAAAAAAAATAATAATAATAAATTTACCACCTTTGGAAAGTAGAAAAAGAACAATTGTATTAAATAACGTCATCTGAACGATGACTCTCCGACCCAAGAAGTGACAAACAATTCCAAGAGTGTGTAAATAGTACATGTTCTCAAAAGTAAAGTTCATGTTATAGATAAAATTCTGACAAAAGAAGACAATGTACCAAACTATATCAAAACAATTGTAGTAAAATTTGGAAAACAAAGAGCATAATATGCCAAACAATAACAATCATGTGATATAAATGAATTCTTTTACAAAAAGTATTAATAATATTAAACAATAAACTTATTTTTTGGAATTTATTTTTAATGCTGATATTATTTAAATGTATAAGTAGAAATAAAATACAGATTTAACGTTATTCCACAGCTAACAACTTCAAAAATGTTATTTTAAAGCTTTAATATAAACAGTTTTTTACAGATTTAATTCTACAAATAAATTTGTTAATGTTGACTATTTTTGAACAAAATATCGATTCTAATAAATTTACAGATGTATAAAGTAAAGACATTCTTTCAAATATTCTGTCGCTGTACATTTTATGTTCTTTTTTTTTAAACTAAACCCATTAACAATTTTTTATTTAGAATAGATATCTATATATTCCACATTTTTACCAGAAAGTAAATCAATAGTAATATTATTTCATTTTCACCAAACCTTTTTTTTAGTTTAAACAAAATTCGCTGCAATGTTCAAAAGTTAAAACAGTTTAAGAACAAAAACAATAAATTTCTTTGAATTTATTCATTTATATATTTTGACTTTTAGAATTACACCACTTTTATTCTTAGAATCTTAAATTCCAAACAATTCTCAATTCTCTCCAACGTAGTTTCATCATTTTTTTTTTCGCTCTAGACTGTTATCCATTTTTAGAATAAATCTAAAAATGTGCTTTTAAAATTTGAATTCAGCATTTTTCACTTCTGAAAAAAAGGGGGTGATTTATTATAAGTTTATACAAAACCCATCCCAAATTTACATTATTTAACCAACCCCTTGGAATCAAATTTAAAAAATAACCTTATTTTTTAGATTTATTTTGATGTATAGACCTCATTCTTTCTACACAAAATAAAAGAACTTTTATTCCATTTATTTTTATGGATCGTCGATATGAAACCGTTTCTGAGACATATATGTCAATTCCTATTTCAACAGTTATTTTTTATTTTAAATATCTTTATTTTTCAAAATTCAGTTGGCTAATATGACAATATGGTTGGTTAATATGACAATATGATTGACTAATATGACATTATGACTGACTTAAAATGACAATATGATTGACTTATATGACAGTACGAGGGACTAATATGAAAATGATAGAGTATACAAAAGACTGATAATATTTTCCACGTACACAAAAGCCAACAAGTATTCAGTGACATAAGTAAGATCGTACTGTCATATAAGACTAATATGACAATATGACTGACTTATATGACAATATGACTGACTTATATGACAATATGATTGACTTATATGACAATATGATTGACTTATATTGCAGTAGGAGGGACAAATATGAAAATGATCCAGTCTACAAAAAGCTGATATTATTTTCCATGTACACAAAAGCCAACAATTGATCTTACTTATTCAGTGACATAAGTAAGATCAATCAGTGAATGCCTGGATTATTATCAATTCGAAAGAAAAGACTGAAGATGACATAATGTGTATAAACGCTTAAAATAAATCATAACAGTTGTGTTTTATGTAGTATTAAAAAACCTATCCTATATCTTTCCAGTTTTGAAAATACTGGCACAAATTATGATGGGGACATTTGAAATTTTGCATTGTTTGGATACATGTCGTATCCATCCGATCAGATTGCATCAACAAAACTGAAAATTATTTAATATAAACATAAATATCAAAACGTTTAACGACAGAACTACAATGACAGATAAAAAAACCCACATCATTTTGTATAAAATAGGATACAATGACAGGATGTGACAAGATGTAGGACAGGAAATCCGTTAAACATGTTACAAATAAGTGAATTCAAAGGAAACAAATTTTTAATGTAGGGTAGGTTTATCAAGGGATACAAACAACAAATATATTATAAAACATCAAGATATCATAAACCATGTTATTTCTACTCCCTAGATAACTGGATACAAGTCAAAGACACATCTTTCAACAATCCAATATATGTATATATATATATAATAAAAAAAATGCCAATGAATGGTTTGGAAACACTCTTAATAAAAAAAAGTGCCAATGAATGAATCGGAAACACATTTAAATAACAAATACCACAAGAGTATTCTCTACATGTTAATTGTCCTGTGCTTCATAAAGAAACAATGAAATTGTATAACAAAACCAATTATATCACTGTACAAAATCCTTAAAGGGCTTCACATTTAGACCCTTAAAAAAGAATCAAAAGTAAGAAATTGCTGAAGATCTGTATCTGCACTGAAGACAACTGAAAACTATTAGACGAACACAACTGTCAAGAGGGTGAATGGCTAGAGCTGCATTGACAGATAAAAAAAAGACTACAAACATTTGCACAAAATATACAATAACAGGATGTCAAATATTGTTCAGGAAATCAGAAAAGCCCAAAATAAAATAATAAAACCTCAATTCCTAAAAGAAATTAATAATAACACGCTGGACATAGCTTTACCAAAGAATGCATATTTTCAGGATATTATGAACAATGATATTTGTGCTCGTTATATATACATATATATATATATATATATATATTTATTTATATTTGTATATATATATATAACTTTATTTATATTTGTATAGGACAAAAACTACAAATATATAATCACTACAATTGTGTATGCTTATTTATTATATAACTAAGCGTGCAAAATTTATAAAATAAATATCGCAATATTTTAGCAGTATGATATATTAGATTATCTAAAAAATAGCCGCACTACAATTGCCGTGACTGTATCATTTATACAAAGTAACTCCTATTACAACTCGTATTAAAGAATACAATTTCTATTACATTTACTATCCTATCATTGTATAATTGTCATTCTTACTAATGCTTCATTGAATATACCAAACACAATACATGTCTTCTTTTGCGGAAAGAAGCACTCCAATTCACTCCTGGTATGTACAGACGAAACAAATAACAGACCACACAAATCGTTCTACGAACTGCTCAAAAAGTAATAGAATTCCGTATTCATTGGCGAGAATAATCCACGAAACCTTACGTATCCCCAGCCAATTGGCATCGCCATAATCTTGTGCGAAGGCGGTCGAACAAAGAAAATGGCGATCGAAAAGAAAAAAAAAGGGGAAGGGAAGTGTGATGACAAGAAAAATGTCTGACCTAGACCTGATTATTTTTTCATAAGTCTGATGAAGAATGGCAGGTGGTGAAGCGGAATTGTTGCTTCGTGTTAATGCGATTGGTTTTTTTCTGCTGTCATTGTTTTCCGATTATCTTAGCAGAAAAGAGGGTTCTAATCATAATGTTTGTCGAGAGGAAAAGCAGTTAGTGGTATTATACTTCGTGTGTTTCTGTGGATTTGGACAAAACATACGCTTGTGTGTTCTCCAGTTGTTTTCTGTTAATTTGATGTCGATGTGTTATTATTTGGATACGGATAATGACCGTTTATTTTTCTCCGTTTTCTATGTTTATAGTAATTCTAATAATTTTCTTGTTCAGTTAAAAATAACTGAGAAATTTTTGGGTCTCCTTGTCTAACCCGGTTTTATTTTCATTTTTTTTTTCTTACAATTGCTAAAAATATTAAATTTCCATTTTGTACGAGTGTGCATAATACAGCATACTACATAAAATTGATAGGTATTAATGTGAAGTAATGTAGGATTAAAAACAGTATTCTTATTCAAATGTATACTTTGATACAAAATCAATCATAACCATTTAATATATTTATGAGATATTAATATGAGTTTTAATCAAATACTACAAGTAAATCAATTATTTGAAGATTGTAAATTATAAAATATCATAAAATAATAAATGTTGTAAATATTTAAGATTCGATGCTTGCATCGCATTGGTGCAGCTACTAATAATGTCTGTTCTCTGTCCTCGTCGGGTGAAATCATGGACTTTTTACATTTGACAACATGCACTGCACTTGATTTTATGACTTTTAATTCTGACAATTTTATTAAGGCTAACTTTTATTGGGCTACTAGAGTTCTTATAGTAGATATCGCTACTGTTTGATGTAGGAAAAAAATATTTAAGAATCGCCTTTTTAAATGGATCAAGATCATTTGAAGTTATTGGTTTGTTATAGAAATATGACTAAGTGTTAGTCACAAAAAAATTCTTAATTTATTTTAAAGTTTTCATGCAATAATGCATAGGATTCCCAATGTACATCAGTTCAAATGTTATATTAAAAAAAGATAGAAATTTTTAAATTATTCTTTTCTTTGCCAATATTCGACATTTTCTCAACTAATTAAAAATAGTCAAGAAACAATTTTATTTCCAGTTTAGATATTTTCTCATTTAATTCTAGAGGGAATCAAACTTTAATGATGTTTGAAACTTATGATGATATTCTTTATTAATCAACATAGTTGAAAAAACAAAATTTTCAAAAATCATTTCGAAGATTCCTTTTATCTCATTCAATGAACTTAATTCCTTGAAATATTTCTCTCTCGATTTAAATATTTCTTTTTAGAAAACAAAAAAGAGAAAACAACTAAAGAGAAAAAAAAAAGGAAACCTATTAAATAGCTAGGCGATATATCTACGGTTTGTGCGCAAAGATTTGTTTAGTTTCAGTTCCCAGAAAAACTTCAAAAGACTGATTTATTTTTAATGTCTCCTTTTGGGTGGTCTAAAAAATAAAATGTTGTTTTTAATCTTGCTATTTTCCATGCAAACTGTGTGGCCATTTGGTTTCATAGAAAAGGTGAGAAATAATTTGTGAACATTTTTTATTTTTAATAAAATAATAATAAAGAGGAAATTGAAATGGAATAACTTATAATATTTTATTTTTTATATTTATAATAATAATTTATTTGTTATCTTTTTAATAATAATTTATTTGTTATCTTTTTAATAATAATTTATTTTTATAGTTTTAATAAGAATTTTATTTTATTAAGAATAATTAATAATAATTTTTTTTTCAAATTTGTAATTTTATTTATAATAACTATTAAGTATTTAATATTTTTATTTAATTAATTTTAATATTTTTTGTTATTTATTATATTGAAATAATTTCTTTATTATTTCTATCATTAAATCAATAAATATTTTATCATTTTTATATTTATGTACTTATTTTTATTATAATTTTATTTATTTATTTTATTATTTAAGTTAATTCACTGGAATTATACATACATATTTATATTTATTTATTTACTAATTTTATTTTTTCCGTAATTTTTCAATCAATTGAATGAAGAAAAAGTCATCGAAATTTATATTCATGCTCTTTTAATAGAATGAGAAAACTTTATTGAAAAAAATATTGAATGGTAATAGTATTAATGAAGCATAATTGAAAATTTATACCTAATAAAATGTTAATAACAAAGATATTATAAGAAATTAGAAATTGAAACGCACGTCAATGGTGGATTCGAATCTGTTACTTCACTAGCGCTTGAGTGAAGCATGAATTAATATAAAAGTTATAATTTACTTTGTTGCAAAACACATCTCTATATGAACTGTATTATACACAAAAAAACCCATAATATTATCAAATTCATTCCCTTTTGTTTTCAAATAAAGGATATAAATTACATTGTTATATACTATACTCCAAATTGGTTAAACGAACGACTTAAAAATATTATTCACTTCATTTTAAATGTTTCTTAAACAATATTAAGAAAAATAAATAAATAAAATTATTAAACAAAATTCACTAAATTTCGATTTATATATTAAATTTTTTAACTTTATCCTCTCTTACACAACACATGAAATTCCTAACTTAATGAAATTCTTAAAGACCAAAGAATTGATATTTTATTTCTCAATTCCAGGAAGTTATTTTAAATTCTGTTCTCGGTAAGTTTTTGTGAGTCTTAAGAAAAACATTTTTTTTCCTTCGAGTTTCTCCCATCGGATTGTAGATTTGTTAGTTTATGTTTTCCTTTTTTTTCGCTTTTTTTTTTTTTTTTTTGCCGCATTAGTGTTTTTTATTCCGAAGGTGTGAGAAATTGAAGAAAACCGAGTCAGAAGAGTTAAGATTCGGGTCACATTCCTTGAGATAAAACTTGGGGAAGAAATTTTATTGTCTCTGTGAAAATGGGGTGTCGTTCGGAATTTTACGAGGGGGCTTATTTGGTGTACATCTTCAAAAATAGAGATTTATATTTACTGTTTTATATCTAACAACATACTAGAATTTTGATACGAATTATAAATTAAATAACCTTTAAACCAAAAAAATGTTTCTTTTTATTTAATATTTTAAGACTTTTTAAAGTTTTTTTTATTTTCTGTGTCTATGTCCTTATAGGGCCAGATGGCTCTGGCTCTGATCACAGGTTTCGGTTTCGAGTCGCGGTGGTGCCATGAATGATTGTAGAGGTTCGAAATCCACTTAACCGTAGTCATAGGTCGTGGTAATTCACTTTAAACCGTAGACATAGCTCCCGGTCTCATAGGATCGTAGAGCGTTGTGGGGGTATTGTTACTCCACATCCGTAGCTTATCTTCAAGCAACCCCCCCGCCTAGGTAGTGCTAAGTGAGTAACGTCTATAAATCCATAGCAAGCAATTCCAAATCAGAGTCATTGCCATTTTAAATCCGTAGCAAGCAATTACAAATCAGAGTCATTGCCATTTTAAATCCATAGCAAGCAATTCCAAGTCAAAGTCATTTCAATTGCAAATCCATAGCAAGCAATTCCAAGTCAAAGTCATTTCAATTGCAAATCCATAGCAAGCAATTCCAAGTCAAAGTCATTGCAATTGCAAATCCATAGCAAGAAATTCCAAGTCAAAGTCATTGCAATTGCAAATCCATAGCAAGCAATTATTGCAATCAAGTCCAAGCAATAGTAACAATATAGTAGTAGTGTTCTTGGGGATAGACTAATTCTGCGTGAGGTGTTTGTCAATTTATTAAAAGACTCAGAACAATTTTAATAAAGTATCTGTGCAGAGCGTGCACGTAAGCAAAGCCATTACAGCACATAAATTCGTAAATGACATGAGCGTCAAGTGACAACAGTACCATCTGTTCAGAAAAATAATACTATTACATGTAAACCAATGTAAATGATTTCATGCGAAAATTTCTAGTACAGAAAGGCAACAATTAAAATTATAGGCATTAATTCCCATTGCATTAGAAAATTTATTAAATATAGATTGATTCTTCAAACTTAAATATAGATTCTTGATAATAGGAGCCTAAAACTGAATAAATGAGTTAGCCTAAAAATGAATTAAAATCAAAATGAAATGTAGCAAATTTTTAAACGAATAATACAAATATTTAATCAATACTACAGGTTAAAAACTTTTCTTTATTATTATATCAATATTGTAATTAACTCGAAAATTCATTTGTGTATACAGTTGTTAAAAGAATGAAAACACAGTTTAGCTCTATTAACAGGATATCGTCAAAATTCTTTCATTTTATAAATACAAGCAAAATGAGTATAAAAATGTGCGCAGATTAATTACAAAAGATAATTATGGAGATACAACTAGCAACTTCGGTGCATTAAGTATTATAGCTGCTTTGGATATGAGAAATTTGGCAACATTATAATTTTATGTTTAATATAGTGTAATATAGTGTATTAATAGCTTTTTTAATATTTAAAATTTTTTTAATCAAATCGAATTAACAAGCGATGCAAGTTATAAAAAATTTGTGAAGTTAAATTAATTAAAAATTTCATAATTCTTGAAAAATTCGAAAAAAATCTGATTTTCCCAATTTTAAGATATTCATAAAAATAATTTTTCAGACAATCGTCGAATTCATCTATAAAATTCATGCTTTTTATGAGAGGATTTCGAATCTTTCAAACTAAGCACTTTCGTGAGATTCATTATGTTAAAACTACCAATTCAGATTTTATTGTACTCATTAATGTTATAAAAAATATTATAAACAATATCAATATTGCTATGGATGTTTAATTACATTTATATATGCTTAAAACAATAGTTATTTTGTTTTTCGTATTCAAGTAATTGTATTTGTTTTTGAACAAATAAATAACATGTATTCCAATTGTTTGAAACTTTTTTAAGTGATATATTGTATTTGCTTTATTAATTGAAAAGCCCAGAATTAATTTGCCCTTTTAAAGATACATGACACTCTTCTGTTATGTAATTGCAGTTAAAAATTAATACATAACAAAAGAATGAATAAGAGTTCATTGAAATCCATTTTAATTCAGTTGGTGAACTACAATAAAAATTTTTATGATATATAAAGGTTTTTGTAAAAGAAAATAATTTCCAATTTATTTTACAAGACAAGATTATCCAATTTATTTTTTCTTAACATTATTTATTTTAATTTGTTTTGTTGAGTCTGAGACATATTTTTGAGTTCAAAGGATTTTAAATACTATAATTTTGATAGCTGACTCATATAGTGCTCATGAAATTCAACAATAAAAATAATTTTGAAAAGGTTACATTTAAGGACGTACCGTTAATAATCGAATAAAGTTTACTTAAAAACGCTACATTAGATATATGATTACACTAAAGACATCTGAAAGACTATGAATTGCATGCCAAATCGTTAAATACTTGTAATATCCGAAATGTTTACGGTTAAATTCGTCTACATAGTGTTAAACTTGTACAAGTTAGTTTTTGTTTGTTTATACGAAATGACTATAATATTTTTAATATTGACAATTTAATGTAGATATCTGTAAAAGATACACAATGTATTAAAATATTTTAATTTGTTTGTGTGAAAATTCTTTAAAAATACTTATAATATTCCAGTATAAAATAGTTTTAGCTTTGAATTCTAAAGAATTCATGAAAACAACTTATAATTTCTGATTAATGTAATCTTGTATCGAAGTACGTTAATGAAAAGCTATCAGAGTTTTTAAAATTTTAATTTCAAAACATCATTTTAAATATTTATTTGAGTTTTGTAAATTTTCTCTAAAATATGTAAAAATCTTTTAAATAATTTTCATTTAATGACTTTCAACACGTTGTTAACTGAATCAATACACTTTTCAAAATTCCCTGTAATTTTTCCATCTCAGAATTTTGTGTTATGAAAAGAATATTTCATCCAATCATTAAATTTATTCTTCTGTTACATGTAAACATGTTTACGTACACGTAACATGTTACTTTACACGTAAACATGTTGACATAAACATGTTTATTTCTTTAGAGAAAAATATATGAAAATTTACTGGTCTTGAATAAATACTAATTACTGTAACAAATAGTTTGTGGAAACACTTACTTTTAAGTTATAAAAAATAAAAATTAGATTATAACCATATTAGTTTTATGCATGAATAATATGGAAGTGAATTTAATATGTATTTAAAATTCACGTAGCTGACTCAACATTAAATGACAACTGTAGTCGTTGATGGTTTTATTTTTATTCTTTTTATACAAAAACTATTAACTTGAAGGATCACAAATATTTATTTTATGGCTCGGTTATATTTTAAAAAAATTTAAACAAATTTTATATGTTTGTCGTTTCTTAAAACTTATTATAAAGATGTATGATGATGATACTTTTTTTATGAAGATCTATAATGATGATACTTCTTTTATAAAGATGTATAATGATGATGTTTCTTTTCTAAAGACGATTAAAGATGTTGTTTCTTTTATAAAGTTATCTGTGATCAGAGATATTTTATATAAAAATTATATAACGTTAGTCGCTCAAAGTTTAGCAATTGCTATAGTATTCTTGTTTTAGCTTTTTTCAGCAAAAACTAATTATGGTTAATAATTTTTATATAGAAATAGTTTTTATTATATACGAATGGTTCAAAATTGTTTTACGTTTCAAATTTCAAAAAGTTTACTCACCAGCAATTTATTCTTTCAAAAAAGTGTTCCCGTTAAATATCCCTCTTATATATTCTTATTTGTACTTTAACCAAAAAAAATAATTTTTTAAAACATCTATGGATCCCCAAATCTATTCATCCTAAACCTATTAATCCAAATTAATCAGTATTCTATTTATGCGTGCGAGAAATCGCTCATCAAGGAGTGATGAGAGTATTGTTTAGCGCAAAAAAAGGATGTTTAATGCGATTTTATAGAAAAAAAAAATATCTTTTAAATTTTATGATAAAGCATAATAAAAGCTATTTATGTACATAAAAATTATACATCCATATCAAAACCGCTGTACGTTTTTATTACCAGGAGAAATTCCGTCAAGCCATCACTTTTTATTCTAACCTCATGAAAGAGGAGGTTTATTGCGGAATAACCATATTAAACCACAATCATTGATGTTCAAGAATAAGGGTGTTGGTTATTATAGGGGTGATTTAAAAATTGCCAATGATCTATTTATTTTAACAATTAAATGACATTTGATTAAGAACAAAGGTCATCATATCAATGTTTCCGCAACAATATTAGTCTTCTAGAAATTTGAAGTCGCTATAACGATTACATTCGCAAGAAATTCGTGGAGCATTTGCTTCTAATTCTTGTTCGCATTATTAATTCATTTTAATGCGTTACGTAGTGGCGGATTATTTCAAACAAAGTTTCTTAAAAGGAAAGAATCTCCACAATTTTTCACATTGTTATTGAGCCATACATGGTATTCTGGAACTAATCAGTGTAGTTTTTCTGAATTTCTTCGAATTTTCAATTAAAGCGGAATAAAAATCTCACTATGAGAGTGTATACAAATTAAAGCAATTGCATTACATGAGCATTTCTTCACATTAAGATGTGCTTAATTGAATGGACATAAATGCAATCATTATTATTTTATGTCTATATTATTAAATAGTAATACATGCCAGGAACGATTTTAACTAAGCCGAATTATCTTTCTAAGCTTAATTATTATTCTTGAAAGGTATTATATATTAAAAAATATTTATTATTTCCAGTACGTGAACATAAACGTTCATCATTCAGTCATTGTTAAGAATTACATTGAATATAAATAGTGAATTTTCCCAATCTTTATTGCTTTGAAAAATGTCTAGCTCTGACAATCTGATTGCCTTAGATTTTTCACGTTTTTCTTAAACAGAAATTAAGAAGAATTAACAATGTTCATTATAACATATCATTATCCGCGATCTCCTAAAGAACAACATCGAGGCGTTATATATATATATATATATATATAGTCGCTTAGGTTCGCAGCCTTTCCCATCACACACAGAAGTAAGTGAAAAACTGATTCTTCAGACTCTCCAGCAGCAGTTAAATACCATTCCACCTGATCACATGACTTCCACGTCATCCAGGCGAGTTCATTGCAAAATGTAGGGGTGGTCATAATGTTTTGGCTCTTGAGTATATATATATATACACTCATATAACTCACATAATGTTTTGGCTCTTGAGTATATTACACTGAAGTGACAAAAGTCATGGGATAGCAATATGCAAATTTTCAGATGGTAGTAGCATCGCGTAGAACAGGTATAAATGCGCAGTGCTTTCGCAGAGCTTTCATTTCTGTTCATGTTATTCATGTGAAGAGGTTTTGACGTGATGAGACCGCACGACGGGAATTAACAGACTTTGAACGCGGAATGTTAGTTGGAGCTAGACGCATGGGTCATGCCATTTCGGAAATCGTTAGGGAATTCAACAATCCCAGATCCACTGTGTCAAGAGTGTGCCGAGAGTATGAAATTTCAGGCATAACATCCCACCATGGACAGCGCAGTGGTCGACCGCCTGCACTTAACGACCGAGACCGGCGACGTCTGCAAAGAGTCGTAAATTCTAACACACAAGCAACACTGCGTCAAATAACCGCAGAAATCAATGTGGGACGTACAAGGGACTTGTCTGTTAGAACTGTACGGAGAAATTTGGCTTTCTTGGGCTATTCCAGCAGAAGACCGACTCGAGTGCCTGGCCACCTAGATCGCCCGACATGAATCCCATCGAGCATTTATGGGACATCATCGAGAGGTCTGTTCGTGCCCAAAATCCTGCACCATCAACACTTTCACAATTATGGACGTCTATCGAGACAGCCTGGCTCAATATTCCTGCAGAAGACTTCCAACGACTTGTTGAGTCCATGCCACGTCGAGTTGCTGCACTTCGCCGGGCGAAAGGAGGGCCGACACGATATTAAGAGGTATCCCATGACTTTTGTCACTTCAGTGTATATATATATACACTCATATAACTCATATAACTTGAGTTTTGGCTCTTGATATATATATATATATATGCACTCAAGAGCCGAAACATTATGACCACCCCTACATTTTGCAATGAACTCGCCTGGATGTCGTGGAAGGCACGTGATCAGGTGGAATGGTATTTAACTGCTGCTGGAGAGTCTGAAGAATCCTTCTTTCACTTACTTCTGTGTGTGATGGGAAAGGCTGCGGACCTAAGCGACTTTGATAGAGGGCAGAAGGCTTGGAACAAGTATTTCCGAAACTGCACGACTCGTGGGTTGTTCGCGATCTACAGTTGTTAGTACTTATGCAAAGTGGATGAATGACGGTGAAACCAGCAGTAGACGACATGGTGTTGGACGTCCACACGCTATCAAAGAAAAAGGTCGTCGGAGACTGTCTCGCATGGTGAAGCAAAACCGGAGCCAGACAGTGGCTCAGCTGACAACCCAATACAATGCAGGGCCAAGTAGAATAGTATCGGAGCACACTGATCAGCGGACACTGTTGGATATGGGGCTACACAGCAAACATCCCATTCGTGTGCCTTTGCTGACCAAGCGTCATCGCCAACTGCGCCTGCGCTGGGCCCGGGAACATCGTGACTGGTCCATGGATCAACGGGAGTGAGTTGACTGGTCAGATGAATCACGGTTTGTCATTCATCACGCCGATGGCCGTGTCAGAATACATCGTCTTCCAGGCGAACAGTTGCTCCCTCAATGTACAGTAGGTCATACACAGGCCGGTGGCGGCGGTATTATGCTTTGGGGGGCGTTCTCTTGGGTGTCTCTGGGACCCGTGGTTGTGGTAGAGCAGACCATGAATGCTACAGTGTATCTGAACATCATTACGGACCAGTTGCACCCTTACATAGCCTCTGTTTTTCCAGATGGAAATGGAATGTTCCAACAGGACAACGGCTCTTGTCACAAGGCTAAAATTGTGTTGGAGTGGTTCCAGGAACATGATGCTGAATTCCAGTTAATGTCCTGACCGCCTAACGCACCGGATCCCAATCCGATAGAACACATTTCGGATGTCCTGGGACGGCAGCTCAGAGTTCAAAGACCATCAATTCGCAATATCTCGGATTTGCGTGACCGTTGCTTAAACATCTGGTACAATCTGTCTCCGGCCATCTACCAAGGACTTGTGGCATCCATGTCAAGGCGGGTTGAAGTTGTGTTGCGCGCCAAAGATGGGCCAACTCATTATTGACAGGTGGACATAACGTTTTGGCACTTGAGTGTATATATATATATATAAGCATAATCATCCAGATTATAATAAAAAAATATTGGATGGTTATTGTTTTTACTGATTACAATTTTCAAAATAAATTTTGGACCGCAAAATACAAAGAAACTTTTATGTGTTGTATATATATACATTCTTTGTATATAAAGACATAATAAATAAAAATCAAATTGAATTCGACTATTCAGAATTCGTCGGACCAGTACTCATTCGCAATGCCACAGCATTTAAGATGATGCAGATTTGGTTCCTTTGATACATTGCAGTCCCTACTTTTGAAAACGAGAGATCAGACTGGTAATTTTGACACCGTGTTTCAACATTTTGCATTAAAAATCGGACTATCTGGCGAACTTCTCCGGGTTTACTCTCATACCAAAATTATATCTAAAATAAATCCAGGAAAACAATTTCTTTTTCTACTAGGAATGTTGTGTGGTATATACCATGTAGATGAACCATCCTTCACGTCAGGGAAAGAAAATGGAAACATTTACGACACTTTTAAATGAAATTTTTATGTCTTGAAAATAGTATAAACGATTTGCTTGAAAATGGGACAATCCTCATTAAGATGCCGGTGGCCTAGAAAACAAATTTTCTTTAAAAATTCTTTGCGATATTTATCCTCGCCCAAAGAGCCTTTTCTTAAAATTTAATCGCACTTGTCACGAATCCCACGCACCATGTTTTCCAGACCATTTGTGGGCGAGGGCCAAAAATAGCAACCCTCCATTTAAACACGCACTTTGCGGAAAGCTATCCTCCTCTAAGCCGGGATGCACTTTAACAGCACAAATGGAGTTTTAATTTCCCCTTTCCCTTTAACGGCGAATAATTAAATATTTCGAATCCGTGATATTTTCATCTCAATTCTTAGGGCGATTGAGATTTAAGTATCGAGTTTATTCATTTTATGTCTGAAGATAAATTGTTCTGTTGTATACTTTTTGGTTGAGATATGTGCTTTGAGAATACGAATAGCTTTTTGTACAATAAATTGTGTTTTACTAAATAGAATAAGTGTGATTTTTGTTTTTATATTTTATGGATTGCCTTAAACATTTATGATGATAATTACAGTACTGGTTTTTAGCAACTATTTTACATAAAAATAATTGGTGCCTATGAATTAACTTCAACTACTTCTCTGCTAGGGAAACCAAGCCAAAAAAGAAAATATCTGCCTGACTAGAGCGGCCTGATGGCCAAATGACTAGCGCTCTAGCCGTTGAATCAACAGGCTTCAGGTTCGAATCCAGGCGGTGGCGTGGATGGTTGTTAGTTGTTCAGAATCAGCATTAAACTGTAGGTCCTGGTCTAATTAGCCTAAAGTGTGCAAAAATTGATAGTAGAACGATAAACAAAACAAAATAATCTTCATCAATAGTTCTACAGCCCCATGATAAGCAATGGCCGAATACTTTCTGGCAGTTTCCGAAACATGAGACGTTATTTTTCTTTTTTACGGGGTTGAGTTGTCAGCCCTATACCCAAAACTGTACAGTCATAATAGACCGGGACTTAGGTTTTAAAGTAGATTCCGAATCTCTATAAACATACAAGTCTCTGCCAGGACTTGAACTTGAAACTATGGTACCGTGCATCGGACACTCTGCCGTAAGACTTCATGTATATATATATATTCTTTGTATATACCGGCATCATAAGTAAAAAAGCAAGTCAAATTCGACTATTCAGAACTTGTCAGACCAGTACTAATTCGCAAATGACAGAGAATTTAAGATTGATCCAGATTTGGTCCTTTATATATTGCACACACTAAAAACAAGATAACTAACTGGTAATTTTATCATACTGTGTAAATATTTTGCATTAAAAATCGGACTACCCCATGAAAATTTTCCGGGGTATATTCTCATACCACAACTATATCTAAAATAAATTCACATTGACAAATTATTTTCCTACTAGGAATTTTGTGTTGTATATACCATGTAGATGACAACATACTTCACGTCAGAAAAACAAAATGGAAACATTTACAACACTTTTAAGTAATATATTTATGTCTTGAAAATAGTATAAAAGATTTGCCTGAAAATGGGACAATCCTCATTATGATGCCAGCGGCCTAGAAAACAAATTTCCTTTAAAAATTCTTTGCCGATATTTATCCTTGCCCAAAGAGCCTTTTCTTAAATTTAATCGCACTTGTCACGAATCCCACGCACATGTTTTGCAGACCATTTGTGGGCGAGGGCCAAAAATAGCAACCCTCCATTTAAGCACGCACTTTGCGGAAAGCTATCCTCCTCCAAGCCGGGATGCACTTTAGCAGCACAAATGGAGTTTTAATTTCTCCTTTCCCTTTAACGGCGAATAATTAAATATTTCGAATACGTGATATTTTCATCTGAAATTCTTAGGGCGATCGAGATTTAAGTATCGAGTTTATTCGTTTTACATCTGAAGATAAATTGTTGTGTTGTATACTTTTTGGCAGCTTTTAGAATATGAATAGTTTTTTATAATAAATTGTGTTTTACTAAATAGAATGACTGTAAATTTTTATTTTATATTTTTTGAAATGCATGTATTTATGTTGTTAAAAATGTGTGATGATAATTACTGTTATGGTTTGTAGCAACTGTTTTATTTAAAAATAATTGGTACCTATTGTATTAACTCTCAACTGCTTCTCTGCTAGGAAAGCCAAACCAAAAAAAGAAAATAGCTTACCTTATAAGAGCAGCCAGATGACCAAATGGCTAGTGCACTGGTACCACAGTCTTGCACTTGGTACCACAGGCTTCAGGTCTGGATCCTGGCGGGGGAATGAATATTTGTTAGTGGCTCGGAATCCATGCTAATCAAGGGAAATGTCGGATCAGTGGCTAGCGCCCTGGTGCTCGGTACCATAAATTTCGGGTTTGAATCCTGGCAGTGCTCTGGATATTTGTAGTGGTTCGGAATTCACTTTAAGCCGTAGATCCATGTCTCATAAGACCATAGAGCGTCACAGAG
The DNA here is from genome assembly GCA_021605075.1 of Caerostris darwini. Classification (NCBI taxonomy): domain Eukaryota; kingdom Metazoa; phylum Arthropoda; class Arachnida; order Araneae; family Araneidae; genus Caerostris; species Caerostris darwini. The sequence continues at coordinate 286,142 of BPLQ01006630.1, read as the reverse complement.
CCCAACCAGACTTCTCACCAATATACTTCCCAAACTGTAAATGGGCAACTCAGCTCTCGGCACAGTGATATTATGTGGTGTAGTAGTAGTCCTTGTTAAGCTGTAGGTCCCAGTCTTACTAGCCCAAAGTGTGCAAAAAAGGACCGTACAGCGACAAACCAAACCAAATTCACTGGGAAGAATTCGTGCAAAAAAATTCGATTGTTATGGTTTAAAATTTTTTAGTAACTATTAAATAATTTCTTTATCCATATATTATATTGTATCCTGTACCATTGTATAAATCCTATAACTTTATTTAATTTCTCTTATTATATAACCAATAATAATCGCATTTTAAGATTAATTTCATTAAATACGTATGGTGTATCTTGCAACAATTTGTGAGCATTTGAGAGTAAACGAAAAGCACTATTTATTTTGAGAATTTTTTTTTCTGCTATAAAATAAAGTTTACAAATAAATAAGTAACTAAATAAAAAGTCTAAATGATATGTTTTTGTTGTATCAATTACTTTAAAATATTCTTTTGATTTTAATCTCTTTTTTCTTTCCAAATCTGATTTCAAATTTTTTAATGTTCAGCATTACTAAAAATCCATTACTCGCTAAACTTTTGCATATCAACATTTTTTCAAAAACACAATTTGAGTTGTCGATAAATGTGCTTTATATATTTAAATCATCATTATATTTCAAATTTTTTTATGCACAGTATTTATTCTAGCCCATGAAACAAGAGTATTTATTTGACAATATATTTTAATCATCAAGAAAACATTTGCCAAAAATAATTTCCAAGTGCAACAAAAGCAACTTCAGGGAGAATTGTTGTTAACTGCGCTACAAATCGGGTCTGCATAATGAGCAGCTGTCTCATTAAAATTATTCTAAATGTTTATAGATAGGTCGGACTGATCTAGAATTTATCTGAAAATTGTTAAGCCTTTTTAGTATACAAGAGTTTCTTTAAATAATTTAGATTTATTTTTACGAAGTAAAGATTTTTTTTACTTTGAAAACTTTACTTTACTTTTTTTTTTTTACATTGAAGATAAAGATTTTTTTTAACTCATGAAATTTTAGAGAAAAAGTTATTTTAATGTAGATTCTACTAAGTCACATAGCTTGTTATTATAACCAAAATAATGCTCCTGAATTAAATTCCATTAATAAAAATTACTAAAGTACCCTAACATAAATAAATAATTGTTATATTCTATAAAATTTAGGTCTTTCAGTAAAGGTTTGTAAATATTGTCTAAAAACTGTATCAAAACATAATCAGAATCTTACAACAAAAAAATAAATGTGATGCTATTATAATATTATTCATAATGATCTATTTTTAACATAAAACCATTAATTCAACGCATATGGACAACAGCAAAAAAAAAAAAAAAAAAAAAAAAGAGAGATCACTTAATGAGTAAATCGTCTTACAGAAAAATTTACTTATTTTTAGTTGTATAGTATTATTTATGCAAATATTAAACTAAATTATTATTAGTATAATATTGTTTAAATATTATTATTTAAGGATAAAAAAAGTATTTAATTTAAAATTCTTGAGTATTAATACTTTTTGAGGATTTCAAAAATAAAAAACTAGCTGATATAATATTCTTTTGATTGTATAAATTTACAGAAGCATTGAAGATAATTTTTAGATTAATATTTATTTAATTTCAATATACGATGTACTTGTCATGATATAAATATCTCGAATAAATGATCTGATTAAATTAAACATATTTTGTCACTAAGGGGATTTTAAAATCCTCTTTTTTAATTCGCATCTCAGCCTCCTTTTTTGTAGCTTTCTACCAATTAATAAATGCGAGGATGGTAATAATAATACAAAAAATTTTAATGAAAAAAACTTAAAATTATTCAATGTCAGAAATTGAAAAAAGTAGTTATATAATATGACACTATATAACTGACATAAGCATGCATGTAACGAAAACTATACTATACAAAAAGAATAGAAAATGGCTGTAAACATAACATAAAAACGTGCTATGACATTGTTATATTAATATTATGGCAGCATTACTTGTACGAAGTATAAAATAACAAAATTTAGATGTTTAAAGTGAAGGAATGAGAGTATAGAATTCAGCTAATATATCATGGGTAATGATTTCTTGGGATGATTAATAGATTCCTTTTCTTCTATGAAATTTATTAAATGAATAATTTTTCATCAGATCCATGTATTGAAGAGTGCACGTAAAGGAATATGAAGATGCTAAGGTTTAGTTAAAAGACAAGGAATTGCATAATGGAAGGGTTCTCCAGTTTCTCGTCAGGAACAGGAATCGTCTTCTAAAAAGGTATGGTTAAAATCTTTGAGTTATGTTGGGAATGAACCATGACCTCTCGTAAACATAATTTCTTGTCTAGAAAGAATGCTATGTTTTCCAGGTATGAAATCGAAGTGGATCGTGCTTTCATCATTGATGTACTAAACTACCTAATGACACTTTTGGGGTTCGATATATTAGCCATGGCAGATAAATCTATTGGCTTCACAGATAGCCCAAATTATTGAGTCTTGGTAACTTCTGAATGGTCTCATTTATGAGGATTTAAATTGACTTTGTTGTCAAATATGATTTGTACTTGGTATCTTTGAATTGTATTAATGCTGATGAGAGCAATTTTGAAAGATTATTGTAAATATTGCAGTAAAAAAAGCAGCACTGCTGTCATTTAAAAAAACAACCAGTTTTTCCTTTTATATTTATATACCTCAATGGCCTTTAACTCCCATATAATTATTTTTAAAAAAATATGTTATAATATTCCATAAAAGGACTTAAAGATTTGAATAAGTAATGTATTTTGAATACTTAATATATATACATAATATTCCTATACATACATTCCTATACATAATATACATATATAAAAGTTTTGAGATTAACAAATGTTTTTCTTATATTGAAGTATGTCACATGTAATGTGAAATTCTGTATTAAGTCATGGCTTTATATCTGATTTTGAAAAAACAAACAAACATGATTTACAAAATTGCAAAGATTAATTAGCTGAGAACGATTTAACGATGATTTATAAAGTATCAATAACTGTACATCATTTGAAATTCAATTTCCATGCTTTAAACACACAATACATCTAAGTGATGGTGATTACACCTATTATAATCCAACATAAAATAATAATGGGATGAATATAAAATGATAATAATAATAAAATAATAGAAGTGATTCATTTTATTTTTACTGAAATGCAATTTTATTATGTGCAAATCTAAAACAAAACATTAAAATCAAATATTGTTTTGGGACACCACTTAAACCAAACAAACATAATTAAAAATTGTCTGATAGCAATCACAAAGGTCTAACAACAATTTTTTATTTTTCTCTTTTGGAAGTTTTTGTTTTAAGAACTGAACTCAATAATGGCAATTGTTTATACTTTTTAATCTATTCATAAAAAACAATTGATCATTTTTATTTTCATGTGAAGTATTTCTTTTAATGTACTATTGAAGTTTATCTATAAATTGCTTTCTTTATTACTTATTTATTATTTATTTATTTCTTTATATTATAACTATTTGTCAAATTAGTTTAATATTAAAAAAAGTCAAACGTTTTAAACAAAATATTCAGAATTTCAAGAAATCTCCTTTAAGGCACATTCTTTTTTCATAGTATTTAAAGTACTGCTGTTTTGAAGTAACTTAAATTATAAATATATTTTAATTACTAAGAAACACATACACTTTTTTTATGAATAATACATTTTATTTCTTAAGTCTTAATTACTTGTCGTATCTAATATTTATGATCAATTTTGTAGATAAATATTATAGTTTAACTAATTAATCAGTACCAATAAACTTCTTTGACAAAAAATAATATATCTACATTTTAAATATATTAAATGATTTACTTTGAATTTTAAGCTCCTAACTTTTATTTATAACTTCTTTTCAAAGTCTGATGCTACCTCTTCTTTTAAGACGAAGATGCAGTTTGTATTAAGACATTAACTTATTTTATGCAGATTAAAGTATTTTACTATAAAAACATAAATATTTCAAACTTTAATTAAAATAACTCGGTCTTTTATTCAAGTTTTTATCTCATTAATGCTTCATATAAGTCAAATATATTTATTTTGTAATTTTTTTCCCTCCTTTTTCTAATTTAAATATGACCAGACATTAAAATTAAGATTATAATTAATCTTTTTTTCTTAATATTTCATTAAAGCATTTACTAATTATGATTAATTTGCATCAAATAAATCAACTCGATGTAAAAAATGTGATCATAAAGTGCATTTTTATCTCAAATATTTTTAAATCTGTTAGATACATTTTTATTCTTAATTATCATATAATGATTATCTTGTTAATTGTCTTAAAAACATATAATAATAGGATTAATAATCCGTATTAAATATATAATAAGATCATTTTCCTACTAAATTAAAAAAAATTATCAATAAATTTTTTTTAACATATATTTTTATTAAATAAATTTTAATTTTAAATATTGTTGAGCATAATAAAATAAGGTAAAGGAAAAATTAGAATATTGAAGGAATTCCGCATTCGTGCCCTAGCGGTAATGTCCATTACAAAATCTGCTTTGGTAAATGAATAGACCTGATGGCCAACTGGCTAGCGCTCTGGCCGTTAGAAGAAGAAAGGTTCCTTCAATGAAGGTACCAGGTATTAATGTTGAAGGTTCCAGGTTCGAATCCTGGGGGTGGCATGGATAGTTGTTTGTGGTTCGGAATCCACGTTAAACTGTAGGTTCCGGTCTGTTTAGCCTAAAATGTGCATAAGATGACCGTAGAGCGACAAACAAAACCTAAACGTGATGGAAACTTGAGACAGAAAATCTTGTTTAATGTTTTAATAATTTTCTCAAATATGACACGCAAATATGGATCGTTTGCCTCTGAAAGTTTTCTTGGAAGAAACTATTTCCTATTTCAGTTCACATGCTTTGATACAACTTAAGATTAACTGATATAACTTAAAGATTTCTAAATATTTTTAAAACTTAATACATTTATGAATTACAAGATGAGAGCGCATGTTGAAAATGAAAGACCAATAGTGTTTAGATAAATATCGTTAACATTTGATGCTTAAATTTAACCTTGCGTTAGTCGCAAAATTATATAGATAGATCTTATTCTTTTTGATTGGCGGCCTGATGGCCAACTGGCTAGCGCTCTGGCCTTTGGTACCACTGGCTTCAGGTTCGAATCCTGGCTGTGGCATACATGTTTGTTAGAGCTTTGGAATCCGCGTTAAACTGTAGGTTCCGGTCTGTTTAGCCCTTATGTGCACAAAATGACCATAGAGAGACAAACCAAATCGTTTTCATTGTCGCAACAGCCCCATGGTGGGCCAAGGCCTACTGGCAGATGTTGAGACGGGAGATGATTTCTTTCTGCAAGATAGACTTGTCAGCCTTGCATTCAACAATAGCCGAGTGTCTGGTGCTTTGGTGCTTGGTGCTACGTTTCGGGTTCGAGTCCCGGCTATGCCATGTATGTTTGTAGTGGTTCGGAATCCACTTTAAGGTCTCATATGACTGTAAAAACGTCACGGAGCCCATTCAAACTTCTCTCACCCGCATCATTTCCAAACTGTATAGGAGCAACTCAGCACTAGACACAGTGATGTGGTGTGGTACGGAGTACTAGTAGTCGTAGTAGAGCAGGATCTACGGTTTAAAGATAATTTCGAACCACTCTAAGCACCCATGGCATCGTCGAAACATAGATACATCTACTGGGAAAATTTTTCATTTTCACAGTTAAATTTAAAGCCATTGTATTATTTTGTGTATTCTTCTACTTCTCTTCCCTAAACGATTTAGTGCAATGGATCATTTTTCCGTGGATGTATCATAATATAAAATATGTATCTTGCATTAAAAATCTATAAAATTAACACTGACGCAATTTTTTACAACTTTTAGATAGTTGTTTGTTTTCATTTTTATCTTAATACTGTATTTTTTTCTTATCCCCATTTTAATTCCATAATTAATTGAATTTATTTTCTACTGCATTCTATTTTTTTTTTTTTAAATTGACTTTGTTGTTTTTAACCGTTCAATTTTACGAGAATTTAAAAGAAAGCACTATTGTTTGACATAGCAAGGTCAAATCTGGCCTTTGTGCCATAAAACCCAAAACAATCAACAACTTTAATTTTAACATTTTTCTAAAAATTAAAACATATAAATTTTTGTATTATAACACATATTTTTGTAATGTGCATCAAATAACTTTTATTTTAATAATACATGATTTCTTTAAAAGTAACCATATGCAAGTTTTCAATAATTTTAATTTAATAGAAATAAAATTGTGAAGTACCATTCATAAACAATGTGGAATTTTTGCTTATGTATGATAGATGATAACCAATCGTGATTAATTATAATTGCTATTAACGAAGGGTTAATAAATCACTTATTACCTCAACATATAATTTATGTTCGACTCATGTTTGCAACAGCAATATGGGTGGAGTGCAGAATATTAATCACATTTTTTTTAATTGCTCCAAGCTTGAACATCTTTGAAAAATTTTAAGAAAAGAACTTGCACTCAAATTAAATGTCCATCAAATGTTATCGTTACTAAGATGCCGCTTTTACTGTCTATTTTAAATTTATCATTTCTTTCCTTTTTTAAAATCTGTTTCCTCTTATTATTTTTATTTTATTTCTCTTTTGTATCTTATATTATAATCTCATTGATGTTTTAAAAAATTTTTTATTGCTTCATTTGTTGCTTATTTCTGTAAGCTTCGTATGATATTTTATGGTACACAAAGACTTTATATTATAATAATGCAGGAAGTTTAAAGACAGATTCTCTTTGTGTAAAGATTCAAATTAAAAACTACTTCAACGCTGTTACTGGATATTGTCAAGTTTATTTTAACAAATTTTCATTAGGTCACGAACCCATGAATAAGAGGTTGCAACAAATAAAAAAACAGACAGTATTTATTAATTCTTCTGTGATTTTCTCAATGGTTTCTTTTACAAGCTAAAAGACCACGTAAATCCATGACATGGCCAACTTCCTGATTGACCACGGTACACTCATCCCAGACGAATTCTGAAGCCGGAAATGCTGCAAGAGAGGTCACGACTTCATCGAGCAACATTGGGAAATCTTGTGGGAAAGAGGGATAGTCCCATCAAAAGTGCACCAAGAATCTAAAATGAATAAAGTTTACAAAACATGCTGACCTGCAGGTTTCAAAGGTGTGTCTAAATACCTTTTTAAAGGAAGAACTTTGGTCGATGACTATGATTTCCTCATTCTCAGGACAGTTAAAATATTCATGATTAGAAACAATAGCAAATATTTAAAGTAACCTAATAGTACTTTATTTTAAATACTTTATACTGGTTTCTAATATATTTTGATGGAAATGAATGAATGGATATTGTAATCTTAGTGTAATAGTAACAATTAAAAATTTGATTTTGAGAAAACATTTTGAGCTTTACTTTGAAAATAGTATTTGTCATCTATGATTCATTGCAGACTTCTTATAAAAAGGGGAATACATTAATATTTATTTTTAATTTAATAAAATGAACTTCTTGTTTATTTCAAATCATGAAGTTTAAGAAAATAAATTGTGGCTATCGTACAATTTTTTTAAAATCTTTGACAGCAATTTAATAAATATTAGCATATAAATATACACACACACAAGTATATTTATGTAATATTTATATATATGAATTATTTAATGTATGATTATTTAATGTCTCTCTCCCCAGTTTTTCTGTAATTAGAGTCAAAGGTAAGAGTTATTAGAACTATAGACTGACGTTCGCTTTAGAAGCACCTTATCAGACTATATACAACGGTGCTTTTCCTTACATATAACATAAAATAAACCAGTAATTCTAATAAAACATCCAAGAAAGCAATTACTTACAGTTTCCTCTTGTAGATGTAGAGGAATCAAAGTCTGAGCCGAGCAGTTAATTGAATCCATTGTATATCTACAATACTAATGGAGTAGGATAACAAATATCTGTTCTTCAGGAAATGATATTAGTAATAAGACCATGTCGTAGCTCAATAATTATGAGTGCGGGAAGGCTCAGGTGTGAAACCCCTAGTGGCATCCGTAATAGAAAGGGGGAACTTATTGGTGATTTGAAGGCCTATGTAAGTTGCCTGTAATAAAGCTGAAGTTTTCACATAGTACAGGCCTTCAAATGAGAAGCAGTTAATCTTAAAATTCCTCTCGAAAAGACAGTCCGTCCTCTATCGACAGCCGTTGGATAATTCATAAAATGTATATAATTGGATGTGTATATATGTGGATGTGTATATAAAATATGCGTATATATGGAAATGTATATAAGTGGTCCACAAATGGGATATCATTCTTGACATAAAAACAAAATAACCTTGATTTATAACATAAAAAATTTCTATTATTGTTTCTAATAGATTACTTTGTTAAGTCCTGATAGCCTAAAAAAATTCCGCATATTTCTGAATATAAGCCTATTCGTGTATTAGCCGAGAGTGAGTTTTTACTTCAAAATTTTTATCAAAGTTCAAACCCCGTATATAAGCCGAAATAAAAAAATTTCCATTAACTTTCATTATTTGTGGCATTCTGTTATCATTTATGGTGTAAGATTTGGTACTTTTCTGTAAGCAAGGTGAAAAGTTTGGCGACATCGGATTTTTCATACGTGATATGACGTAATAAACCAGCAAAAGGAATAATTTCGAAAAGGAAATAACTCATTTTCATAAAACAAATTACCCATTTTATTAAAAATATTCATACTTTTAAGAAATATAAACTAAAATAAAAACGTGCTTCATTTAGCGATATTTGGCATTCATTACTTACACTCGGCTAATGGAAATGTTCATGCACTTTTTAGCTTTTTGAGATTAGCGAATCAATATAAAAATCGGACCCCATACTTTAGATTTAAAAAAAGTTCTCGGCTTATATGGTACTATGCTGTGTATGGTATTAATCTACTTGCTGTTAATGTAAACGGATGTTAAAAACTAACACCATAGGATAAAAAAAAATTACAATGAAGTCTTCTATGCAGATGTTTTCATATAAACGCATATGAGATGTTTTGTCACCTAAAGAATTAATATTGTTCTGGTGACTTTCCTGCCATTGTGGATTGATTAAATATTAAATCAAGTAAACATAAATTTACATAATTCATTAATTATCAAATGATGTTACAATTAAAATTTAATATGGACATAAATATAAAGTCATGCACTTATCTTAATAAAAAGATGACATTTATTAATTGTGAATATTTTTGAAATACTTAATATACAAAATAATATATTATTTTAATTCATTACATTTTTGTTAAAATGAAAAAAATATTTTAAAAAATTAGAATAGTATAGTTTATTTATTTTAGTTATAATTTATTGTTTATGACATGTTGTTCAAAGCTATAGCATACTTATTTAATGAAATTAATTTTAAAATGTGATGATGATTGATTATGTATTAAACAAAAATAAAATCAAGTTAAATGTGATAGATACAATGTGATAGATAAAGAAATTATTTAACAGTCATTAAAAAACATTAAACCATAACAATCTAATTTTTTCTTACACTAATTCTTCCCAGTGAATTCGGTTTGTCACTCTACGGTCATTTTTTTGCACATATTAGGCGAACTAGACTGGGACCTGTTGTTTAACGTGGCTTCCGAAGCACTAACAAATATCCATGCCACCGCCAAGATTCGAACCTGAAGCCTGTGGTACCAAAGGCCAGAGCGCGCAACTGGCCATCAGGCCGCACTAGAATAGGCATATATTGCTAGGGATAATATATTATACGCATCCTAAAATTTTAAAGCAGGCTAATTAATGTTGTCTTTGCTTCAGCTACCAAAACAGTTACTTATATCTTCATGCAAATTACAATACAAATATAATACAGATATCATTTAACTTCTTTCATTTTATAATCCTTGTTTCTTAAATGTGTTGATAACTGAAAAGAAAATGGATTATTCAAGCATTTTATAATAAAAATTGTGGTATTTTTTATATATTCAATAAATTTTCAATGTGAAGTTTGAGTTTCATTTAAAAAAAAAATTCAAATTGCAAATAATTCAACACAAAATTTACAAAGGGTTTTACTTTTAAAAAACTGTGTTGAATATTTGAATATTTTAGTATTGTATTCGAATATTCTAATATTGTACGTTATTCTGGGTTGAATATTCTAATATTTGAACAGACTAAATTAGTATTTCATTCTGTTTTGAAATGAAATAATTTTGAACAATTAATTGGAATTCATTTTGTATTAATATTTATTTTAAATCCCTTTGAACCCTTTCACATGAATTTATATAATACTATATTAACATAAAATTTTCATTATTAGTAAAATAAACTCACTACATTCGTAGAATAACTTTGTCATATTAAAATGTTTAAAATTTTTCATTTTAATAAAATATTTCAATAAGTAATAGATGTGCAGGTAACTTTTAATAGTTATTTAAAAAGAATCCAATATTAATTCGCAGACTAAACTAAATTAATTGGATTAAAAATAATTAATTATGCATGCAATTCCTCTTGCATTCATTATGTAAAGGGAATATAAATTTTTGATGGGATTTCTATATAAATTTTTAACATTTAAAACATTACAATAGCAAATTTGATGAAAATTCATTACTTTATTTTGAAATTGAATAAAGCGGCAGTTAATAATGAATTTTAAGTATTTTATAAAAAAAAATTAAATATTTCTGTTATAAAATTTGTAACTTTTGTGGCTGCACGAATTACTTAATTCTTTCGCAATAGTATATTACAAAATGAAATTCTGTAAATTATCAATTTGTAATTTTATTTAATAAATTAGTTTTTATCATACTAAAGATAAAAATTGAATAAAAATTTAGACCTTAGTATTGAAAGAATATGGATGTAGTTTTTTTTACGTTTTAATGTTAACGTAATGTTTTAAGTTTTTCAACCGTTTTTTTAACGCCAATGAATTTTTAATTGTATGCAAACTTTAACTAGTTCGCTAAAGATTTCACTTTTTAGGTGAGTGAGTCAATTCAAAGTGAAAACTCTAATTCATTGCAACATTAACTTACCTGAAACATAATGCTTATGTGTTTTTTACAATGTATGAATGAAAAGATTCCTTAAGAATAAACATGACTAATTAAAAATGTAAAAAAAAATTTGAAATAATTTCCAATTAAAACTGGAATAGTTAAATTTATTTCCTCACTCCTCTTTCGTCGGCTCTAAAATATGGAAGAGTAGTATTGATTTTTTCTAAACATCTCAGCCATTTTCGGCAGTTGAAGTATTTTAGTTGGCGAATCTTTTTTAACATAGTTTTAATCTTTTTTTTAGTAATATGAGAAACTAAAATGTTTGTTTTCCTGAAGAAAAATGTATTTTGTTATTTCTGTTATTCTTATTTTATAGCGAACTCATTTTGTTCCTTTAAATATAAATGCGTTTGATGATATGAATGAGATATGCTACAATTTGTTTCTACTTATTCTATTTACTTCTACTTGTTCTACTTCTTTTTCTTTCATTTTATTCCCATAAAAATGCTTTCTAGAAATCTTTCCACAATTATTAATTTAAAAGGCGATACAGTTCAATTTATTTCTGAATAATAGTTCAATCTACTTCATTTGTGGACATATTGTGTGTATTGATTATATGGACGCTTTATATACGAAACAGAACAAAATCCTATTACTTATTAATAACTTTAATATATAAATAGCGAATGTGGTTTAGTCTAAAATTCCAGTCGTGGTAGTAAATTTTGTTTTTTATCTAAAAAAGAAAAATTGTTTTGAACTTCTAATGAGCTCAAAGGCAGGATGTCTGGTAAATACTGCATAAACAGTGTGAAACGAGTATCCTTGCTTGGAATACATAATTCACAAGAGAACTATACCTCCATAACACATAATTTATGGTTATATGCTAAAGAAAAATATATAAAATCACATGCGGTTCATGAAAAATAGTCTTTATTAGAATTATGTAAAACTGCAGAAGGTTGAAGAATAAAAATATTTAAGGAAATAAAACTGGGGTAACCCTTTTGTAAATAACCCTTTGGGTTATGGGAAAAGTTCAAACTGGGATGGAGGTAGGTGGGTATCCGTATAATGCAATTGGTATTTATTAGACTCTTCTTGCTTGTAGCAGTCTGATGGCCAATTGCCTAGCTCTCTGGCCTTTGGTACCACACACTTCCGGTTCGAATAGTGGCGGTGGAATGGATGCTTGATAGTGGTTCTGAATCCATGTTAAACTGTAGGTCCCGGTCTAATTAGCCAAAATTGTGCGCAAAATGACAGTAGAGCGACAAACCAAACTAAATCTTGCAACTATAAGCAATCTTCGCATAATGATAATGCCTTAATAATAATATATTTATAAGGATATTGATATAATGATAATGCATTATCTACGTATGATATAATGATAATGCATTTTTGGTCAGGGTAGTGACGATGCATTTCAGATAGTATACAGCTCTTATTATCCATGACGTCAATGCCACCACCAGGACATCGGATGGTGGTGGCATTGACGGATTATAGGTTGGATGACACTGTATCGTCATGTCATGATTTCTACATCTGAATTTTTGGATTTTTTTCTTATTTAAACATCTGAAGGGTCTGATATATCAAATTCCAGTTAGTACAGAATGAGACTTAATTGCGTGTTTGCTTGCTTCCTTCAGTTTGGAGGATATTAGCCAAAGTACTGCGAACGCAAGCAGTCCACGTTATACACGATGGTCAATTTGAGCACTTTTTCATTTAAACCTTATGCCATATGCATTTAACATAGTTTCTTTCTCTATCAAAGTTTATTTTCTGTGCATTAGAAGGGACGTTATACTTTTCCTTTACATCTTCCCTGAAAATATTGCATCGTCTAACTTTATATACTTTGAGTGTGGATTCCCATCCTGCACAATTTATCAATTTATTTATTATTCAAACGTACTGCATATACTCTATCTTTATAGAATAATTTAATTTGTTCGAGGAATTCTGAATTAATATTTATCACTCAGATAACAAGATTCAACAATCAAGAAATGTAATTTGAATTACTATGAATTATTAATGAATTACTTGATTTTGTATTAATATTTGAAATGTGTCAACAATTGGTCCACTTTGTTGTCCTCAAAGGAGTCATTCAGTCGAAATTGTGTTTGGGAGACTATTATGTTAAGATGGTAAATTTACATATCAATCAGTAAATTTATATCACCGTTTAACAATTGATTATATTACTTGATAGCAATTCTAAATAAGATCAAACTGCCACTAGAGTAAATTATCATTATAATAATTTATATCTTCAGCAATTATAAATGTATTTAGAGTATTTTTTTCTCCTTAAGAAATTGCTTGAATGGGAAGCCTTTGAATTCATCAACTCATAATGAGGCAAAGTAGTGGTATTAATGTAGGGCTTCTTTGATATGCCTTTCGACCAAATAATCACGAGAAATAGTGATTTCTCTTAGATCCTTTTGTGTTAAATTAAATTTTGATAAACATGCTTTAATATATTGTAAGATTTGTTTTATCTTTTAATGTTTATAGAAGAGTAAAACAAGATCAAGGGAGTTACATCGAAATTGTTAGTTTTCGTCGATTGCAAGTAGATTGAATATATGTATATGCTAACAATTCAGATTTGCTTAAAAGTAACAGAATCATTAATGATTTTTGTTAAGCTGCTAGTTATTTCAAAATTCTTAAATTAATCTATTTATTTTGCGAACGAAATTGCCTTTATAACGTGGGCGCTTGGTTCGAAACTCGATAAAAATATATTGAACCAGAAATCCCTATGCTGGGAATAGGAACGATAAATCTGTTCACTAAAATGTCTTTCCGTTTGACTTGAAAACGGAATAAAATGTTTTGTTGTTTTGTTTTTGTTTCTTATTCCACTTGGTGGAGAGCAACATCTAGACCTAGTCCAGGAACCCGTGTGGAGGGAAGGGGAGATACAGCTTCTGTTGTGATGGAACACTAGTACGTAGATCGTTGACTTGACTCCATCACGCAGAAGAAGGAGGGCAATCAGAGGATTTAACCCCGAATTTGCTTATCGTATGGGAGAAAACCATGGAAACTCCCACCAGGTAGTTCGAATCACGAGGCAAGATACTGAACGTAGCAAAAGCCATCGTAGCTCTTCGCTTTTTGAAACAGTGTCTATAACAAGCCGCCAGCGGATTGAACCTCCTCCTTAATGCTCACTAGGGTCGCACGTTTCCACTGAACCACGAGTAAGGTGTGGACTCCTTAAATACCACCCTCCTTGAATATATACCACTTTCCTCCTACTGTAATGTGAATCGATACTCCTTGATTGTACTATCTTACTAAGTTGCAGTGGGAAGCAATGGATGCCCGTAGAAGATCTACATGCTGCACTGGGTAAAGCTGAATCTGCTAAGTGCCTGCCTTTCGAATGGCGAATGATTCCTGGTCAAAGTTCGGAAACAGCAATATTCTATTCCTTTTTTTTTATGTTTATGTAAATTTTATATTTATTGGAAATCCAAATTGAATTTCCTTTTTAAATTTTTCTCAAATAGAAATAGTTAGCAGCATCGAATTACATTATACAACTGCGAAAGTTTTATTCGCTCTTATTAATTACTCCATTATCGGGGACACATAATTGTTAATTACTTGAAAGAGGCCGTTATTTCAGAAATAATAGCTGGCACCATTTGAATGTTATTCTGCATTTTCTACGGCGATTTCAAAACATCCATTGCGCAGCAGAATAATGTGGAAATTAATTGGGAAATGAGAGAATTCTTCCCGAAAGCGCTTAGCAGTGAGTTAGTCTTCTGATGGGTCCAATAATTGGAGGTTCATTCATTTATGCGCATAAAGCCTTTAATTAGAATTCTAGGTATTGTCTTCCATTTGGGGATTAAACTAATTAACTGATTTCCTTCTTGTACGTATTTCGAAATTCGTTTCCTGCGGTTCTCGTCATCGTGGGTGTATTTAATATCATTTCTAGATTGTTAAAATGATGGCAGTTGAAACAAGTAATTAATTATTTCGTTTTATACAAAGTTGCAGGATTATGTATTACATAAAAAGCAACACCATCTATTAAAATGTACTAGTGTTATACATTTATTTTATTTTAATATTTTAAAATGCGTCGTATCACATTTCCAAGGATTTAAATCTTTTTAACATGATTATAAATGATTCCTTCAAACTCAATAATATTTATTACGTTGTAAAGATTTTTAAAAATATATGTATATTTATGTATACAAAATTAATATGTTTCAATACAATGTAAGTCTCAAATTTTATTGAATGGAAAATTTTCAAATTCGAGTTAATATGAGTGCAGAGTTCATATGTACGTATACGTTTACAGAATATTAATAAATATTTTTAATATTATCATAATTTTTGTGGAAAATAATATATTTAATTATCTTTTTCTTTTAACAATTTTGTAAAAGAAGTTCTAATGCATATTTATCTTTAAATTATTAGAATTATAACCTGTCATAATATGATTAAAAAAAACACAATTGCCTGTAGCATTAAAAAAAAATTGTTATTCGAAGTGGATAGTTATGCAATTTTGTTTTATTGTTAACAATATTATTAATATTAGACTGTTATACTTATATACTTATTAGAATTTCGACCTTACATAATATGATTAAAAATAACACAATATTATACTTATTAGTATTAGATATAATACGATATTTTAACAAGGTCGCCAATGGAAAGGATACTTGTGTATTGTGAAAACATAAACGTGTATCTCTAAACTTATAAGCAAACGAAGAATCAATTTATGAATGTTAAAATTATAATCGCAGGATCTCTCTCTATATATATTGGAATTAAAATTAAACAATTATTGATACTCAACGTGGTATATCCATTGATCACTCAGCAAAAGAATTTAATCGTTTAAAAATTAAGTAATGTATAGAAATAAAATTTGGTATTTTATTTTAACAATTGACTGACAGGCTATTTGACTAACATGCCATTGACTGTTGATGAGAACAATGACAGCAGATTCACCGTTACCCAGGAAACGCAAAGGGAAACATGGAAGATTTTCACAGACCAAAGCAGCCTGGTTGATGGCGTGTTCAGAATTAAGTTCACCTTGTTGGAAATTCGATAAGGGATGCCGCACCGAAAGAGTTCGTTTTAATGCCAATAATGAACAGATAAAATTGTCGGCCAGTACGTTCTTCTGTTTGGACCGAAGAGAAGAAAGGGAAAGTGGGACTAACTTACCCTTAGAAGATTGTGTTTAAAATTGTGTTTGTATCATTATTCATCATTTTCATGGTTATAAATGGGCATGTTAGCTCTAGACGTACTTATATGATGTGGTGTAGTTAGTACACTACATTTAATAGAGGGAAAGTAATGTCAAATATCTCGTTTTGCATTTGGGAGCTTAGAAAAATAATAAGGAAATTCGAACTAGATATTCCTATAGTCAATGTAAAACTCCATTTCATAAGATAAGCCTAATCTACTTGTTTTTTTAAGGCAATGATTACAGGGTATGCCATCAGCAGTATCAAATCATTGTATTTTTGTGTGCTAGTTCGCGCTGCAGTTCCACTGGTCAACAAGTGGGAAGTAAATTCAATACCAAATAAGAAAAAAATATATTTAAATTGTCTCATATATAGTTGTGTTTATATTTATCATATTATTATACACTATATCAAGCATGCATAAAAATATTGCACCCAGAAAACAAATTCCATTCCAGCATTGCTGATAGCCTTTTTTCACACTCAATTTAAGCACAAAACTTCTTGAATGTTTTTATCGCATACTTTACAGCGAGTATTTTTTGAGGATGAATAAAAACGTCCAAAAATAGAACTCACCCGCGGGTTGTGAACTAAATAAATGAAGTATGCCACCACCATCAGCATACAGCAGAAAGCCATTTTCCTACAGCTCCCATCTGAAAGAACTCAAGTGATCTCCTAGGAGACAAATCGATTTTGAGTACCACATACCAGGGGCAAGCCAGCAGCAACAACAACAACAACGAGAGAAGTAAGAAAAGAAGAACTTTCGCAAAAGCTTTTTCCTCTGTACTTCAAATGCTAAGGTTAAGGAGATATTCCTTTACTGCACGTTTCCACGTCTGCTCAAAAATCCTCATCTTTGTTTGGGTAATTCAGTTCGTGCCATTTTCCTGCTGAATGCTTAATGCCTTTAAAGAGATCTTTGCCGGACTTTAAATAGCCGGTAATTGCTTTGTTGGAAATAGGATCTGCGACGATGGTCGGCATTTGAATTGGCTTACCCAATTTAATCAGGTCTGAAAACTTTTAAGACTCTGAATGAAGATAATACAGCTTCCAAATAAGGTTCGTATAGCTGGAACTATAAAGCTTTATAGGATGTTGCGAAGCTTATTTCGTACAGCAAAAAAAAAAAAAAAAAAAAATCAAACAGATCTTTTAGTTTTTTTATTACTGAAATCTCTTAGAGAAATCTAATTTTTTTGTTAATACATGCTATTAATTTATTTTGAAGTATTACAATTCAACTTTATGCCATTATCTGCATACGAAGAATGCATACATAAGATGAAATACCTTATTACTGTTTTTTTTTTGTTGCATTTTTTTAAAATTATTTTTCTTGTTTTGTTGTGTATTAAATTTATATTTTGTACATAAAAAAATGCATCAACTGATTTTTTTTGCATAAACATTTACTCACAATAAACTTGTCTGGTGAGACAACTCTATTTCATTAAGCAGCTTCAGATATTAAATTTCTTTTTATTTCTGGAATATTATGTCTTCTGGCTTATATAGAACTTAACATTTATTTAAATTGGCTGAATTTAACTAGTTGTAAAAATCATATGCATTATTAGCAATAATTTGCTTTTGTAGCTTTTTTTCCTCATGGCGTTTTATAGCTAAACCATTTCTAACCTGTGGGGGCCTTTTTTTATGATACGACTCACAAAATTCCATTAAAAATGTCTGTTGAGGACATAGCAACTATAGCATATCAAGAACCAATCATATGTTAAAAAGTGTAGAATCATAATAAAATAACTGTCATCAGACGCACGATAACACGAGAGAACTCGTTTTCTCTAAAGATAATATAAGATTAGCTCAAAATACTCGTTTTAGTCTGGATTTAAAATTAATTTTTGTACTAATTAACTTGCATTTTTTCTGAGGAGGTACGAATAAGCTCGGGATATTGCGTTAAGATATATAATAACTCACACAAACAGTTTTATTTTTTAATATTTGCATAAGTAAAAATTAATTTTCCACAAGTAGAGTAGCCCGTATGGAGGGTTTATTAAAACTATTTGTCTAATTCTCAAATTCCAATTTTTTTTTAAATTTTGAATTACCTCTATTAAAAATTTAGCAAACGGTAGAATCTAGACAAATTATATTACTCCTTTGCTCTTTTCAATTGTATTCAGACGTACGTTACATAATGAGGAGGTTATACGGTTAGGTTATTAGAAAGAGGTTATTAAGAGGAGGTTGTTATATTATGTTATATAACAAATAATAATTACTGTAATATAGAAATATTTAAATCTTATTAAATACATATGAAATGTTTAAATACAAATGTCACATATATAAAATACAAAATATACAAATGTTTTTAAAATTGCAAATTATTTTTAAAAATTTAGGAAACTATAATCTTTTAAACTCTTGTTATGGCACGTAAAATAAATCATACATGACAAAAATATAATTCTTCTAAGAAAACAAACGTCTGAAATCACATAGTCTGAAAATGATAGATATAAGTTAATAAATGCCATAATTTAATGTAAATCTGATTTCATGCTGTTTGATATATCTATAAATCTGACACAGAAACTTATTTGCTTAAATATAAGTATTTACAAAGTTTCTGCTTTAATGATTCCAATCAATGTCCAGACAGTTAATATGATACATGAAGCCGAGCAGATAATAATAAGTTGCGTGTGTATTACATCATCACTTAATTAAGTTCACCCAAATTCAATACACAGATCCCTTGTAGACTAATATTGACATTTGAAAAAGTTCTTAACCGTTTCAGTAATGTGCTTTCAAATGTTGATACATTTTTTAAGAATTCATTATAATTTTTTCTGCATAGGATGTTACATTAATGCATCGCAGCAATGTATTTTGTAAAATTCTGAAATAATTCCATGATAATCATAAGCCATATTGCATTGAAATATGATAAACTAACAAAAATATGGTTACTATTAGGTTGTTCTATATGAAATGAACTTATGAGTACACAATACTTAAAATATTATAAACTCAAATTATTTGAACATATTTGATCAAACTATGCTATGTCTACATCAATGCATTTTTGCAATCGATTATGAAGCAAAGCTTCAAAAAGTATTTTTTATTTACACTCAATAAATTCAGTAACTATTATTTTGACAGCTCCGTGCTTGACAAAACGTTTATTCTTAAAAAAATCATTTCCAATTTTTTTAAGAATTCATAGTCAGTAAGTTGTAATAAGCAAGTACCATGTTGCATAATAAGCAAGTACCACTTTGTTGAATAAAGCAACATTTCAAATTTCAACTCATTCAGTTTTTGGAGTGTGACTTTGAAACAGGTGGTCTTATATTACCAAGGGCAAAAAAAAACTCCTTTTCTATTCTCCAAAGCTGGTTTTGATGACAACAATTTCTGATGCACAATATCAATTTGCTATTAATTGTTTTACCTTTTCCTAGAAAGATGTAATGGATAACTCCCTCTTGATTCCACCTATCTTCATTATTGTCTACTTTTGATGTAAGCTTGGTCTTGGTGCGTGGTTAAGCTTTTCATCTGCATGCAGCCCCTTTGTTGAGCGTTTAGGATTATCATACAGTATCTTCTTTTCATCACAAGTAATAATAAGATCTAAAAAGGAATAATTTCTTTGCTGAATATTTAATGATGCTTAAAATTTTCTCACCATTCCGAGCTCTGCAAGATGTATCGAAACTGTTGCTACCAAGTTGCTAACTGTTTATTCCAAGATACACACCAAGTTTTCTAACAGTTATTGTAGGTCTATGTTCGAATTTCAACTTCCGAATATCATTACAAAGAACACTTTCAGGTCTTACGCACGGGACTAATTTTCGAAGCTCATATCTTTTAATTTAAATATGAAAACACTAGCTGCATCATTCCCAAATGTATCATTAATGTTTCCTGTTACTTGGGTAGCAGAATGTCGAAGTTTATATTAATACAGAAAAATAATCCGTATTTTGTGAAATTCCATGATTCTAATTAAGATTTTCAAACATTTCGCTACCTGCATGCGAACAAAATACACTATTAGACAGATCACAACGTGAACAATAAAATGATATACATCATTATTAATTAACTTAGTACAGGTAGATAGATATCTTCTATAAAGTAGGCAAACACTAAAAGGTTCATTTCATTTGAAACAACTTGATAAAATAAAGTCAAGTAAAAAGGACCACTCATTTAATATCAAAATGCAAGTTGGCCAGCATTTTGTGTAATACCAACAATCATAGAAGAATTTACACTTGTGATAGAAGAACTCGTTGTTATTTTGCAAGAAAAAGAATTATATCACAGACCTTAGTATTGTAACTACACTGTGTTCACGACTGCTTTGATAGTTTAAAAAGCTTGTTATGTTTATTTTATCAACGAAACTAAAATGTTATTCTTGTAGTTTTGCATATTCTGATATTTTTTAATGTTATCAACCATAATTTTATAAGTAGATTGTTCAAAAGAAAATATTATAAATAGTCTATTAATCCTGCGTCGCTCAAAATGATAGATAGAAATTACAGTTTGTAAATTTAACTCCCTGATTAATTTCCCTGATTTAATTTAATTAACTTAATTATCTGACCTTGGTATCTGAGTAATTACTTTTTTCCCTTTCAAATAAAGCAAATGCTTTTGAAAATAACCTACAAATAAAATTAATGTGATACAGAGCTGCTTTGTAATAAGGTGCCCTGCAGCAAGCTCTTGTAACCTGTAATTTATATGCTGAAATCTGATATTTTGCAAATGTTGTTGTACATTAGCTTGTTATTGTTGGTGGACAGTTGTTATTATTGCTGTAGAATTATGAACACCCACTGACTGACAGTGAAGAAGTATACTGCATTCTGGAAAAATGTGCCCGTAGGTATATGTCGTAAGAAATATTTAAAGTCCTAAAAAAAGTCCACTACCTGTCGATTTCAGACGCTTATAAGCATTGTTAAACACACTATCGAGTCTTCTTAAAGTAAACAGAAAAAGTAATGTAATGACTGTAATAGGCGGTCCCCATGGATTTAAAGTTGACCCTTCCTACTCCCTTGCTGATCATATACCTAATACATGACTAAATTATTAATCTAAATTAAACAAATAATAATAAAAAAAAAAAAAAAATGTAAGTCAATTAATACTTTTTTTTTTACTATATTGCAGAAAGTCCTTTACAATTAAGTTTATCTGGCGCCATCTATTGGTAGATAAATGCAACGTAAATCTTAAAAAAACTAAAAATAATTCATTAAATTTAATGAATGAATTAATATTGCAAAAAACTGTGTTAACATCAAGTGTCATCGACTACAAGTTCATAAAAATGTGTTCGAACTTGAGTGGATGAATAAAAAAAGTATTTTATAAACGATTGAAAATTTGAAGATATATATAGGGAGAATGTGAACTAATAGAAGGAATTGAAAAAAGTAATGTAATGACTGTAACAGACGGTCCCCATGGATTTAAAGTTGACCATTCCTACTCCCTAGCTGATCATACAACTAATACATAACTCTTGGGACTTACGGTATTGAAAAATGTTTTAACAATATTCTAAAATTATTTTATATCGCCATATATAATTACCGGGGCCTGATAGCCTAGCGCCCTGCCGGTAAGTGCCATAGGCTTCGGACCCGAGTCCCTGCGGTGCCATGGATAATTGGAGGGGTTCGGAATCCATTTTAAACCGTAGGTCCTGGTCTAATATGACTGTAAAGCGTAGGGGCTGGCAACCCTACCTTGTAAAAAGATAAACAGCTACTATCTCGAAGTCTGCCAGTAGGTAGACGCGTTAGCCCACCACGGGGCTTTTGTGCCAATGAAAAAAAGATATATAATTATTGCTTTTTAACTATCCATTTATTGTCTGTTATGCTTTCATATGTAATCCACCATAATAACTGTAAGCATTAATCAATACAATTTTAAATAGCAATAAAGAATTGTAAAATAATTGTAAATAATAATAAAATAATTTTAAGCAATAATCTTCGATAGCAATAAGTGCAAATTACATTATACATGTTTTTGAACCAGTTTTCTTATAATAATGCAAAGTTAACTTAGTGCAGCAAAAGATGAAAAATATTTATCTCGAGAAACAAATATCACAAAACGTAAATATAAAAGCAAATGTTTCGAAAACCATTTAAAAATATCGCAAGATTTCAAATAGAGAGGAGTTATAAATTCAACATCACCTTTTCTATGCGATTTATTTAAATAAATATCTCCACCCTACAACAATACAGGACACTCTACATAAATATACCTCTTATCCATCTCTGCACTCACAAATCGAAATATTTTTCTCATACCTCTTATCTTTCTACTAGAAAAAGTTGTCTTGATGCTGAACGACGTTTTTATCTCAAGAAAAAAGAAAAAAAATTGCACCCTAACATTTTTAGCTCCTTATGTTGAGGTATCATTCTGACCCAACAGCAAAAAATCCTTAATGCTTTTAAGCATTGATGTGGCTTTATCGCTTGATGTTGGTGTGGAATTTATGCATTCTGATCAATTCAGGAACGTTCTGGAAAACCGATGGGGCTTTTGAAAAATTCCTTTTGCCGTTGCGATGTACAACGAATACGTTTCACTCTAATGGACTAAAAGCATGTTGGTGCATTAGTGCATGAATTATTAGAGCTGCAGTGTTTTTATCGTTCTAAAAGGCATCGAAGAAGAGGAATTTCGCAGGAATTTTATTAGAAGAAGGCCTTGATTTAATCTCCGCTTTTAGGCACCGTTCCCTTGTGGACAGATGCGTTTGTCTTAATACTTGAATTTCCTTTTTTCTATAAGTAATGTTATGTAAGTGGTAATTTAGAAGGATTAATGTTCCTTATTTTGAATGGGAATGCTTTAGATTTTTTTGTTCTTCACGATTCTTTGGTTAAAATGTGACAAAATGTAAATGTATATTAAGTGCTAGGTGTAACACATAAATTGCTGTATGAAAATAAAGCTTTAGAGTGCTTGTTAAAATTTTTGTCTTTTCAATGATTAATGCATAGTTTTTAACTATATATTTTTAAATACATATATATCTTAAGACTCAAAGCAAATTTTTAAAATTTATTTCTGTTATTTTCCTTAAAATGTTTGTCTTATTACTTTATTTTACTTTTTTAAATAATGATTTTGTAATTTATAAAGATTAATAGCCCTCAGTCGAAAGGAAATGCCCTATTTTGTATATTAAGTTTCATGTTGAAGTTCTTTGGTTAAAGTATGACAAATTGTAAATGTTTACAAAGTGCCAAGTATAAAATTTAAATTAAGATATGAAAAAAATAGTTTTAGTTTTGATTTTTCAAAATTTGTATCTTTTCTATGATTTATACATATTTTAAGAATTTTGATCGAAATTGACATTTGACGTATTAGTTTGTAACTTGAATTTCTTTTTTTTATGTGGTAATTAAAATGATTAAGGCACTCATTTGAAAGTAAATATTATGAATCTTATTTTTTTAAATCAAGATTCAGTCCAGTTGTAAAATTTAAATTGTGATAAGAAAATAACAATTAAGGGAGGTTGTTCAAAATTCTTAAATTTTCAACGATTTATACATATTCTTAGAATTTTTCACTGCATTTAAATATAAAATAAATACTGCAACTAAAAATAAATTCCCCTTTTAATTCAAATAACCGATTTTTAATATAATATAAATTGTAATCTCTTCAAATAAGTATTACTTTATTTGAATGTATTAAAATCAAATATAAATTTTGAAATTTCTAAAGCAAATAATTGAATTCTTGACATATATTTCTTGAACTCAATTTAATTATCTTATCTATATTCTTATAGCTTCATAACATTCCTTCTATTATCTTCTATCTTAGATATAAAACTCAATAATTTTCCAAGTCTTTAAATGATAGTTTTAAACTTTTCATCTTATTGGTGTTATTATATTTGAAGTTGAATTTTAAGATAAAAAGTGATTTCATTTAAATGACACGAAGATTACATGAATTAAGTTGAAAGATCAATATTTACCAAATGCCTCAGCATTCCTTCAATTCGAAATCATTTGAATTGAAAACATTAATTCGAAATAATAGTCGAGGCGTTTCCAATTTGAGAATTGATTAGGAAAGTGCTGCTATTTGATATGCCTTGCAGTGGCAAGATTTCGATATTCATAAACAGAGATGGATTTTACAGTATCAAATAAAAGCCTCTTCACTGAGTAATTATTTTACAACTGCATGAATAATAAACTAGACAGAAAGAGTCAGCCTGAAGAATGGAAATGAGAATCAGGACAAAGGTTGTCTTGAGGAATTTATGAAGAATTATGTTCGTCAACATTCCTAATACTGTAGTTGATATGTATAGAATGCACAAATGCTAGGCTACAGCTTTGTAGTCTTGTAATACCTTTCTAGTGTTTATTTCAGATTTTCAGCACATAAACTATTTTACAAGTCATAATCTTTTCTTCTTGACTTAATCTTCTATTATAATTATTTCAATTCAGTTTAGGATATTCGAACACTGATTTGTTGTAAACAAATTTAATAAATAATAAAAATAGGCATTAATAAAAGCAATAATAATAAGCATTAATAAATATTAAAAATTGCTTCTGGAACAAAAATATTTCTTTGCTGAAATTTTAAATAACTCTTTTTTTAAAAAAGTACTTTTTATGAATTAACACTTCTATACTTCTGTACTTTTTTTTATGAATTATTCTTCTATATGAAAACTTAATCAATATTTTTTAAATAGATTTAAAATTATTTAGCTTTATATAATTGTTAGTTAAAATAAACTGAAAATAATTTACTTTTATATTTAATTAAATGTGCTTAAAACTTTTTATAATGAATGGCTTTTTAAAATGAAACTTTTTATAATGGAATTTTTATAATGAACTTTTTATGGAATGAATACAGTATTAAAAAATACTGTATTAAAAATACAGATTTAAAAAAATACAGATTAGTATGAATACAGATTTATAAAATTTCTTAATGTAAAAGTTCATTATTTATCAAATTGTCTTATAAGCCCCACAAATTATTATTATTTTTTATTAATCCACAAACTTTTATTCTCTAGAATTTAAAACATTTATAATTTAAATAGTTTAAACTAGTTAGTTTCTAAATTAATCATTTTGTTAGTTATTAATTAAACCGTTTGCCATTTTTAACAATAATTACTTACTTCAAATTTAGAGTATAATATTTTTTTAGTCTAAGAGTAAAAAGAACTGTCTGTAATAGTCGTTTCTAATTTTAGTCAAAGGACAAAAAATTTAATAAACATATTTAAATATCTAAAATGTACCGTTATTTTATTATTAACAATTTGCATTTGATTTTACTTAAAGCTTTCAACTTTTGCCATGAATTAATTTTCATGAAAAGCACAAATTTCATTAGAAAAAATTGTTGCACTTTTCCCAACTGAAAGCTAAACTTTTTTATCATGAAATATTTTACAACATTCCTGTTCTTTACATATTTTTTTGGAGATGTGGCAGATGTAAAAACAAATCATAATTCTCACGGCTTCCTTTATTGCGTAGGTTTGGATATGTCTGAGAAAGAAGAAATGAATTTATCCCTTGATATATATTTAATTTGTTGGTTTCTTCCTTTTTTCCAGAGACAAGACATATCTGTGTGTGTTTGTGCGTGTTATATTTGTAAATGGAATATTATTTCAGCATTTTATTTTTTATTTATTGTGAGCTCTGGTAATTAATATTTTTAACTTCAATACTTAAAAGTCTGACTGAGAATAAAAGTCTCACTGTCACATTAGTTAGAAAATAATAATAATCAAGGCTTACAATGATTAAAAAGTAAAAAGATAAAATAATATATTCATTTACAAAAATAATTTATTTATTTCCCAGACAGTCTGGTTCATGATCCAATGAAAGGAATAATCAGACTTAAACACACTAGCGCTTTGTATTGATGTCACTTCTTTCAAAACCGAGAGTACTTGAGATGTTGATTGTAATAATCTGTGTAGACGTTTTGAATCGACAATTAGACTGTCTGATAGAAGTTTGTCTATCATAAGACACACAAATGTGAGGCAATTCCCTTCTTCCTCGCTTGTCACATCGGCAAACTATTCAAGACACTCAAGTTGCATGACACAATGATGCATACAAATACCGAGAAAACTTTGAGATCTAATATATAACATATAGATATAATTATTTAATTACGCCTTTAAATTTACTTTTTAAAAGATGTAAGTTAGAAAATGTATTTAATAATAGTGTGATTATGAATTTTTGGAGAAAAAATTAAGTATACTTAATATTGAGATTTAAATAATTTTTGCCAGTTAGTATAACTTTTAAACGCCCTAAGTTCTTACGCCAGCCATAATTTTGATCTTTTAATGACAATTAGAAAAATAATAATTTAAATATCCTATCTATTCTTTTATAATACGTATTAAATAATAAGATTTATCAGATTATTTGGAATTAGCACATCATTATTTAACAATAATACTTTTCTTATTTTTAATATTTCAAAAAATGATATTAAAAAATTAACCAATTAAATTTAAGTAAACTATTTATCTAAATCTTAATCATTCATTTTTCTACTTCCGTCTCTTTAAGTAATAATGATAAATAACTTAATGAACAACAGCCCAATATAATAACCCATAATCTTCCATAATCCTTCACTCATTATGAAGGAAGAAACATATATCATTAGGGATTGTCACAGCTCTTAAAGCGGCAACTATATTATATTTACTAATACAATACACAGTAGCAGGTGTATATTTTTCTGGACATAATCCTTTTGAAAATTGAACTCACAACACAACAGCGCTTCATTCTTTATATTCAGAAGGCGTCACGAACTGTCCACTGTCAACAATATACTTAGAGGAGCTTACTACACAGTATCTGCCCGCAATCTTTAACGTTGAATTTAGCCATCTTAAGAAGATTTTATTTAGTGGAAAACGCCACGACCCGACAACACACGCACGTTCATTTCCATCATTCAAGAGGCTCTCTACTCTGGGGTCATCCAACTGAGAAATATGGAGGACAGAACACGCAAAGGACCAAGAAACTTAACGGTAAGTTTAGTCCTCTTACAGGGAGGTAGAGATGGGGAGGGATGGGGGGTTAACACCACAGTCAAGAGTGGCAGTTGCCAGTTCATCTTTGTCAAGAACAGTTCCGCCTAAAACGTGTGAATGAATATTCAAAGGAAGGCCCTTTTGTGTTTGCACGATTAACTAAAGGGTTTTGGAGAGTTTTCGGAGGTAAACTTTTGGAAAAGGGGGGTGGGGTGAAGGGAAGTTTCCCGCATGAGTGAAAAGACGACAGCCAACTTAATTCGTGGGAATTAAAGCTGGAAGAGCAGAGTAGAGGAGGAGGGATGGACCATGGAATTCCACGATAATGAAGCTCTCGCTCGCATTCGCTTTCACGATTTCACGTGGAATTTCTGTTGGTAGTTTAAAGAGGGTGTTCTTGTTTGTTTCGTCAACTATCCAGGCTGTTTACGTGTCCTGGAAGAGCCTGTTCTGAAAGAGAAGATTATTTCCGTGTGTGCGTGGAAGGATTCATCTGTCCCACAATTGCACACAATTAAGAGATCTCTGAAAGATCCTCTTTGGTCAGCGTGCTCCACAAAAGAGGCTCTTAATATATTTTTAATTGCATTTCTTGAAAAGTTAAGGAGTGTAATAAATCCCTTTCAACGTACAATTTAACTATCTATTTTTAGTATGCTTATTTTATAATAAATTAGCTTAGAGGTATATTTGTTTGTGCGTTTTTGTAGGGACATTTTATATCAAGAATATCTGAACTGTACTTCGAAGAATATCTAATTCAGAATATGGAATAAAATTAATTAGTGCAATTTGCGTACGATTAATATAACTATTAGAGAAGGTATATAATTTCTTGTTTCAATTTGATCTATTTTTTTTTCTTGTAAGATTAGTCCTCTCTAAGCCGTACTTCAATTAGAAGTTTCCAAACTCTTTTTGCTAATATTTATTTATCATAAAACTTTCCAAAGTGATTTCATAATCCGATGGAGAAACTTGTAAAATTAAAATATAATAAAGTACATAATGTTTTTTTTTATGTTGTGATAATATCATATCAGATTTCAAGATAAGCAAGTTTAAATAGTGATGAGTAATCATTTAAAAAATATTAATAATTTCTGGTACTGTGATATGTACTCAGTGAATCCGATGCAGTGGAAATCAAAATCTTTCAATTAAAAATTGTGTCG
The DNA here is from genome assembly GCA_021605075.1 of Caerostris darwini. Lineage (NCBI taxonomy): Eukaryota > Metazoa > Arthropoda > Arachnida > Araneae > Araneidae > Caerostris > Caerostris darwini. Next base: position 257,380 of record BPLQ01006630.1, on the reverse strand, counting down.
CGCTTTATATTCACAAAATTTTAGTGTGATTCGATATTTTTTTTTTAAAATGAATCTCTCTTATTTGTCTTGCAACTCCTCTCTGTACCAATAATAATAAACGTAATTATAAAGTCTAATAATAAAATAATAATGAAGAAAATTTTTATAAAATATTTTCTTGACAAAATGTTCGAATGTTAATAGTTATGAGAGATACTTTCAAATATTAGTTTTAGGTAATAGTTATCGTACAATTTAAATTACGCGGAAAGACAATCGGATGTAAAATTCATATATTTTACTATAATATAATATATTTAGAAATAAATTTAAAATACTTTATATTATAGTATTTAAAATACATATCATTTTATAAATTCATGTATTTTAATATGAAAGAGTCTCTGTTGTCAAAGAAAAACAAATGTAAATTTTTTTGTTCACTACATTAATGCTTATACGTGCTAAGGCCTAACTATCTGGTAAATAACTCAGAGGTTTCGAACTAAAAGAGTTGCATAGAAAACCGACTAGCAAAGCCAAACCAATAGCAAGTGAGTCTTGCGCTGGGGAGGGCCACAATAGATCCATAGGTTAGGATTTGGAAGGACAATGTGAAGCTCAGATGCCATCCCTTCGAGTGTTCTTTCAAAATAAGAACTACAAAATATGAGTTCCTTTATTGGTGTTATGTTTGGTATATCCTGGATTACACTGAATCTACTATATATCTGCCTTTCTAATGGAAAATATCAGAAACCAATAAGTGAAGACGAACCGGAGTTCAGGAGTCTATGAGGAGAGTTTTTACGATAGATCCCCCATTTATTATATTTTTAGGGTTGCCTCCCATTGGGCTTCAAGAATGAGTATCCTGAATGACATGCTTGAGAAATCATGATTGCGAAATGTTGGTGCAGTATAGCAGCCTATTCCTGATACACTCTGGATATCATTGAATTTGTTGCATATTTGACTTCCGTAAACAACTGTTTCGGCAAAGGGTTTAGAATCTCATTAAACTTGCTAGGCACTTTAATATTAATGGCTAATTTCAATTCGATGTATATACGATGTTCATCAACCTGTTTATGGGCTTGTAAGGATTTTTGGTAGGACTTTCGTGTGTAATTGCACTGCATTTGCATATCAAATTTGGGAAAAAGAAGTAAACTTCAATTAGCTTCTCCGATTGTTAACTCCGCAGAGTTAACTCGTTATTCAAATGAATGTTATAATGAACATATTGCTGCATTAATTTTAAATTATTCAGAAATGCACGATAGTTAAAAAAAAGGATTAAATGTAACTTAGTTCCTTTATTTTTATTTTTTTTAATTTTTGTGTTCTTCAATATAGTGGCAAAAGTCTGATTATTTGCTTTAAATTACTTACATTTCTATGAATAATAGTTTTTTTTCAATATAAACGTTATCAAAACTACGTCGTTAACATTAAAAATATGACTATAATGCAGATTTTTTGTATAACGGAAATCATATGCTGCCGCTTATTTGCTATTAGGCTTATGATACCACTGCGCATGCGCTCATCAAAAATCGCCAATTTGCAGCGAATTTTGATTGTGAATTCGAAATAGCTTTTTGCTTGAAAGAAATTTGCATAACGCTTTTTGCTTTTTGCATAAACATTTATCCTTTACTTAGAAAAATTTCGAAACAGTTGCACTACTAGATATCGAATGCGACAACCTGAATGATGTTATAAAATTGCAAGTATCCAGTTCCCAATAGAAAGGATATTTAAGATCGAATAAATGTAGAAGATTGGATTTTAATCATTTATAACAGGAAATTTGTTTTCTTTGATTATATGTACAGTATGTAATAAAAATACAAAGCAAATTGCAAAATGTGTTTCTCTAAAATGCTCGTGTTCCACTTCTTGCTAATATTGCTACTCATCTTTTGATGACAATAAAATAGCTACTTATTCAATTCCTTCTATTAGCTCACGCTCTCCCTATATATATCTTGTTCAAATTTTCAGTCGTTCATAAAATACTTTTTATTCATCCACTCAAGTTCAAATAATTTTTTTTAACTTGTAAGGGATGACATTTGATGTTAATACAGTTTTTTCAAATATTAATTCAGTAATTAAATTTAATTCATTAATTAAATTTTTTTTAGATTTAAGTTGCATTTATTTATCAATAGATGGCGCCAGATAAACTTAAAAAAATTAATGAAAATTATTTATAAAGGATTTTCTGCAATATAGTGAAAAAAAGTAGGAATTGACTTTAAAAAAAAAATTTATATTACTTGTTTATTTAAAAATCTTCAAATATTCTCAGAATATTTAGAATTTTATTATTTTTTAGTTTTTTTCTCTAGTAAAATAGTTACATTTAAAATATATGTTTAAAGAAGTCTTTTCTTAAAATTCAAATTCAATTTGCTTAAAAATTCTGTTCTTAAAATAATATAGTTTGTGTGTTTATCATTTCTACAATTTTTTGGTTCTTATATAAATTCTTTTTTTTTTCTTCTAAGAAGTTTAAATATTATTTATTTAAGAACAAATATATTATTTATTCTTTTAAGAAGAAGAATGAAATGTTAAAAGAATAGAGAACAAAAAACAATTTTCAAAAAGTGCAGAGAAAAAAAAAGAGAAAATTTCAGTTGCTTTGTTGACTAGCGTTAATGTTGTGTTTTTGTCTCAGTCTAAACATCTGCTTCTGTCTCCATTTGAAACTTCTATTCAGTGTGGAAATAAAACTTGATTAAAATTATTCGCAGAGGATATGTAGTTTTAACCATTAGATGCATCTGATGTTTTAAATAATGCATTTAATAATAATATACTTTTCAAATAAAAATAATATACGTTTACATAATGTTAATGTAAATAATGTATGCTTACTTTAATTATAAAAGTTTTAATAATTACTTACTTTTAATTTTGAAGTAAATCTACTACTTTTATGCTAATGAAAAATACTATACACATATTTTCAATTTAACAACCTGTTTTTGTTGATATTTTAATTCTTTTACTATACCTATTTTTTTAACTCAAAGTCTATTTAAAATTAATTAGCTGTATGTAAGTAATGCATATTTAGCAATATATATATTAATTACTAAAATTGTAATATTTAATTATTTTTAATTATGATTATTACTCTTTTACTTTTATGTTGATTAAAAGTACTACAGAAATATTTTCCATTTATTAGCCAGCTGCTGTTGATATTTTAAGTTTTTTATTCCTCCTCTATATTTCAAGGGATTATTTAAAAATTATCTGTAAACTATATTTGTTATTATGAAAAAAGTAGAATTTTTTAATAAGGAAATGTTTTAAAATTTAAAGTATAAACTATGTGTAAAAGTTTCATCAATTTTGTGCTCTCATGCTAAAACATGAAAGTATACAAAGTTATATTAGTATTGATTTATTTATCTTATTATATCTTTTTAATAATTTGAATCATGTTTTGTAATAAGTTGAAAGTGTACTTAGGTTTAATAAACTTATTATTAAATAACTCCATAATAAATTTGCTTACTTTGTTACACGTTTATTTTGAAAATTATTTTGTATTTTAGAAAACAGCATATCAAACATATTATAAGAAATATATTTTTATTAATTTTTAATATTCCAACCATTAATATCAATTCTATTTTTTAAAGATTTTGTTTATTTTTATATTTGTTTTCCTTTTCCTTGTATTACAATTTTCTTTTATATTTTTTGTAATTTCTCTCTTTTTAAAAGGATTTTTTGTAATAATTTGAAAGTCAATGATCTTTATTTTATAAAATCTTTAGGCTATCTGTAACGATACAAATTACTCAGTAATAATTTTAAACTGGATGAATTAATAAGTATTATATAAATAAGCAGATTATTCTGACATCTTAATAGATTATATTTAATTTTTATAAAAAATAAAAATTTGAATTATTAGAATGCTATTTGTTTTGGATTGACATGTTTTTAGTAAGCAATCTAATTGTTAGCAAACCAGTACGTTTTACACATATGATTATTTGGTGGTACATCTGTATTACATTAGCTTATTATTTGAATAAGTCTACCATCTATGTGATCAAAAGGAAAATGTAAACTGTGATTACGTCATTTAATTCAGATTCTGATACATATTTTTATTCTTGAAGGTAGTCAAAATATGACTTATTATTGTTTTGCTATTTTGGTTGTTTTGTTCCATTTTCTAATTGTTACTATCTTTATTTAAAAAAAGAAGGGGGTGAGTGAGTTCTCATACACATGTTAATAGAACAAAACTTATTTTATTCAGCTTAAAACTCAATATACATAAATAACCTATAATCCATTCCTTGTGTTCTTTCATCTCATAAATATATTACCCTCATAGACATTTCAGAAATGCTATATCCATTCCAATCGTGTTATCCAGTTCCTTGGCAATAAACATCAAGATATTTGCAATAGCCTTTTATCCATCGAATTCATCTGATCGCCGGAATACGTTGATATTACAGTGAATGAACTAGCAGATTCTCACGCGAAATCTGCAGCAGATGGAATACTATTCCATTGGATCTCTCCGGAAGATATCATATTTCAACAAAAAAAGAAAGCCTTGATAAAAGCACAAAATAATGGATATGTGGCAAATAGGCTCAAGAATTCAGTCTAGATAGTATTAAACCTTCTCATAAACGTCTTCCTGCTCATCGAAAAGAAGACATTCTTCTATCAAGGTTTCACACAAAGACTGACATCCTAAACATCCACAACACAAACAACACAAACATCCTAAAAATTCTAAACTCCATAGATTTGGCCTGACTTCATTTCCATTATGCCCGATCTACAAAAGTCCGGAAATAGTTGAACACATTTTATTTCTATGTTTCAAATATGTAGAACCAAGAAACAAATTGCAAAGCGCTTTTGTATATAAAGTTCTTTCTTACTCTTGGATATTTGGTATGTCAGAGGATACATATTATAAGAAGCAATGTTACTACAATTTCTACGAAATTTTTCATAACGCTGTGAGCTGTGGGGTACCCCACTTTTTCTTTTTGAGGTTATTATTTTTTATTCACATTTTATTTCAAGTACTAGTTATATTTCGTGTGTTCTAATCATTATTCAACTGTTAAAATATTAGGGGCTATTTGATCTGCAGATTTATCCATTTCTTTCTTTTTCAAATTTACCCGCCTTATTTATTTTCTTTCGGTTGCCGAAATTACGTGCAACGTAAGCTTCTTTTAAAAAAGATTAGTTATAGTTATACATACAATAAGATTAGTTATAGTTATAGTTAAAAGTTATACTTCATATGTTCTAATCATTATTTAACTGTTAAAATATTAGGGTCTAATGGATCTGTAGTTTTATCCATTTCTTTCTTTTTCAAATTTACCACCTTATTTATTTTCTTTCGGTTGCCGAAAGTACGTGGAACGTACAGTCAAGTGAAGTCAAACCCATTGTTTTTGAATTTGGGATATTATTCAGGGGCATAGCATTACTGCGCATGCATACCGGAAATAGTGTACAACTGCACATACGATTAGAAAGCATTTGGATAACGTACATATAAAACAAGCATGGAGGCTAAACGATGATTAAGCAGAATAATTAGAAAATGCGAAAACCGAAATTAAACCCTATAAATACCGATATTAAACAATATTAATTTAAATAAATTAAATTGTTAGTCTAGGATCTTGTACAAAGAATAAATAAGTTTATTTAAATTTAAAACGTGGATGACAGTGTTCATCTATCAACAGATGCTCATCTACGGTGAGTAGCACATGTACGATCTCCCATGAATCACGAAAGTAAGTTTTTCAATCTATTTTTTGTATTAAAAATATTCTATGGTATAGTGTATTTAATGTTAATTAATTCTAAACATTGGTAGGTTATTAAAATTATCATGATGATCCGTTTAAGCTTAATAAATTTCCATTCATAAAGCATAATAAGCTTTATCCATAATGATGTTTGGGTATTTAACTACAATATTACAATCGAATAATTCTTAATTTTTTTTTGCAATTTAGGTACCCCTAACGATCGTAAACAACATGGGTGTGCCAGTTGCTTGAGGTAGGGCGTTTACCTAAACATCATTTTGATAGTTGTTATGGAAAGTACACTGTAATTAGCTAGTAATTATATATTTTTCGACTTGTACGAAATACAGTAGAAACCTTACGACTTCATCATTTTTTAGAAAAACATCACAAATGCATTTAATTGAAAGCATCAACAGCCGGGCAGAAAGGAGAGGGGAGGAACAGTTAACAATTAATCTTTTTTCTATGAACCCTATGGAAACAACTTTCCGACCTACCAATTTATCGGCCACATTTTAGTGTAAAGATGTATGCTTTGAGATTATTTTTGTTGCAGCTGTTTGAAGTAATAGATATTTAGTTTATTGATATTTAATGCACCCTCCAAAAATTTAATACACCTTTAAATTTAACTTATTTATGTTTTAGCAATTCGTAAATTATATATTAATGTTGAAAACATTGTATATTAATATTAGTAACATTGTATATTATCATTAAAAAAATAATATATTCAATGTTTTTTAAAAACTAAAGATATGCATATCTACATTATTTCGCTTCCGTTATGCACTTATATTTGTAATTGAGGTTTTATTCTAGGCCGTTTTAAGTAATTAACAAAATTACCTTTCAAAAAATGCGAAATAAATATTAAATGAAAGCGAAAATAGTCGTATACAACTGTTTCATAATCATGCATTTTTAATTGTTCTAATTAGAAAATCCAGTTTTGATTCTCTCATTAGCGTTTTAATTAATATTAAGTTGATTTCTTCCTAGGAACACTGTTAAAATTCCACACACACATATATATAAATGGCTGTGTGTTTGTATATGATGTCTGGATTAGAAGAATAAATAAAAAGAAACAACGAATTGTAATCTTATTTTAACCATGAGAAAGAGGCAAAGGGCAAACTAGGCCTGACGTAAAGTAAAAAGATCAATAACCAATGTTTAACTATTTGCAGTAGAAATTGAAAGCCGTTAAAAGTAAAACCCATCTTTCGCAATGCAGATAAATTTTGACATGCCGGAAAGTTATTCTTTGCAGACCAGACGTTTCGTTGTTACTCAACCGATCCTTGTTTACCAAGCTGGCCCTTATCAATTTGGGGGTAACAGGGGGTCTCGAGCATTAACAGGCGTACAGGTCAGAGCTGCTCAGATGGCAAAACATAAAAATTTACCTCACTTTCCCCCCTGGGTAATTATTGCAGCATCAGAGCAGCGACAACGACCTAGACCAAGGTCAACTACTTTCCCGTAATACTACTAGATAATTTAAAGTCACGTCTGTGACTGTACAAAACGGGTCTTTGTAGAATTAGTGTCAGCTTCTTGAAATATTTATTGCATTAAATATTCTATGCGCCATAGCTTCATTCAATGCTTTCAAATTGTATGTAATTCTTATATCTAAATATAATTATTGTCGTTGTTCATTTTCTGACAATAGTTTGGATGATTAAAATCTGTAATATTTACAGATAAATTTTTATGTAGGATTTAGTTATATGCTTAGAAGGTATTAATTAGACTATTATAATTTAATAAAACTGCAAGTAAAAAAAAAAGAGTATTCTTGAATGTATCTTAAAATAATTTAAAATTATATATATGTATATATATATATAAAAGGAAACCTGCTTATTTATACTTGATTTATTTTTTAATTAAAGCGATTTAGCGAACCAAAATTAAAAAGCCAACACATACTCAAAAATATGACTGATAAAAAAATATGACAAACTTATAACTGTTGAGAGTTGATAAATTGCAAAATAAAAGCATACTCTTTTTTCCTTAATATAATAAGTTAGTCAGACATGACATAGACGACACATAATTTTTATCTTTAAAATACCTTTAACTGCTCGTGTTATTTATTAATACAAGTGCATTTATAGTCTTATTAAAGAAATGTACTTCTAAAAATCAATATGTTTTCTCTTAAAATGAAATTCAATTTTATAAATTCTTTATAATTCATAGTTAAATGAAGAAAAAAAAAAACAGGATTTAAATTATTTTTGCTTGATTTAATAAGTATCATACTTCACCGAATTGTAACAGCGGTTTATTAAAATCAATAATTATTTTTAAGTTTTAACTTTTATTTTTACTGATTTATTTAAATTCGATTCTTTTAACATTAATCATAATTTTTTATAAGATTTTAAATATTAATTATGATATGGATGGTTTTTGTGGTTAATTTAACCACACAAGAACTCCGAAACTAGTACGTCCGTTGTCATAAATTGTATAGTTTGTTATAAATAGCAATCCAAGAATAAAGGAAATTAAAATCAACATATTTATTAGCTTTATATTATGTGTCATTATTTATTTCCTCAAAAATTAATTAAAATCTATTGTTGTAAAAAGGAGCTCCAGTAAATACCCAAATTTTCGTATGTTGAAGATTGCTTTTCCAATAAATAATCCAATTCAATTATATTTATAGATACATATATTATAAAACATTATAAATTAGATGTTAAAGTTTTATGAATTACATTGATTATGATTTAAAACTTTATGAAAATTTGTTGTAAACAGCAAGGTAATTATTTCATTGTACTCTAGTCGTATACTTGTATAAATTGCAGAATTCAATTCTGAAAATAGAAATAAAATGACATCTATGATATAAAATTTGATATGATTTTATTTGAAATAAAATTGAGTTGAACAAAATGAAAGATGCATTTGCATAACAATCAAGTAGAGTTTTTTTTTATTGAAGGAATTAGTTTTATGTATTAATTTTCCTTGCAATTGGTGAATTTTTACATAAGAAAAAAAGGAAGAATTTGAAAAACATTTGAATTGAACTTGAAACTTTTCAAACCATATCATTGGAAATTTAACTCTTCAATAAAATTAACTTTAACTCTTCCAAACATTTAGGTATTTCCAGTCTTTTTCATTATGGTCCAATTATCTATTTAATGCAATAGAATAAGAATCATTCTCATTTTTCCAATAAAAGGCATTGAATTTGTTCTACGATTCTGTTACCATAACACTCAATCCACATAAAACGAAGCTTTACTTATTTTCACATTACACTTAAAAATAATGTTCTGGACATGCAAAGCTATCAAGTTAGCAGCATAATTTTCAAACTTTCTATTCAAACATTTGTTTACGGGAATAAAACTTTTCTGCAAAGAGCTTCTGCTTGAAGAGTTCCGAGTTGAAATAATGACTTTTCTATTCTCAACGTTCGACGGAAGCGTTATACATCAGAAAAATCTAAGGTTCTTCCTTCTCGTGTGCCATCTGACGTGGAAAATTCTTGCTGCCCTCCTGAAGAATTACACTACATTTCGTGTTTTCCAATCGGATCAGTGATCCGTTCACTGCCGATAACAAACTAACCTTTTCTGAAGTGTAGTGAATCCTTTCAGCTACATAACTTTTAAAATTTCTGCTTCAGTTGATAATAATGATCGCCACTGCGCCATCTACCGGGAGAAAAATAAACAAGCTGCTTACTAGTAGTGATTTAATCAAGTAGAATACTGAATGTGCTCCGAATATTTAGATTTCTGTTCGTTAAGTTTGAATATGTTCACCATAAATTCTAACTGTGAAGTTGACTGTTTTGTTGTCTCTTTTCCAGATTGAAGGCAGACAATATTCATTTAAAATGGTAAATGAGACTCGAACTGTAACTTGCTTTGAATATTGAAATGATGGTTATGTTTAATGTAAAATAATGTTAATGTAGAATACTCTTAATAATATATACTATTGTGGTGATTGCCAATGTTTGATACATTTTTTTTAATTACAATTTTTTATAAAAAATTTCTTTTCTTGGGTAACACTCCGTTTTCTTTCTTTTTTTTTAAAATAAAATATAAAAATATTTTATAAATATTTCTTTATATGATTTCCTTACAATACTACTATTAATTTATATATCAATAATATTAATTAAATAACAATACTATTGATTAACAACAATAATATTAATTTAACAAGAATAGAATCAATAAATATTAGAATATACCTCCCACTATTTAGTTTATAATTAAAGTTAGAAATATTTTAGCTGTTTTTAAATTTTATTATTTAAATAAAAATTTAATTAATTTAATTTATGAATCCTTAGACATTACTTGTGTTAAATATTAGTGCATATTAGTATTAATTAAACGAGTTCTATATTATAATCAGATGTTGCTTGCGTTAAATTTACATATTATAGCTACTATCATAGCTGTATTTAATATTATAATTGTATTTAATATCATCACGATATTTGATCATAATTGTCAAAGTATTTTAAGCTGATTGCTCTATTTAAATTAGGTACTTAAAATATAATGGAATAACGTGCATTATGAATAAATTACGTTTTATTTCAAAAACCACCAACATTGAAAATGTTTATTATCAGTGAAAGATTATAGTATCTAAATTTTATTACACTCAGAAGTAGTTCAGTTCTTTTTGCTTTAACCATGAATTTAACACCAATAATTAAAAACGTTTAATTTGTATGTTTTCCACCCAATATTAAAAAACTTTGTTTTCCTTTTTTTCCCTTATATTTATCACAGGAAAACAAAACATAATAAAATGTCTAACAACACAAAAATATATCTGAAAAGGGTAAAATTAAAATTTATTTATATACATTTTTTTTAGATACATTTTAATTTCAACAAACTGAAACTAATGCACCAATTAATGTTATGTCAATGTTTCGTAATCAGTGCAAATCAATTAACATCATTAAAAGACTAAAAACCCATCATTCGGTCATAATTATGGTACAAAATTATTTTTATGACGTAAAAACATTAATATAAACCTAATTATAAGATTACACACATTAATCATCCGAATTAATCGTCCGCACACACATTAATCGACATCGTATTTATAAGCAAAATCTGAACAGCATCCAACATATTGATGATCATTATGAGATTAAACAAGTAATATAAAAAAAAAAAAAAAAAAAAATTTAAGTCAATTCCTACTTTTTTTCACTATATTGCAGAAAGTCCTTTATAAATAATTTTCATTCATTTTTTTAAGTTTATCTGGCTACATCTATTGGTAGATATATGCAACTTAAATATAAGAAAAAAACTAAAATGAATTAATTAAATTTAATTACTGAATTAATATTTGAAAAAACCTGTATTAACATCGAGTGTCATCTCCTACAACTTCAAAAAAAAAAAATGTTTTTGAACTTGAGTGGATAAATAAAAAGTATTTTATTAACGATTGAACATTTGAACAAGATATATATAAGCTAATAGAAGGAATTGAAAAGGAATTCACGATGAACGAGGGAAAGATTTGGGATGGTTATCATTACATTAATTTAATTGTCTACAATTTTATTTTTAATTAATTACTTAAAAAATGGGTTTTAATATAATTAAACACCATAACAACCTTTTTGATTTTTCAAAAGTATTTAATTGAAAATCAAGTAAAAAAAGGCACTATATTTTTTAAATAAGTTTTATTTTAAATATCGATGCAGATATGTACGATGGTGTACTTAAAAATCAGAAATTACTGGTTGAAATAAGCATAAAAATATTTATACAATGGAGCTTATGTAAAAATATGCAACCTGCATCTTTTTTTTTTCTTCTGAAATATATATATTTTTTTTGTTCTTCTATTATTGTTTAACTTAATTTTTTATTCTTTTTTATTTGTATTTTAAACTTAACTAAAATTATACGTAAACAAAAAAAATTAGAATATATCATCATCATAACTGGCTCGACAGCCTGTTGAGGGCCTTGGCCTTCTTTATAAGATCCAGCCATGCTGTTCCCCTCTTGGCCGTGGATCTCCATTTTTTGATCTTAATAGCATTAAAATCAGAGTCTAAACAGTCGACCCATTCCCATGAGATGACCGGCCTATCTCATTCTGTTCAGTTTAATAAATTTCAGAATGCCAATATCTTGTTCAGAATAAAACCAATTCCAAAGGAGTGTTTTGTGTCATGGCAACTGTAACAGATGGTGTGTTTTTGTACGTCCATCATTCCGTTACCTATCCATCTCATTTCTTGAATTTAGTAAATCAAATCTATATGAGTCTATCTGCTCGATGAGCGCTTGTAACTTTTTACTTTGATACAGCGTACGTGTGTTCCAGAAACCAAATCTCAGGTCCATTGGTCGTTTCCTGGTCTTTTACCGTGGAGGCAGTCCGGCTATATATTTTATAGAATTTGAAACAGCGGTTTTTTTTTTACAAGGCAGGGTTGTTAACCCTGCACCCAACTCCCAACCAACAGATCCAGATCCTGTTTTTAGTCGCCTCTTACGACACACAAAATTATAATATATAACAAACAATAATGATAAACATAATAATATATAATAAACAATAATTAAATCTCTGTATTATCGATATGTATCAGTATTGAAGTTAATAAAAAAATTTTATTTCTGTTATTAAGGGGAAAATATAATCAGTACAAAAAATTAATATGGAAAAATTTCAAAAGGAATTAAAAAGGATCAAACAAGATTAATATATTATTGTCAAATATTTTCACTCGATAAGATTTCCACCAAGTTATTAAGACTTTGCAAAACGATTAGGATTTCAGAAAAAATTCCGATTACTTTTTTGATTCGAAAATAATTCGATTAAATAACTGATTCGAAATTCTTATCTCAAACCAATGTTTCAGTCCAATAATTTTATTGGACTAAAACATTGGTTTGAGATAAGAAAGTATTCTTTTATTTAACATCAGTCATACTTTAGGTTGCATTTACACGGCTACCACTTCACGTAAGTAATATTTAATTTTCAAAGAAAATATTTTATATATCTAAGGCACAGGCTGTCTCAACATCAGATTTACAAATTTCTAATAGTGTAGAGATCTAAACAACTTGGACTCAGATAGTAATAAAAAAGTGGAAATTCTTTTTTGACGCGATAGTGTACACAGAAAAACTGCAGAAAGAAAAATACACAACTCAAGAAAATATGCAATTTATTAATCAGGATACATCAATTAAGTAGCATTGTCAAAAGTAATAAAGGTAAACTATAAAGGCATTCCGCTTTCATGCAAAATCATCCAGACGCTATAATAAGGCATACAGACATGGTAGATTGTAGGTTACATATTTAAAATTGGATTGTCCTATATATCTCCTCTATGTCCGGAACTCATATCATTCATTTGCGATTGATGTTGTCTTTCTGGAAAGAACGAGAATAATCTTTACTACACTATGTAAATAACCCCTATAAGATAACCTCTGGTGTAGACGTACAGAGAAAATACTGTTAAGATTATGCTTCATCTGATAAAATTACAAATACAAGGTCTTTGGGCTATTCCTTGAAATTTGTAGACCTGTATATCACATGCATATCCATTTCATCTGGCTATCCAAATGCATACTACGTTCTTGTGATCAGCCATTCAACTACAGCGCAATGAAAATCATCCGTGAGAACGCTCCAAACTCCCATGTCCGTTCAACACCATCTGCTGATTCTGGAAAGTATTTCAAATCCAGCATTACTGTGCAATTCTGAATCGCTTGGACGTATGTAATGCTCCCCTTGAAATATGTAATATATTCATTCATGGCATTTTTCAAAAATGCAACGAATTCTTCTTACACAAATTTTATCATGATATATGGAAGTATTTTAAAGTTTTTAGCATACTTATCTATCCTTGCAATCTAAGGTTGCATTATAATAAAAGAAAATATTATTAAGATTGGTATTCGAAAAATTATTTGTTTTTGTCATTGAATTGTCAATCCTGGTGAAGGTATTTCACTAAAATTAACTATTCTTCTTCATTGGCACAACAGCTTCATTTTGGGCCATGGTCGGAACATGAGATGTTCCCTTTTTTATGGGTAGGGTTGTCAGCCCTACGCTCTACAGACATATTAGACGACCAGGACCAATAGTTTAAAGTGGATTCCGAGCCACTACAAACTTCCATGGCATTGCTGGGATTTGGACCGAAATCTGTGGCACCGAGAGCCAGAGCTAGTCCCTCGGCCATGAGGCTCCAAAATAAACTATTACTTAGGGGAAATTTACACACACTCAGAAAATTAAGATTTATACATTTAATAAAGAATGCCATCAAAATGAAATGAATTATTGCAATGCTCATGAAGAAATGTTTTATTATTTTTCTTCCCGTTGTAATTTATTAAACAAATGACTAAACTGGACCCATTAACCCAAAGGCCCTCAGAATTGTTTTGGAAGAAAACCCACCTATTAAGAAAGACATTTTATTTTGGCACCACAACACGTATCATTAAATATTGACCCAGTTGGCAAACCCCGCAAATTTGTTATTTTGAGGGAATTCTCTGCTCTTTTTTCTTAAAAGCTAAATCTCAGTATTTTTCTTATAACAACTGTCATAGAATAGGCTTATCAATGATTCTATTTAGAAAATGTGTAAATATAAGAATTTGAACTGAAACATTTCAATTTTCTTTGATTAATTTTTACGGTTTTAGTATATTTTTAGTTTTAGTATATGCATATATTTTATTATAGTACTTTATTAGTTTTTGCTTAAGACATTACATTTTTGTCAGGAAAAACGTTTTTAAAGTATAAAATAATATTTATAATTATTTAGTAGTTACATGTAGCTATTAATAATTATTTATTGCTGTAAAATAAACTAATTATCGATAATCCCTTAAGGTAATGCCTCTTTTCAATTTCTACTATTAGCTTGCACTCTCCCTATATATATCTTGTTCAAATTTTCAATTGTTAATAAAATACTTTTTATTCCTCCGCTCAAGTTCAAATACATTTTTTTTGAGCTTGTAGTGGAGGACACTGGATGTTAATACTGTTTTTTCAAATATTAATTCATTCATTAAATTTAATTAATTAATTTTAGTTTTTTTAGATTTAAGTTGCATGCATCAAATTATAGATGGCGCCAGATGTAAGAGGAAAATTTCAACTTTATTTGTAAAGGACATTTCTGTAATAGAGTTAAAAAAAGTAGGAATTGACTTTAATTTTTTTTATTTTTTATATTACATGTTTTAAGTATGGTAGATAGTTGCATTTGAAAGTTTAAAAATTTAATAGTTCAGCATTTTGTGTCGAACACAGTTGCGATGCATTAGCCGTCATTTTTATATTAAGAATACTTTGCATGAATTTTAAAGAATAACTGTTTTACATTCATGGTAAGTTGGAAGAAAAATGAAATCAAAATTAATCATGTTAAATGACATTAGTTGTATTCAAAGAAAATAACAACTTTATAAATTGAATTAGAACGAATTAAATACTTATTTATAATAATTAGGAGAAGTAATAATTTAATTATTAATAATAATTCATTAGAATTACAATTCGAATATGTCAGTTTAGTCTTCATTCCAAATAAAAAATGATTTTTTAAGAATATATCTAAATAAAATTTGTACAATAAGAAATATTTTCTATAATTTAAAAATTATATTTAAATGTGTTAATTTTATAGGAAATTAAATTAGGAGCTACACTTTTTCAATTATAATATATCTCAAATAAATGAGCAATTACTCGATATAATAAATTCATATTCACAATAAAAATGCATTAAAAAGATTTTTTGTAATTTTTCAAATCAGCCCAGAACTAGAAATAGGTTTAATTTTTAACTCGATTTTTGTTGTTAATCACATACTTTCCCTGCATTGCTTAAAATTATTCTTGGAAAAATTCCAAAACTATAATTTATTTTTATATAGCACATTATTTTTAAAATGTTATGCATTTTATACAAAATGAATTCAAGTAATTCAGACGGAAAAGTTGCAAATTTTATAGAATTTTGATAGTTATTTCGACATATGCTATACTTTAGTTAACTTCAAGTAAATTCCAAGAATATCTAAGCATTTCAATACATCACTGTTCACGAGTATAGATTCTTATTTCCAGGATACATATAAAATAAAACATATACTTCATATGATATGAATCCGGATATAAAATGAGAAACAACTAACACATATTTCATTAAATTATGATAGTTATTTCGGCATCCTCTGTGTTTCAATCAACTCCAGTACCTGCTAAGAACATCTAGTCAATTCATTTCATCACAACTTCATAATGCAGTGTATTGAACATGAAAGATGACAATGATTTTCAACATCATCATGGGTAGCTCAGTGAAAGATATTGCTTTAGTCCCTTTATTAATATTTGTTTTATTTAAACAAATCCATCGAATTTCATGTTTAAATTAGTATTTCGAGAAATGTCAATGTATATAACAGTAAATATTTGAATATTAAATATATAAGCTGTAGATAAATATAGTAATATATTTAATAATCAAATATTTATTATATATTATATATTAAATATATAAGATGTACATAAATTATTGTCAGGTTTTCCATACATTACCTTTGATTAAAGAATATGTTGATTCCTTCACCAAATGAAGACAGATTTGTTGTAAATAATATCGTTGACCTATACCCAAAAGAAAGTCAAACAGGTCAAAGATCTCCAATTTCTCTCTTTGACATCTTTTTCTTTTGTCTACTAACTATTTAATGCCATAATTATCCAAATTCAATGACACTATATTACAATGTTGTCATATGAAATTTTTTCAATTGTATTTTATAGTACAATAATTTCTTTCATAATGTCCTGATGAATTATTTTTGATATAAGGTACAGGAACCGCAGCAGTAATTTATATGCACTTTATATTTATACTCTTAATGTATATATAAATACAAAAAATTGTAAATCAGGTTTCTGATATAATTCATTTAATTTTTTTTTAAAAAATATAAAATAGCTGACACCAAAACGGAATTGTAGCTTTTGCAATATAGTAGAATGAAATTATTAATAATTTGTTTTTAAAATATAGAAATCTCATCTTTCTTATTGGATATCTTCCTTTTTGTTTAAAATTCAAAAGAAGTATTCACTTATTTTAAAGAAATTAAATTTTTATGCAATTGTACTGAAAATTATCATTTGCACCAGACCCTGTCTTAAAGAGACATCAAAAGCAATATAAAAGAACTTTAGTAAGTAATAAAAATTTAATCCTTTTGTAATCAATAGTTTTAACACAAACTGAAAAATCCAAAAACAGTAACAATGCGACAGATTAAAAAAATCAAATGCAGGAAAATCACAGTTAAATTAAAAACATTCAAATTTTTTTAAAGCTCAACCTATAATGAAAGAGTACCTTAAAAAAATTTCGTAATATTTCATTTCATAAATAATGTTTATAAGCAAATTATTTACTTGTAAATATTCTTATTTTATTAAAGGCTTCACATTCCATAACATAATTTCTGAGGAGTAAAAAGAAGTTTTAATTATATTACCAATATTTGACAGTTTTAAGGGTGGAAACATATAATATTCCTTCTAGGTAACCTGACTCTGAATGAGAAACGCCCATTCCTAATTTCATAATCGTCGAGTGTTTTTGTTTCTGAAAGCAGAATTATAAGTAGGCGTTATTTTACAGCACAAGGGAAATATTTTTTAATACTGCTCCATACTGTCTGAAAATGAATGAGCAGTATCAAATTACAAACAACAGTGATTGAACGTTAGTTTTTACATGTTAGCAAAATACAGGAAATAAAATACTTGAAATTCGTTTAAAAATTTGATAATAAACTATTGTATTACGTTATACAAATAATAATAATAATAATAGATAAAATAAAGCAAGGAAGAACAAAATCATGAATGTGTTTAATTGAAAACCATATTTTGATTGTAATCCATCATGTCATTGCTATTTTAAGAGTGTGCTTCTTTGTCTGAATGTCCGTCTGAGAATCAAGGGAATTGCAGTTGCTGATATCTGTTAAAAATAAAAACTTGTAAGTGTTGCTGAGATGTTTTCGATTTATCATTGCCAATACGTTACGTAATATGCAATACATTAATTTATCATTTATTTTTTGCATGATATTATAAATCGGAGTTCTTTAATGCAGATACGATCATTAGAGGATTGGGTTTTGTAATCATTATAACTAAGTCCAGTATTCAATCATTTTTGTCCAGGTTCTTTTTGACGAAAAAAAAAAAAAAAAAAAATGAAGTGTCTGTTTGAGTAGAAAGGAAGAAACTGCTAACTTAACTTTTGTATTAAGAATGGAGTCAACCAGGTTTGAATAAAACTTCTATCCATTCACATGCTAGCTTCTTCAACTTTACTAATGTGGCACGAATGGACATAAACCTTAATTTGCTGTAGAAAGTCATGCTTACATATGATATCTGTTGTAATTTATAACTTTTTATTGTGTTAAAAATAATAATATACAGTATAGCGTGTTTATAATGAAAACTATTTATTTGTTTAACCTTTTTGCTTAAGCAATTCCATCATATTTATTAAAAATACAAAAGTAAAGCTCTAAAAAAATTAAGCCTTTTGTAAGCCTAACGCGTATGTATTTTCAGACTCATAAATAAGTCGTAACCAACCCATCAATGCAGTTACCGTTGTGGGAGTTGTTTTAGGATTCTTTTTGTTTGTTTCAGGAGCATCCTTCCGTAAACAGAATATATTTCTGCATTCCTCTGCAGCATTTCCGTCGATCCATCAACATTGCGCATTTCAAACATACGCCCTCTGGTTTACCGCATGAATACGAAATGCTTGCAATTCTCCAGACAAAACAACCAATGAGTCTGTTCACGTAACGACGATATCTGCGATACCGTTTTTCCATTGTGAGGGCACCATGAAAACATAAATCTTATCGAATAGAATACGTTAAAAAATGGTTTACAGTGTGTTGAAAAGGGTTCTGAATTATGAATGGAAGGTTTTTATTCATATCTTTTCAGTGAAATATGTTTCTAAAGAGGAACGATTGTGGTAGATATACTTTATGTGTGTGTAGGGTGAATTTTAGGTCGAATATATGAAATTACGTGTCAATTTATTTCAAATTATTCGTGTTTTGAAATTGTGTAAAATATGTGCTTTAAAAACGAAAAAAAATTTTTTTTTTAATTATTTGAAATATTTTATTTTTTTGTTCATTTGAAATCCTCGTAAAGGTTGAGTAAAGTAGAAACTAAATAAAAAAATAACTTAGCAAATAATATAAATATATAAATTATGTGCAAAAATTAAATCAATATAACTCCGCATCATTTTTTTTTTTATAGAATAGGCATTATTTAATGGTTATTTTAGTGTTAGATAAGATTTGCACCTATACTTCTTAATTAGCATGCGGCCTGATGGCCAATTGGCTAGTCGCTCTGGCCTTTAGTACCACAAGCATCAGGTTCGAATTCTAGCGGTGGCGTGGATGTATGTTAGTGGTTCGGAATCCACGTTAAGCTGTAGGTCCCGGACTAATTAGCCTAAAATGTGCACAAAAATGACCTGTAGGGCGACAAGCCAAGCCAAACAAAACCAAACGTCGACTTTACTAATGTGGCAAGAATGAATATAAATAATTTGCTGTAGAAAGTCGTATTTGCATATGATATCTGTTGTAATTTATAACTTTTTATTGTGTTAAAAATAATTATTTATATTAAAGCGTGTTTATTATGAAAACTTTTTCTTTGTTTGACGTTTTGCTTAATCAATTGCATCATATTTATTTAAAAATACAAAAGCAAAGCTCTAAAAAAATATAAAGCCTTTTGTAAGCCCAACGCGTATGTATTTCCAGACTCATAAATAATCCCAGTCGTAACCAACCGATCAATGCAGTTACCGTTGTGGGAGTTGTTTTAGGATTCTTTTTGTCGGCATGTTTCGGGCGCATCCTTCCGTAAACAGAATATATTTCAGCATTCCTCCGTAGCGTTTCCGTCGATCCATCAACATTGCGCATTTCAAACATACGCCCTCTGGTTTACCTCATGAATACGAAATGCTTGCAATTCTCCAGACAAAACAACCAATGAGTCTGTTCACGTAACGACGATATCGGCGATACCGTTTTTTCCATTGTGAGGGTACCATGAAAACATAAATCTTATCAAATAGAATACGTTAAAAAATGGTTTACAACGTGTTGAAATGGTTTGAATTGTGGATGGAAGGTTTTTATTCATATCTTTTCAGTGAAATATGTTTCTAAAGAGGAACGATTGTGGTAGATATGCTTTATGTGTGTGTGTGTGGTGAATTTTAGATCGAGTACATGAAATTACGTGTTAATTTATTTCAAATTATTCGTGTTTCGAAATTGTGTAATGAAAAGAATTTTTTTTTAATTATTCGGAAAGTTTAATTTTTTGTTCATTTTAAATCCTCATGAAGGTTGAGTAAAATAGAAACTAATTAAAAAATAAGTGAATAAATAATATAAATATATAATGATAATGATATATATGATAATATATATGATATATATATATCATATCATTTTTATAATAGAATTCGTCATCATTTAATGTTTATTTTAGAATTTGATCAGAATTCCACCTATATTCTGAACTTGCAAATAAAAGAAACATTCTTAAAAAATATTCTTTTTGTGTGTCTGGGAATGACAAATATCTTTACCGTCAAATATTTAATCGGGCTTATTGAAACATTTTCTAAATTCACTTATAATTTTTAATGTCCCAATTTAAATTTTTAAAAGCCTTTTTTTATTTCTATCCAGAACGCTTAAAATGCTTTTCGATAAGCTCTAAGAATAGATGGAAGGACAAAATTTGACATAAGGACAAAAATTGGCAATGCAGACATACGTTCCTGATGATTCATATTTGCCCCTATTGTATTATAATACACATATTCAAATCTGTATTACAAATATGAATTTGAATAGAAACGATTTCTAATATTTTAATATATATATATATATATATATATATATATATATATATATATATATATATATATATATATGTATATAATTAATCAGATTTAATAGTTGTATGCATTCTACGTGGTTTCCACAGATGATAATTGATATACATTGTCTAGTTAGTACATAATGCTAGTTTCTGAATAATAGAATTAACAATAAATAGCAAGTGTTTATTCTACATTGATCATCCAGAATTATATAAAATATGACTTCGAAAATAGCTACTTCCAACTGTACATTAATGAACATTGTGACAATCTATACAAGTCGTCAGCGATGACAGGAAAGAAAAGTGGAAACTGTAAATTATTAAGAAATATTCAAGCTTTTCCATTTGATTTATTAAGGATTAAAAATTGGTATAATTTAATAATTGGTATTATAATAATTATTATTATAATAATTATTATAATTGGTATAATTGGTAATCAATTAGATTGCATTACTAAATTTTCTTTTCGAATTTAATCCTTAATGTGATACTTATTTAATTTAAAATCTTTAAATATAATTTTTCCCTGCCAGTTAAAATAATTCTATAATTATAAATTATTTCATTTAAGTTATCTGCAGTCCTAGTTCTCTCTTATCTCTTATTTGTACCTTTTCAGAACATTATGAATTAACTGGGCAGGAAATTAACTTTTTAATAACAAATATTTTCGAATATCTTACAAATATAGAATATCTTTCGAATATCTTACAAATATCGAATATCTTTCGAGTTCACTCGTGATATCATTCCTCTAACACCATTCATTCTATCGTGGTTTCATGCTGTTTTACAGATATTTGACTCAATGTCCTACATAATCCAAAAGATTGTCGAGAAGCTATTAGTTTTATTTTATCACTTATAACTGTTTTCTTTTACTTTCCGTTATTTATTTTCAATATATGTAAATATGAAGAAATGTTCAGCGATAATCGCGCCAATATATTGTGTGGTGGTCATCAAGAGTTCATGAGATGAATAAGATAATTATTGTTTTGATACTAATGGTCATTAGAATAACTCAATTTATACATTAATTTTTATAGTAAAAAATAAATTATATTGGATCAAAACTTATTGATCATAATTCTAACATTGCATATTCTCGATTTTAATGAAAAAAAAATTTCTAATAAAATCTGCATTTGAGGGAAAAAAATTTTTTTTTAAGAGATTAATCTGTGTCGTACTATTAGTAGAACCAAATAGTAAAAATTTTGTGCATATTTTATAAAAGAGCTTTAATCGTTTGCTGTCGCAACAAGTCGAGCTGTTGATTGAATCCCTTAAACCATGATTTTCCATATCGATTTGTCCAGGACGAAATTTGACGTTTCAATCAGTGTTAATTACATTGGAACATTAATCTTGTTCCAATTCATGGATGGGGAAGCAGTTCATCCTAAAATGTGAACTCTCGTCATGTGCGTGCTTAATTAGTTTAATTTTGGGCATTACAGCTGGGCCGATTATTCATCGGTGAGCAGCCCCGAGCCTGAGTTACAGATTAGCATGTCAGATGCCATCCGTATGTCATTTGCCCACACCGTGCAATCGCTGCCTTGTTGGAATTAATTAAAACAATCAATAAGTGCGCCACGCTACAATGAAGGTGGATTACGGGCGTTTAAATGAAACGACGATTCAGCTATTGTTTGAAGAAGAACAGTTTTGAACTTGTTGAGGAAATATATTGCGAATAGAATATCATTCTGTTCGCAACGTTTCGTGACTTTAAAGTCCATTCTGAATAGATGGGTATAGCTAGAACATTGTATAACAATGTTTCTGGATCTTTCGTCAAAGCTTTATTCATCTTTTATGGAATAAATTTATTTAGGATTAATATATAATTTATATAGAATTAAAGTGATGCATTTAATATATAATTTATATAGAATTAAAATGATGCATTTAATATATAATTTATATAGAATTAAAATGATGCATTTAATATATAAGTAAGTGTCTATAAATTTGTGTTTATACTGACTCATGAATTAGTGGTAACGTGCACAGATACCATACAAGACCGATCTAAATCCACTTCTTTTACTGCTTCATGTGGTATTCTGCTTTATAATACATTTTGAAAAAATAGATATAATCAAGAATTATATAAAAAATACTTCTGAAAATATATTCTTTGGTCTTTTAAGAACTTTGTTCATATATTTCATAATAATTTTTATACATAACTTATGCAGAATCAAATACACATATTTAATATATAATAAATTTTTTATAAATTCGAGTTTAAACTGAATCATGGCCTAGTGATAACGTGAACAGCTGGCGATCAAGATGGCTGTGGTTAAGTTGCTGTCACTGCTTCGTAATTCACTATGAATAAATTGATGTAGCTAGAACGTCATGTAAATTATTTTTCAAAAAAGAATCATTTGCCTTCTTGTAACAGAATTGATCTCTTTCCGAATAAATTTATTTAGTAATAATATGCAATTTATGTAGAATTAAAAAAGTAGCTATTTTTGCAGTTCTCTATTTTTTAATGTAAAACTTGTTTGAACAAAGAATTTGCTTTAAATTGTGTGTTTCAAACAAATTGCATGTGACGAACAGCTAGAAATGTTGCAAACGACCTAGTATGTCAATCATGCATGGGAAAACAAAAGTTTTTGAATGATCTAAAACATTTTAAAGGATGCCGAGAAATGATAGTTGATTTGCCAATATTCTGATCGACCTTTAACTACTACTACCGACGAAAACATCTACAAAATCAAGAAATTGGTCGTCAAAAATCTCCATAGGAATTTTAGAGATTTTGTTCAAGATGTGTATGTATCTTTAATATCGTTCCTTACATTATGATTGATATTTTAGACATGAAAAGCGTTGCCTCACAACCAGTTTGTAAGATCTCAAGTTTGTTAAAAAAACATCTAAAGGAGGTCGATGAAGAAATCATTTCTTGAATTTCTACCGATTCCATCATCATAAAACAAAACGAATGTCAACGACCTAGCACCGCAATCACCTAATATGGCACCATGTCAATTTTTTTCCTGCTATCAAAGTTAAAATTATCACATCGAGGAAATAGTTTTGACTTGATTGAGGCCATAAAAAAAAATTGAATGAAGGAATTGAAGGCCATACCTGAATCAGCCTATCAAAAATGTAGAAAATTGGATGAAGCACTGTTATAGTTGCATTGTTCATTTTTAAGGCGACAGAATAAATTGATTTGTGTTTTATTTAATTATTCCGGGTAATTTTTATACAGGACTTATTATGAAATGTCTGTAAATACAGTATGTGAACAAACTTGTGGTCTAGTGGTAACATGCTAGGTTACCATGCAGGATAGCTTAAATTTTGTCACTGCTTTTAGAAACGAGAAATTTAAATGGAGATAGTGACAGTGTAGGTCAACATTAGTAGTTATTGATTGCTGTCTTGTTTGCATAATGCTGGTTCTGAGAAGTTCCCTTAAATGCCCTTTCTTAAGAAAATGCCTTTCCATATATTTTTATGGAATATACTTCACATACATTAGTGGAACATTATGTCCGAAGATGTATAATAAAATATGTATTTATAATATTTTGGAATTGTGAAATTTCAATTCAACAATTTTTAATAAATGTTTCAAAAATGAATAAAGTTTATTAGCACAATGAAGTTTTATATTTCTTTAAATTTCTATTCGCAGATTTTACAACTAATCATAATTTGATTGTGATTTAGTATTATGTTCATATTTTTGCCGTTTTAATAAATAATTAATAAAAATAACATTCATAGTCATTTTATTTAAAAAATTACAAGTTT
Source organism: Caerostris darwini (assembly GCA_021605075.1). Classification (NCBI taxonomy): domain Eukaryota; kingdom Metazoa; phylum Arthropoda; class Arachnida; order Araneae; family Araneidae; genus Caerostris; species Caerostris darwini. The sequence continues at coordinate 232,658 of BPLQ01006630.1, read as the reverse complement.
TCTTTGAAAAAACACAATTTTTTTTTTTTTTTTAAAGTAAGCCAGACAATATTTCTATGACTTCAAATTTATAATAAGTAACATGAAAATAAGGCCTGTCCTAATAAATTATATAATTAAACTAATTGTTATATTGCATTTATCAATTTACTTCTTAAATAAAAAGAAATAAATGCTGTTAGTCACTAGGTTAGTAAAAAAAAATTCGAAAAAAATTTGTTTAGTGTGATTTTTTCATTAAAAATTCTCCTTTAAATTGTTAAAGAGACACTAGGTCGTCTTTTTTATTTGAAAAATAAATTTTCCACCAAATCAATTAGAGAACCAATGTTTTTTGTAAACTAAAAATATTAATTTCCAGTTCAAAGCCAAAGTCAATTTAGATACTGAGCCCATCTACATAATACATATATTTAATATAAATGGCTCTATAAACTTTTTAAATTTTATTTTTAAAATCCAATATTATCATTATTGTAAATAATAGGAAGATTATATACATTACCCGACATTACGATCCTACATTTGCTACTAGGAACCAATAATGCTTGTAGGCAAGTAGAGCTTAGATATACTCTAACTATGCAAATGGACTAATGGCACTGCTACGAATTTGACATAATTTCAATGTCTTGATTTAAATTGTAAATGCAAGTCAATGGGATAGTTCTAAACTGAAATTTACAGAACTGGTAGTCAAACAATTACTCACTCTTATCTTTATCTTGGTGATTTAATTATAAATTAAGTAGATTTATGTAAATCATTTTTTTTCTAAAAAGGGAATTCTAACGTATAACAAAAAAGGATCTGAAAATTATTTTGGTAATATTAATTATATCCATTAACTGGTTGCTATGCTCTGCAATTCATGAAATTTGTACTTGATCATTTGATTCAGGGAATTATTGCTAATATTATCCGAATTATATCTGATGAACGATGGTAGTAAATCATCAGAAATGTTTCACATTAAATGAAATATGTCCTACTTAAAAAAATTCAAATTTTAACTTAATAAAACTATTTCAATGTATTTTTGGCTTTCTAGAGTTAGTTTAGCACATTTTTTTTATGAATTTACATGAAATAACATTTGCAGCAAAAAACGTAGCCATCTTTCAATGTCTGAAAGTGTGATTGTTTTGAAATGTCTTTATGTCTGGATACGTCTTTATTCTGAAAAAGTCCTTACAGCATTACTACATTAGCATTGCTTGAATAGAATGTGAGAAACGATATATAAAGTTTTGTAGAAATATGTAAATGTTTATATTTTGAATAATAGAAAGAAATGTAACTTCATAAGAGACAAATTTTAAATGCAGCATTTATATAAATATTTTATCAATGATTAACTGACATAAAATGTTTAAGATAGAGTAACCTATTAAAAAAACAATAAAATATAGGCGAACTAGTACTCATTCTCACAGAAATATAAATCTTAAAATCAATCTCCTTCATCTATTCAAATTCCCCCTTTTTTATATCCCCATATTTCTTTTTTTTCTCGGATTGAATTGCTGCTAAAACTTTTGAACCGAAACTTTTCTGCAGGCATCCCATGCAGAAAGGACACGTAGAAAAAAACTATGCATTTCTAGATTTCTTTTTATACAGTTTTACGATTTCCATCTTTTACAAAACATTTTTTTTTTTTTTACTCTTCTCATCCTGTGAGATGTGGTCTCGCGCAAAATTTCCGGAGTTAAGCAAAGTCTGGCCATGGATAAGCAAGGTAGAGGGCGGGTTAATGTGGGATCTATTTCTGCAGAAAAGGATACCATCCACAGAAAGGAAGACGATCTTTTGACGAGAAACCGTGGGGAAAAAATGATCAAGTAAAGGACACCCCCCCCATCCTATATAGAGAATGTGGAAAGATGGGATTTTCTTACTCGGTCGGACATTGGATTTCGATATTTTTGCTTGTGTAGACCTGGTCATTTTCGGTTTTATTTCCTTTCTGGAAAGTAATAAAATTGTTTTTTATGACCGAAAGGGAGGTCGAGCAAAGAAGTCGCCATATTCAGGTTTGCGGTAAATAAAATGCAGTATAAAATTTATTACCTGTGGAGTACATTATACAAGACAAATCCTAAAAGATTAATTACTATTTTAAATGCAATATGTAAATAGCATTTCAGTGGCTATTGTAAAATGCAAATGGTGGTGGCTCGTTTTTTCCTGATTTTGATGAATTCCTTTTTAAGAGATTGGAAGAAAGACACCTATTCCTTTTTACGAACATTAATTTATTGAAGACGAGGACACATCCTATATATAAATATATATATAAAGATAAGCCTGATGGCCGAGTGAGTAGTGCTCTGACTCTCGGAGCCACAGGTTTCGGGTTCGAGTCTCGGCGGTGCCATGGATGTTTGTAGTGGTTAGGAATCCACTTTAAACCGTAAGTGCCGATCTAATATGGCTGTAGAACGTTTGATGTAGTGCTGACAATCCTACCCCGTAAAAAGAAAACATTTCCTGCCTAGAAATCTGCCAGCAGGCAGACGGCCTTGGCCCACCATGGGTTCTGTTGCGCCACTGATGATGAAGTAACATAAAATGTTTAAGATTTTAAATTTATATAAATATTTTAACGATAATTAAGTGACATAAAATGTTTGAGATGAAATAACCTATTAAGAAATCAATAAAATATAGTAGAACTAGTACTTATTCTCACAGAAAAATAAATCTTAAAACCAATTCCTTTCATCTATTTAAATTTCCCTTTTTTTATTTTCCCATATTTCTTTTCCTTCTCGGATTGAATTGCTGCTAAAACTTCTGAACGGAAACCTTTCTGCAGGCATCCCAAAAAAGGACGCGTAGAAAAAACTATGCATTTCTAGATTTCTTTTTACCCAGTTTTACGGCCGCATGTGAGTTCATGGAGGTGGCTCTGAACCACTACAAAGCCATTGTCAACCTTACTGACAAAAAAGGAATCACCATTGATATGCGATCTGAATTTCGTGAAAACGCTATGGCCTTGGTTAAACTAGTGACCAACCAAAACCTGAAAATTGCCCAACTTGAGGGCAGGATCATGGAGTTAGAAAAAGTGGCTTCTGAAACGGTCAACGCCCCAGTTATCGTTTCTGCCCATCCAGCCAATGCTGCCACCAAACCATCCTTCGCTGCGGTTGCAAAATCAAAGCCGCCTCAGGATTCAAAGCAGAAACCAAAGCCCAGGCTTCAACATCTAGCACTTATCAGACCAATTGAAAAATTGGAAAACGACACTTCCAGTGCCACTAAGGCATTTGTCCAGAAAAACTTGGACATAACCAAAGCAAACATTGGGATCAAAAGAGTATCCCACACCAAAAACGGAGGTATTCTCGTTGAAACAGTGGATGACGAGGGTCTGGATAAGCTCCTCATGGAACTAAAAACTGCCCCATCATAAGCGAAAAATTATACGTTGGGAAACCTACTAAAAGAAAACCCCAATTTATTTGCTTTGGTGTTTCAAACGACACCACAGAAGAGACGGTGATAGCCTGCATCAAGACTACCTGTAAACTTCCTTCGGATAGCCAAGATGTGCGAATTGTACACTCGTACAAAAACCCACGAGGCAAAAACTGGATTGTCGAAGTGGCACCAAAACTTTTTGAGTCTGTTAACAATCTCAAGAAAATCAACATTGGATGGGAAAGAGTCTCCATCCGCGAGTACATTCGCCCCCTACAGTGTTTCAAATGCGGTAGGTACGGACACCTTGCAAAAAATTGCAAAACTGAGAAAGATATCTGCACTAACTGTGGAAGCCCCGACCACGCATGGAGACAGTGTAAGGACACAGCTTCTTGTGTCAACTGCTGTTTCTCCAACACAAAGACAAGACAACAATTAGATACCAAACACAGCTGCTCCAGTAAGACTTGCCCATCATATGAAAAGGAGATTAAGAACATTATTAATAAAACGGACTATGGCCATTAATTATCAAAATTCCGGTAATCTCATAGGCGGTCATCTCAACCTGGGAAACGCCAGAGCAGCATCGGCGTTTCTCAACAACTCTATCGTCAAGTTCAATTTTGACTTCTTTTCCATCAACGAGCCTTACGTCTTTGAGGACTCTATCACAGGGATACCCTTGAACTATGCCATTATTGCTCACAATAGTGCTCCCAAGGCGGCTATTATTATAAAATCTTGCTTCAATACCCAAAGCATCCTTATTAGCAAAGAAATTGTCATTGTTCTCGCCAACATCAACAACCAAGACTTTCTCCTGGTCTCCACTTACTGTCCGCCAAGCCAAGAGATCGAGGATAACCTCGCAATCCTGTCTCCCATTCTCTGTAAATATGAAGGCAACCCAACAATCATTCTTGGCGATTTTAATGCCAAATCCAGAGTTTGGGGGCAAAGGGACTTAGACTGCAGAGGCAGGAAGTTACTTTCTTTCTGTCATAGGCACGAGCTATTCATCGAGAACTCACCAGACTCACTCCCAACCTTCTCCTCAAATAGGGGTAATAGCTGGATTGACCTCATGATCTCCAAAAATCTGGACTATGAGACCACCCTGCAAATCCTGGACGAAGTGACTGGCAGTGACCATAACATCCTTTTCTTTCAATGTGCACACAATGTTCTTGGATCTGCCCCAACGCATAGGATCCTTATTAATCATCGCAATTGGTTCTCCATCAAGACATCCATACACAAGATCATCTGCCATAATCTTTGTTTCAACCATCTTTCCGCGAGCGAGCTAAATTGCTACATTAAAGAGATTCAAGATGCCATCTTTCAAGAAAACTCCTTCATTCCCTCCGCGGGTGACAATAGCCAAATCAAAAAAAGGAGAAATGCCATCTGGTGGACTAGAGAACTTGAAATAAAAAAAAAAAAACAATAGCCCTGAGAAGACGCTTCCAAAAAGAAACTGACAACAATATCCGGCCACTAAAGAAAGCCATCTTCAAAAAGAACCTAGCAGAGTACAAGAAACTCATCCTTTCGACCAAGAGAACAAAATTTAAGGAGTTTATCTCCTCCATCACTAACAGCAACATTTTCGGTCGTAACTTTAACATCCTTTCTAACAAGCAGAAGAGAAGCTCCATCATTAGGCCCATTCTCAACCAGGCTGGAGTGCCCTCTGAAAGTACCTCTGAATCGGTTATTAACATCCTGGATTTTCATTTTCCTTGTGTCACAGGATTGCCGACCTACTCGCCAGGAATTTTGCCTTCCGATTGTCAACCATTCACTCCACTCTCCTGCAGTGAAGTGGAATCAGTTATAGCACGTATCAAACCAAGAAAAGCAGTGGGAATAGACGGCTTGCCGGGAGAGATCATTAGGGAGATTTTTCTCGCTAACAAAAAATGGTTCACTGATCTTTTTAAACCATCTTCTTAGAAACGGGATCTTTCCAGAGGCTTGGAAGATCGCAAGAATTATCCTCCTCGATAAAGATAACAAGAGTCTGGACCATCCATCCCATTTCCGGCCAATCTGCGTTCTTCCTTGCTGGGGAAAGATCCTCGACAAAGTCATCACCAACCGACTATCATACCACCTGGAAGAAAATAATCTCATTAGCGAAAACCAATTTGGCTTTCGGAAAAACAAGTCAACCATACTGGCCCTAAAGAGTATCATGGACTTCCACAGATCTCAAACCAACATTGGTCACCTTACTTGCCTTATTTCTATCGACATGGCTAACGCCTTTAACGCCGTAGATTGGAATTTGCTTAAGGAAAAAATCTTTCTTCTCAGCATCCCAACCTACTTGAAGAACATCATCGCAAACTTTCTGGATAACAGATCAGTAGTTCTCCACAATCATTTCAAGCATTATAACAAGGGTATTCCACAGGGTTCCTGCCTTGGACCAATCCTGTGGAACGTCTTCTTAAACGATTTCCTTCAATTGCAATTTGGAGATAATATCAAAGTCCAAGCCTTTGCAGATGATCTTCTCATCATGATCAAAGCGCCTGCATCCTATTGCTTTACCAATCTCAGCCAGCCTCCTTTAAAGACCCTCGAAGATTGGACTAATACCAACCTCATGACGGTTAACCATGAAAAATGCTGTTTCACCATCTTATCACACAAGAAATTTACCCACATTCCATCCATTAAATTTGCTGGAAAAAAAAATCAATTTTACCAACCATCTCAAATACCTGGGACTCTTCATAGACCCCAAGCTAAATTGGATCCCACATCTTAACAAAGTCCAGGACAAAGTCAATAATCTTCAGAATAAACTGCACAGAATCACCAGAGCCACCTGGGGGCTCAACCCTAATGTCAAGAAAGAAATCTACCTGAAAGTCATTGACCGCATCATCTCATATGGTCATGAGGTTTGGTATCAAGACAAAGTCAAAATTAACATGAAGGTTCTCCAGCTGCAAAGGATTGGACTTCTAAACGTGACAAAATGCTACAGCTCTGTTCCCACAGACGCCCTGCATGTTCTCGCAGGCATCCCGCCTCTGGACCTCAAGCTCAAGCATGATCTTAGGCTGTTCCAGCTTAAGCACTGCAACAAAGAGCTCTGCTCCAATGGAATAGTCATCCAGCCTACTTCACTATCATTCTTGAAGCCCATTCTCCCTCCTTGGAACTGTGCCTCGTTCCCTTGGACGCCCTTCGATGAAAATCTGCAAGGAGTACTGATCTTCACTGATGGGTCCAAAATGGACAATAAGGTTGCTGGTGCTTTCGTGGTTTACCACAATAGCATCGAAACGGATCACTCCACCTTCCGGCTCAGTGACCACGCAACGGTTTACATGGCTGAACTTTTTGCCATCTACAAAGCTATTGAGTTCCTCTCCTTACACCACTTTGAAGAAGCCCACATCATCACGGACTCAAGATCAGTACTTCAAGCGCTGCATAATGTAAACAACATTGATCCTCTGGTTACTAGACTCAAAAACATTATTTGCTGTCTGAAATGTAAGCTACATCTTCACTGGATTAAGGCACATGTAGGTTTCGCGGGGAATGAAAGGGCAGACTTCCTTGCAAATCTGCAACGAATTATCCCTCCATTGACATTTTGGTGGACTTTACCCCTTCGATTGTTAAAAGGCTCCTTCATAGGACCATATTGGCAGATTGGCAAAATAGGTGGAACCTCTCAACGAAGGGTAGAAGCATCTACGAGCTTTACAGGGAGGTAAAAGTATCCAGAATCCAAGGCAACTTTTTCCTGAACCAGCTTATTACTGGCCATGGAACAATAGGAGCCCACCAAGCTAGACTCTTTCAGAAATCCCCCTCCTGTCAATGTGGACACCCCACAGAGGACAGGCATCACATCATATATCAGTGCCCTCTCTGGAACAGTATAAGGTCCAAGCACCTTCCTCCAAACCACAACTCCATTGACATTCACCTCATCTTCGCTAACAGCAAGTCCAAGATGGGGCTAATAGAAATTATGAAGATCAAGCTTCAATCAGCGCTTCAGTCCATCGAAGACGAAGATGAAACATAACTCCGACTTTTCGTTCTTCCTCAGATACTTTTTCTCCTTGATGGAACTTTTTCAAGCACAAAACTGTGACTTTTTAACAGAAACTTTATTTCCCGCTAGGGTCAATTGAACTTTGTGCAACATCAAAAGAGAAGATTTTTTGTATTACTTTTTCTTTCATTTCTTGTTTATCGTTTTTTGTGTTAGTCCCAGTTTTTTCTTGCTTGTATTTTGTCATCTGTATATGCAGCATTACTGTCTGTTTCTACGTGTAATCAAGAACTTGTTTGTTTGTTCATCTGTATTATGTATTTTGTTTTGTTTTTAATAAATGAGGTGTTTGGTTATGTTCCCCGGGTGGGGCTTGGTAACACCTTGCCCGGCCAGTCATGCTGCTTGGCGTCCGAGCCGGGTCCTTAAGTGCTTGGAGGGGCTGCTGTCGCGGCACCGCTCATCAGACTTGGAAGCCTTCGGGCATGTCATTTAAAGTATCGAATTACCCAGTTTTACGATTTCCATCTTTTACAAAACATTTTTTTTTCTTTTTTACCCTTCCCATCCTGTGAGATGTGGTCTCTCACAAACATACCAGAGTTAAGCAAAGTCTCGCCATGGATAGAAGATGGAGGGCGGGTTAATGTGGGATCTACTTCTTCAGAAAAGGATACTATCTACAGAAAGAAGACAATCTTTTGACGAGAAACCGTGGGGAAAAAATGGTCAAGTAAAGGACACCTCCCCTCCCACCCCATCCTCTCCAGAGAATGGGATTTTCTTACTCGGTCAGACATTGGATTTCGATATTTTTGCTTGTGTAGACCTGGTCATTTTCGGTTTTATTTCCTTTCTGGAAAGTAATAAAATTGTTTTTTATGACCGAAAGGGAGGTCGAGCAAAGAAGTCGCCATATTCAGGTTTGCGGTAAATAAAATGTAGCATACAATTTATTACCTGTAGAGTACCTTACACAGGACAAATCCTAAAAGATTAATTACTATTTTAAATGCAATATGTGAACCGTATTTCAATACCTATTGTAAAATCTGGATAGAGGTGGTTCGTTTTAGGCTGATTTTGTTGAATTCCTGTTGTATGGATTGGAAGAAAGAAACTTTGTCATTTTTACGAAGATTAGTTTATTGAAGATCATGACAAATCATTATGATCAAAATCAAAATGACCGTCGAGCTACAAACCAAAACAAACTTTAACTATATAATCGCAGTCGTGTAAATGTACAAAACTCACCCTATCCTCTCTCTCTCTGTATATATATATATATATAAAGAGAGAGAGTTTTGTACATTTACACGGCTGCAATTATATAGTTAAAGATTGTTGCTGTTATTACTTATTCCACTTGGCAGATATCTATTTAGACCAAGCCCACGAACCCGTATGGGCTCATGGTTGAATTGGAAGGAAGCAGCTTCTGTTGTGAAGGAGCATCCGTAGGTAGAAGTCTGACTTTTGTTCCGTGATGCTCTACAGTCATATGAGACCAGGACCTACGGCTTAAGGTGGATTCCGAACCACTACAAACATCCATGGCACCGCCGGGACTCGAACCCGAAACCTGTGGTACCGAGCGCCAGAGAGCTAGTCACTCGACCATTCAGGCCCCATAGTTAAAGATTGGTTTGGTTTATCACTCTACGGTCATCTTGTGCACACGAGAGCTAAACAGACGGAACCTACAGTTTAAAGTGGATTCCGAACCACATATAGTTAAAGAAGACGATTAAAGTTTATAGTTTAAGATTTAAAGTTTTCAACCTACCCATTCGACTATTACCTATATATTCCAATTTCTTTCATTTGGCACTTCTATACCTTTCTCACTCTCCAGATACTTAATAGTCCAACACATTCGTTCTACGGTCATTTTGTGCACACGAGGGCTAAACAGATAGGCACCTATAGTTTAAAGTGGATCCCGAACCGCATATAGTTAAAGAAGACGATTAAAGTTTAAAGTTTAAGATTTAAAGTTTTCAACCTACCCATTCAGCTATTACCTACATATTTCCCTTTCTTTTATTTGGCACTTTTATAACCTTCTCAACTCTCCAGACACCTGATAGCGTTCGATTTCTCTGAATTCACTAGAGGAAGTCCATCTTATCGGGTATGGAACACGCTTGGTTTCCTGGACTTTCGGAACGTAAAAGAGAGAGAGAGAGAAACAGTCCATTAAATATCACACTTGATATAGATAGTTTTTTAATGTCTGTAATAATATAGCTAATATTATACAACTTCAACATAAATTCTTGGTTCTTGAGTCGTGTGAATATGGTTGTCTATATATTTTTTGCATTAAGACAATATTGCTTATAATTATTATATAATTGTGTTATATTTATGGTATATTTTATGTGTCCTTTTGTAGGAGGTGTATGTTGGTCACTAGCCTTTACTGAATGTGAGTCTGATCTGTTCGAAGGGATGACCAGTTTCAGGAGGAAGCAGGTCTTTTGCCGTAACTGCGTCTGAAAATGATATCCTTGTGTAGTGATTTAATTGACGGCCCATGGTCAAGAGCGACAGTTTTTCAAGACAGCTAAGAGTTAGTTATCTGTGCTCTAGTATTTATTGATGGATATATTTTATGTGTGTCCATTGGATGGAGATGTATAATGGCCACTAACCCTTACAACGTGAATACGATCTGTTGAAAAGGATGAACAGTTTCTGAGGAAGCAGGTCTTTTGCCGCAATTGCGACTGTAAGTGATATCCCTGTGCGGGGCATGGTCAAGAGCAACAGTTTATGAAGACAGCTAAGACTTAGTTATCTGTGCTCTAGTATTTATTGATGGAATACCTTTGCCAAACGAAACAGATTTTCCTTTGGCAGCGGATATGTTGATAAACTCATATTTTGGAAAAACTGTACAAAAGGACTTGCCGCCTCTTCGTCCTGGTTAAATGTCGTTAATCCTAGTTAAGTGTCACCACGAATGAAACGGTCTATACGCCCAGAAGCGGATTTTCTAATAAAATACAGCGAATAATGAGTGAAGGGATGGGTGGTCTAAAAAGACGTAAAAACAAAGGTGATGAGGCATGAGGTGAAGAATGGAACAGGATTCGACGGAGGGAGAATGGATGGAGAAATGACTAAAAGACAGAAGACGGAGGACGAGAAGCAGTCAAGAGGCTCCCTGTCCGGCGTCGGGGATGTGGGCATACAAGGAAGAACCCCATTTGCTGTTGGCCCCTGCTGCCACGTCTTTACAGAATGTTGAATTCCATTCTTCATAATGCCTTTGTTTCCTATGCTGCCCGTTGAAATCATCAATACATTTGAGTGACTGCTTTATTTAAATGAACTTTTATGTATAAAAAACCCCCACTTTGATAGCAGTATATAGTGTTGTGGCATATACATAGGGAAAGGGTTTGGGCTGTGGACATTGCACCTGGATAGCATTGAGATGTAGGGACACTCATATTTCTTTATTAGTAATTGTTATTGTGATATTGTGTACATATTATAATATATTTGAGTAATGCTTATCAGAAATTCACCTGTGCTACTATAATATTAATTGTATGACACGTTCGAACAATTTAACTTGTAAATATTAGTAAATACATTTTATTTATTTTATAAATCATGAACTTTGCATTAGATTCATTTCCTGCGTTTGTGTTTCCTTCTCCATCATGCGTAAGTCTCTGAAGGCATTTGAACCAGCAGATTTGTATGTGATATGGGCTACTGCGAATTTCTCGAGGAGTGCTGTGTGTTTGATGTCTGGGTAGACTGCCAGCGTGTTTTTCCAGGTACGAGATATGTAGGTGTATAAGAGTTTAAACTGTGTAACAACTCCACACTTGAAAAACGAATTTAAAGCTGATTTCAATGTAAACTGGAAGGAAATTGAATGAAAACAATGAATAAAAAGATTGTTGAAAAAGTCTGAAAAAAGTTTGTTGGCATGAATATGAACAGCCAAAGAGTGAAAAAACAGCAAATGCTAAATTTTTCAATTGATCATATCAGTCCGGAATACTATTCCAGATAAAAATCATCATGTCTTTTTTTCCAAGTCTTCAAAACAAACCACTATTGCTGTGCACTAAGATCACATATATTCTCTACAATTTTTCCATATCAACATAAAGGCTTACAAATTTGAAGTTCCATGATTCCTTTTTTTAACTCCAGTAATTGCATTTCAAAAAGTCATTCATTTATTCTCTAATGTCAATATTATAGGAAGAAAAATTCAATTTTATTACGTCAGCACTGAGAGGTGTTTTAAAAAAGGCTATGTCGCTATGCTATATTTGAATTCCTGAAACCTCTGAAAAAACTTTCACTCGTATTGTTATAAATTGTCTTGTTGATATTATAAATGTCCATCGTCATATTATTTACTTGGTGATGCTTCAGAAGACTTGGAAAAGGAATTGATGTTTTTCTTTCAAAATGAGCAAAAGAAGATCATTTGTTTTCGAATGAAATGACTTATAAAAAATATTGTGTTTCTTTTCCCCTGTAGTTTACGATTAAAATTATTTAAATGAGACCTAACATATACCATCAAATAAAATTTTTGTATCCACTGATAGTCTGTTTATTTTAAGATAGTCAACTCCCTTATTATGGAGGCATGCTTTAATCTGTAATAATCAGGAAACCGATGCACCTTATTATGCAGCAGGCGATCTGTGTATTCACTCTGCATTTCAACTTAAAATTCTTCAAATCTACGATGATAATTGAGCTTTAACTACAATTTCAGTTATAATCATGATCACCAATTTCGTGAAATTGCAAATTTCTTCTGGAAATATCTGCGTACAAAGCCCTTCTTGATGGATGATGCAATGGTAAACAAGGATCTCGTGACTAAGTTTTTCTTTCAAAACAGAAACAAAACATTTTCTCATTCTGATGATACTTTTTGTCCCATTTGTTGGAACAATTTTATACAAGGGGAATATGCTTCCCCTTACAATCAATGAAAGCGTTTACAATATCCTGGCCACATGTTTGACCTTTCAATCATAATAATCGTAATAGTTCTTTTTTAAGATCCATGTCACTGTTGAAAAGATGGTTTTCAATAATTTAAGAATATCGTGTTTAAGATTTTAAATGAAGAATTTATATAAATATTTTAACGATGATTAAGTGACATAAAATGTTTGAGATAGAATAACCTATTAAGAAATCAATAAAATATAGGAGAACTAGTACTCATCCTCACAGAAAAATAAATCTTAAAATCAATCTCCTTCATCTATTCAAATTTCCCTTTTTTTTATTTCCCAGTATTTCTTTTTCTTTTCGGATTGAATTGCTGCTAAAACTTTTGAACCGAAACTTTTCTGCAGGCATCCCATGCAGAAAGGACGCGTAGAAAAGAAAACTATGCATTTCTAGATTTCTTTTTACCCAGTTTTACGATTTCCATCTTTTACAAAAACATCTTTTTTTTTTTTCACCCTTCCCCTCCGGTGATGTGGTCTCTCAAAAACTTAACCGGAGTTAAGCAAAGTCTCGCCATAGATGGAAGGTAGAGGGCGGGTTAATGTGGGATCTATTTCTTCAGACAAGGATATCATCTACAGAAAAGAAGACAATCTTTTGACGAGAAACAGCGGGGAAAAAATGGTCAAGTAAAGGACATCCCCCATCCTCTCCAGATAATGTGAAAAGATGGGATTTTCTTACTCGGTCAGGCATTGGATTTCGATGTTTTTGCTTGTGTGGACCTGATCATTTTCGGTTTTATTTCCTTTCGGGAAAGTAATAAAATGGTGTTTTATGACCGAAGGGAGGTCGTGCAAAGAAGTTGCCATATTCAGGTTTGTGGTAAATAAAATGTAGTATAAAATTTATTACCTGTAGAGTACCTTACACAGGACAAATGTTAAAAGATTAATTAATATTTTAAATGCAATATGTGGACGGTTTTTCAATATACTATTATAAAATTGAAATGGCGATGTTAGGGTTTCCCTGATTTTGATGAATTCCTGTTGCATAGATTGGAAGAATTTTCAATTTTACGAACATTAGTTTATTGAAGATGAGGGCACATCATATATATAATTATATGTATATATATAAAGATAAATCTGATGGCCAAGTGGCTAGCGCTGTGGCGCTCGGTACCACAGGTTTCGGGTGTCATGGATGTTGTAGTGGTTCGAAATCCACTTTAAACCGTAGGTTCTTGTCTAATATCGCTGTAGAGCGTTGGACGTAGTGCTGACAATCCTACCCCGTAAAAAGAAAACATTTCCTGTCTAGAAGTCTGCCAGTAGGCAGACGGCCTTGGCCCACCATGGGTTCTGTTGCGCCACTGATGATGAAATGACTCGCACGGAATGGGTTTTATTTCCTTTCGGGAAAGTAATAAAATGGTGTTTTATGACTGAAGGGAGGTCGTGCAAAGAAGTCGCCATATTCAGGTTTGAGGTAAATAAAATGTAGTATAAAATTTATTACCTGTAGAGTACCTTGCACAATCCTACAAGATTAATTACTGTTTTAAATGCAATATGTGTACCGTATTTCAATGGCTATTGTAAAATGTAAATGGCGGTGGTACGTTTTTGACTGATTTTGATTAATTCCTGTTGTATAGATTGGAAGAAAGACACCTCTTCATTTTTACGAACACTAGTTTATTGAAGATGATGACACATCATATATATATATAAATATGTATATAAATAAAGATAAACCTGATGGCCGAGTGGCAAGCGCTCTGGCGCTCGGTACCACAGGTTTCGGGAGTCATGGATGTTTGTAGTGGTTCGAAATCCACTTTAAACCGTAAGTTCCGGTCTAGTATTGTTGTACAACGTTGGACGTAGTGCTGACAACCCTACCCCGTAAACAGAAATCATCTCCTGGCTAGAAATCTGCCAGCAGGCAGACGACCTTCGCCCACCATGGGGCTGTTGCGCCATTGATAATGAAGTGACTTAAAATTTTTAAGATTTTAAATGAAGAATATATATAAATATTTTAACGATGATTATTTGACATAAAATGTTTAAGATAGAATAACCTATTAAGAAATCAATAAAATATAGGAGAACTAGTACTCATTCTCACTGAAAAATAAATCTTAAAACCAATCTCCTTCATCTATTCAAATTTCCCCTTTTTTTATTTTCCCATATTTCTTTTTCTTCTCGGATTGAATTGCTGCTAAAACTTTTGAACCGAAACTTTTCTGCAGGCATCCCATGCAGAAAGGACGCGTAGAAAAGAAAACTATGCATTTCTAGATTTCGTTTTACCCAGTTTTACGATTTCCATCTTTTACAAAAACATCTTTTTTTTTTTTCACCCTTCCCATCCTGTGATGTGGTCTCTCAAAAACTTAACCGGAGTTAAGCAAAGTCGCGCCATAGATGGAAGGTAGAGGGCGGGTTAATGTGGGATCTATTTCTTCAGAAAGGGATACCATCTATAGAAAAGAAGACAATCTTTTGACGAGAAACCGTGGGGAAAAAATGGTCAAGTAAAGGACATCCCCCATCCTCTCCAGATAATGTGAAAAGATGGGATTTTCTTACTCGGTCAGGCATTGGATTTCGATATTTTTGCTTGTGTGGACCTGATCATTTTCGGTTTTATTTCCTTTCGGGAAAGTAATAAAATGGTGTTTTATGACTGAAGGGAGGTCGTGCAAAGAAGTCGCCATATTCAGGTTTGTGGTAAATAAAATGCAATATAAAATTTATTACCTGTAGAGTACTTTACACAGAGCAAATCCTAAAAGTTAGTTACTGTTTTAAATGCAATATGTGAACCGTATTTCAATAGTTTTTGTAAAATTTAAATGGCGGTAGTTCGTTTGTGCCTGATTTTGGTGAATTTCTAGTGTATAGATTGGAAGAAAGACACCTTTTCATTTTCATTATCATTAGTTTATTGAAGATGATGACAAATCATATAAATAGAGAGAGACTTCTCTCCCAGCCCAACAGATTCATCACAGCCGGAGTCCCCACTTGTGTAGGATGTGGCTTTGGTGTCTAGGGATTAACTTAACAAAATGAAGAATCAGGGTGTTTCTTTTAAGGTTAACAGCCATTTAATTAAGTATAATAATAATATACAAATATTTACATTAATTAATTACAAATATCTTCCTTATTCTCTAGCTGCATCAAGCAGCTACCCTGTCTGGCCCAGTCTCGCTTCCTTTTTTCATCTACGGGGATCTATTTCCCACCTTCTGGGGTCAAGGTTTAAAGTTGAATACTCCCCACCACATGGCAAAAGGTCTGTGTCATCAGCACGTAACCGTAATGTGTCACCGTCTGCTGACTAGCAGACAAACAAATCCTACATATGTATATATATATATATCTAATATATAAAATTCTCGTGTCACAGTGTTTGTTGCCAAAGTCCTCCGAAACGGCTCGACCGATTCTTATGAAAATATTTGTGCATATTTGGTAGGTCTGCGAATCGGTCGTAATCTATTTTTTAAACCCCTAAGTGATAAGGGGGGTCCACCCCTAAATATTTTTTAAAATTTCTTTGGCAGACCAATGTAGTGGCAACAATGTAGCGTTTTTTTTTTCGAACAATATAATGACTATTTTTAGATGGCGTCGTGTCTCGATGCCTGTACTACATAACCGTAAAATTCTCATGTTCTGAATATTATTGTTTTATGTACTACTTTAAATGTTGTGAAAATTATAATGTATGAAATTTATATTATTTCTATGCGAAATAAATCAAATGTATGCAAGTATTACCTGATTTGATTATCAATATTTTTTTTATTTTCTAAGTTTGAATTTGAATTGGAATAAAATATATGGAATGAAAAGTTGTGAATAAAAGCATTGAACTTTTCTATGCTTAAAGTTTGTCAACATGTGTTTTATTTGATTAAGAATTCTAAAAAAAATGAAAAATCTGATCTGCAAGATAATATAATATATTGATAATATTAATTTGATGAATTTTAAGCATTTTTGAAAAGTGTCAAAATGAAGTAAATGGTACTTTTAAATTGGAAGTTATTTAAAAAAATTGAAAGCAAAACAAATAAATAAGTTTTTATATTAATAAAGGAGAATTTAAAGCTCAATAACATTTTTATGTATGTACATTTGTTTTTATTTACATTTAGAAGTTGGTTTTAATTATTTCTTATTTGAATTTTTATGCATTTTGTGTTCCTTCAAAACATCATAATACCCATATATTTTTATTTAAATGTTTTGAAACTTCATGTAAAAGTTTTCTTTAAATGTATGAAAGGAATAGAACATGGAAATTAACCTAAATTAGCATAAATTATTTTTATTTCAGTTTTTAAACTAAGAATTTTTGTAAATATGTAAAAAAAAGTTTGTGTCGACAAACTTTAAGCATACAAAAATGTATAAATAATTAAGATATAAATTGGAAAACAGTATATTACCTACATAAGGATATTCCCAGCATAAAAATATTTGCAAAGGAAAAAACTATTCGTGTTTTATTTATTTTTGAATTATCAAGTTTTGCAACAATATCACATTTTTGCAATGTTTATCCATAATTTAAGGAATAAATTGTATAAAAAATAGTTAAAGTTGATATTTTTATGTGAAATTCAAAGGTTTTGAATGTATTTAATCAAAACACTTGAAAAAGGGCTAAATATTTTAAATCCAGGTCATTTCATAATAAAAAGCCTTTGCAAATAGAAGGAAGTTGTAAAAAAAAATTTTGTCGAGCAAATTTTAACTTTTTCAAAACAAAGCTCAGAAAATATTTAGGGCTTTAAGGGAAAATAAAACTATATTTTTTAATAAATAAGACTATGAACTTGATAATTCAATGGCATTTTAATATATTTACAACATTTTTAAAAGTAATATCTCCAATTAAGTTGTTTTTAGCTTTTTCTCAGAATGAATTTTTATGCTTTTTGTTTTCATGTGAAGCACCATAACACAAGTAATTTTGATCCAAATGTTACAAAACTTTGTATTTATGTTTTTCATAAATGTTTACAGGTAATAAAACTCTGAAAT
The DNA here is from genome assembly GCA_021605075.1 of Caerostris darwini. NCBI lineage: Eukaryota > Metazoa > Arthropoda > Arachnida > Araneae > Araneidae > Caerostris > Caerostris darwini. Next base: position 215,153 of record BPLQ01006630.1, on the reverse strand, counting down.
GATTATAGCTACATAAATATTTTTTATTTTAATTGTTACGCTTGGAATTACATGCAAATTTTGAAAGAATTTTGTGTCGACAGCATTTAAACTAGCACAAAATAATAAAGATATAAATTTACCAGAGATCCATTCCCTGTAATATGTTAGTACAAACAAATACAAACTTAGAAATTTAAAAAATATCGATTTGATTTTGAGTTATCATGTTTTGTAACAGTATCAAGTTTTGGCCATTTTTACCCTTATTTTAGCTTATAAAAATAATAATAATGAAATTTTTTTATGTGAAATCATTAGTTTTTAGATACATTCAATCCAAAAATGTGTACAAAGATAAAAATTTCAAAAATTCATTCGAACGTGTTCGTGTACCTTAAACAATCGTTTACATTTTATTGTGAATTTTTTTTTAAGTCATTTATTATTATATCTCGATTTTATTTTAATTGTATTGTATTTTTTCAATTATCATTTTCAGTAAAATGCCACCAAAAAATCTAACCTCAACAATACCCGTAGGCGTGAGGTACGACGTAGACGTGCTGAGAGGGCCCTCATGTCAACAAATCAAACCACGACAGCAAACGATAACAATACCAATTATAGTATCTAATAATTTAACGAAATACAAGAAAGCCACAGCAACGCGTGGCCGGGTCTTCTAGTATATATATATATATATATATAGAGAGAGAGAGAGAGAGGACAGGGTGAGTTTTGGTGTACACGGTTGCAACTATATAGTTAAAGAAGATGTTATAAGTTTAAAGTTTAAGATTAAAGTTTTCAACTTACCCATTTCGACTATTACCTACATATTCCCGTTTCTTTCATTTGGCACTTTTGTAACCTTCTCAACTCTCCAGACACCTGATAGCGTTCGATTTCTCTGAATTACCTAGAAGTTGTCCATCTTATCGGATTTTCGAAAGGAGCTTGGTTTCCTGAACTTTCGGAGCGTAAGAGAGAGAGAGAGAGAGAAGAAAACAGTCTATAAAATATCCCACTTGATATATATATTTTTTAATCTATGTAATAATGTAGCTAGTATTATACAACTTCAACATAAATTCTTTGTTCTTGTTTGTTTATGGTTGTCAGTATATTTTTTGCATTAAGACAAAATTGCTTATTATATAATTCTATTATATTTATGATATATTTTAAGTGTGTCCTTTGGGAAGAGGTGTATGATGATCACTAGCCCTAAACTGATGCGAATCCTATCTGTTCAAAAGGATGACCAGTTTCCGCAACTGCGATTGAAAGTGATATATATCCATGTGGGGCTTTAATGGCGAGGCATAGTCAAGAACAACAGTTTATCAAGACAGTTAAGACTTAGCTATCTGTGCTCAAATATTTGTTGAGGGGATGTCTTTTTTGAATGGATACATACTTCTTTGTCGGCGGATATGTTGATAAAAACATGTTTTCTAAAAACTGTACAAAAAGGACTTGCCGCCTCTTCGTCCTGATTAAGTGTCGGCAATCACCCCTACGAATGAAAAGGCCTATATGCTCGGATTTTGTAATAAAATCCAATGAATAATGAGTGAAAGGGCTGATGGTTTAAAAGACATAAAAACAAAGATGTTGGAGGCATGAGGAGGAGAATGGAAGAGGATTCGACGGAGAGAGAATGGAGGGTGAAATGACTGAAAGACAGAAGACGGAGGACGAGAAACAGTCAAGAGGCTTCCTGTCCGGCATCAGCAGCCTGATGGCCAATTGGCTAGCGCTCTAGCCTTTGGCACCACAAGCTCCAGGTTCGAATCCTGGCGGTGGCATCGGTGTTTGTGAGTGGTTCGGAATCCACTTTAAACTGTATGTCCCGGTCTGCTTAGCCTAAAGTATGCACAGGATGACCGTAGAGTGACAAACCAAACCAAAACAAGCCTGCATCGGTGATGCGGACAGACAAGTAAGAACCTCATTTGCTGTTGGTTCCCGCTGCCATGGTTTTAGACAGTTTTGAACTCCATTCGTCATGGTGCCTATATTTTATATGCTGCCCGTTGAAATTATCGATACATTTGAGTGACTGTTTCATTTAAATGAACTTTTATATTGGGAAAAATCTCCATTTTGATAGCAGTGCATAAGGTTGTGTCATATGCATAGGAAATGGGTTTGGGCTGCGGACATTGCGCCTTGTAAAACATTGAGATGTAGGGACACTCATATTTTTTTATTCGTAATTGCTAATTTGGTATTGTGTAGATATATTATATTTGAGTAATGCTTATCAAAAATTCACTTGTGCTGCTATAATATTAATTGTATGATTTTTTCGAACAATTTAGATTGTAAATAATATTGCTTTTGATTCATTTCATATGTATGTGTTTCCTTCTCCATCATGTATAAACCTCATTCTAACCTGTAGGTTTGTGTGTGATATGGGTTATTGCGGATTTCTAGGTATATTTCTTTTAAATGGGTTACTGAGGAATGCTTGGTGTTTAATGTGTGCATTGGGTAGACTGTCTAGCGTGTTTTTCCAGGTACGAGATATAAAGGTTTATAAGAGTTTAAACTGTAACAACTCCACACTTGACAAACAAATTTAAAGTTGATTTCAATGTAAATAGGAATGTTAAAATTTGAAGGAATAAAAAAATCGTTGAAAAAGGTGAAAGAACAGCAAATGCTAATCTTTTCAATTGATCAAATCAGTACGGAATACTATTCCAGATGAAAATCATCAGGCCTTTCTTTTCCAAGTCTTCAAAACAAACAACTTTTCCTGTGTACTAAGATCACATATATTCTCTACAATTTTTCCATATCAACATAAATTCTCGGAAGAGCCAAAAATGACAATTTACAAAATTTCAAAGTTTTAAAGAGCCACAAAATTTTTTCTTGCCAACAATAAATAACCGGTGGGCTGAAAAGTTCGTAGGCTGACACATAGATGGCGCTACTAGTATTAAATCCATACGATTTTTAGTTAGCCCAAACCTTCAAAAGGCACGTGTATAAATTTGATAGCTGTTCACTATTAGTATGTGAGTTATAGCATTTTTAGTGTTCATCACGTGCAGTCCACTAGGCTGACTGTCGATTGGATTCCGGTGTGAAATGATGGAGCCATGTTTCATCCATTGTCACATATCGACGCAAAAATTCGGGTTTATTACGATTGAACAGCTCCAAACACTGCTTAGAATCATCAATTCGTTGTTGTTTTGGGTCGATTGTGAGCTCGCGCGGCACCCACTTTGAACAGAGCTTTCGCATATCCAAATATTCATTCACGTTATGTCCAACACGTTCCGTTGATATCTTTAGGGTCTCAGCTATCTCAATCAACTTCACTTTACGGTTATCAGAAATTGTTTTGTGGACTTTTTTGATGTTTTCGTCGGTAACAGCCTCTTTGGGGCGTCCACTGCGTGCATCGTCCTCGGTGCTCATTTCGCCTCGTTTTAATTTAGCAAACCACTTCTCTACGGTTGATTTTCCTGGTGCAAAGTCCGAATAATGTTTATCGAGCCAACCTTGGTTTCAATAGTATTTATTTTTTTTCGCCAAGCAGAAATGCTTTATTAACCCACGAAATTCCTTTTTATCCATTTTTTCAAACTAACAAAAGTTGCTTCACTAAAAATGATATAACTCACATACTAATATTGCAACAGCTGTCAAATTTATACACGTGTCTTTTGAAGGTTAGGGCTAACTAAAAATCATATGGATTTAATACCAGTAGCGCCGATTTAATAATACTAGCCCACCTGTTAATACTCGCATAAATAAAGTTTTTTTATAAAAAAAAAAAAAACTAATCTATTTATTCATAAGAAAAAATATCTATTTATTCATTATATCATTCTATTTATTCATTATTAGATAATTATTAGATAACTTATTATTTAAGTAAAAAATTAAAAAAAAATTAAAACAATTAAACATTTACTTACAACACTAACTGTAACTTGTAATTTAACAAACAATTGAACAAACAAATTCAATGGGAGCGATGGCTTTGCATGGTTATTCAAGTAGAAAATTTAAACTTTATTAAACAATGTAATTTGTACTTAAAATAAAAAAACAATAACATACATTTGAGCAAACATATTCAATGGGAGCATTGGCTTTGCATGGTTTTAGAAAGTTTGGATAAATTTGGCTCATAACTTGTTGCTTTAAGTTTTAAACACGACTCTAAATTTTCATTTGTTAGTTGGCTTCTTACTTTACTTTTAATTATATTCATGCAAGAGAACGCTTGCTCGCACAAATATGTCGATCCAAAGATAGTCAGTACTCCAAATGCCAACTTCTTCACCTCACTGTAGCAATCTGGAAGACTATTCCATGCGTCGAATATAAGTGCCTCAACTCGCGGCATTTCTTTTAAAGTTGTCCACTTTTGTTGCGTTACGTACATACATTTCTGGACCTCCAACTCTTCCAACTTGCTTTTCAACTCTGTAAATTTTCCACTCCACAAAGCTTTACTTTTTAAATCGATCAATTGCATTTCTAGAGATCCAGTATCAATTCCAAATGGCTCAATGTGGATTTCGTTACTATTTGTGTTGAGAGGGATTTACTATGAATGCTAGAGTGGTTTTGTTGGTTTTGAATTGCTCAAATCTGTCAGCAAATTCATCTTTAATTTTTTTATAACTGTGCTGAAGTACCTCCTGTCAACAGTTGCACTAGTTTTATCACGATATTGCTTTAGAAATTGAAAATGAAGTAATTTACCGCTCTGAATATCTTCTGCAAAAAGAATTAATTTTTCTTCAAAACAAACCAATTCTTCTACCAAAACATAGGCTGGGTTTCCCTTTCCTTGCAGTTTTAGATTCAGCTCATTTAATTTCGTTGTGATATCCACCATAAAGTAAAATTTTTGCAACCATTTGTCGTTCTCTAATTCAGGGTGATTAATGCCTTTTTCATTTAGGAATGTATTTATTTCATTCAAGCACAAAGCAAAACGTTTCAACACCTTTACCTTTGGAAAGCCATCGCACTTTATTGTGAAGTAGGAGGTCGGAATACTGAGTTTCCATTTCGTTTAAGAATTCTTTAAACTGACGATGGTAGAGTGCTTTTGACAAGATGCTGTTAACAATCTTGATTACCAAATTCATGACCTCAACTATTTCGGCCGGAAATGTTTGGGCACAAAGCGCTTCTTGGTGTATTATGCAGTGAAACGTAAGAATTTCGTGGTTTATTTTGCTCTGAAGAATCGTTATTGCCCCTTTATTTTTTCCTGTCATACTTCTGGCTCCATCAGTTGCTATTGAAACGATTTTATTTAAATCGATCTTATTGTCTTCAAGGCATTTTTGCACAGCATTCGCTATATCTTCCCCTCTAGTTTGTCCCGAGAGCGGTAGCAATCCTAGAAGTTCTTCTTTTGGACCTTGGGAAGACATATACCTGACAAAAAGGGCAACTTGTGCCGTGTCTTTTATGTCGCAAGACTCATCTATAGCAAGTGATATGACAGAAGAAAGTTGAATATCTTCCACCTGCAAATATGTTACATTTGAAGACATTTTAGCTATTCTATCTTGTACTGTTTTAGCGGATAATGGCAAATCTTTGATTTTTTCAAGATTTCTGGTTGGTTTTTGAAATCACGAAACAGTTCTTCAGATGCACGTATGAAGCAATCTTTGACATACTCACCATCTGTGAATGGTTTGCCTTTTTTGCAATTTCTAGTGATACCGCGAAGCTTGCTAGATTAACATTACTTGTAAATTGCGCCCAGTTACTTAACGTGGAACTTGATTGCTGTTTTTGTTTTTGGAGCTCGTCGACAGCTTTTTCGTTCTTCGCCGGCTGGATATTTACTAGCAAACTGAGTATGTTTTTTAGTGAAGTGTCTCTCTAAATTTGATTTCTCATTGTGTGCGAGTTTTTCGTGGCAAATGAGACAAGTCGGAAGGCCATCTGAGTTGCATATGAAAGCGAACGACTCCGTCCAATCCCGATTGAATTCTCGGTGTTCATCTTCAGTTCTTCTCTTTTTTTTTTTTTTTTTGTAGATGCCATGCTTGCGGTAAAGCTGTAATAAAGGATCTTTAAAATTATTATTTAGGTATCCAAAACAGCAGATTACAAATTTTGCAGTTATTCGAGCACAGTCGGAGTAACTAAATAAAAGCACAAAAATAAAATTCACGCGAGGTGCGAGAGAGAAAGAATCGAATAAGAAACCAAAACCATCGTTTCAGTCCACCAGAACCAAGGCTAAAATAACCTTTGATCTTGAAAAGCGGCGCCGAGAGGGAAAGCAACCATCGGTTGTCTGGGAAGAAACTAATAGCAAGCGCATTGTTTATTAATATTAAGTACGTATCGTGGGAGTTTGCGGCTGCTGGGAAGAGAAATATCATAATCAAAATTTTAAAGATCTTTGAGGACCTGATTATTGGAATAAGAAACAGAAGCATAGAACTTTGTTTCTTTGAGTGCGGTCAAAAGCGAGTACAAGTGGCTGAGAGATAGAATCGGTACCTAATCCTCGTTAATCGATTCAGAACGATTTTTAAATGTTTTTTTTTAATAAAATAAATAATATTTGCTTATGGATCCAAAGAGCCGCAGCTTCACATCCAAAGAGCCGCATGTGGCTCGCGAGCCGCAGGTTGCCGACCCCTGGCCTAGCCGCTTGTTTGACCTTTCAGTGATAATAATCGTAAAAGTTCTTTTTTAAGACCCACATCAATGTTGAAAGATTATTTCCAATAATTTAAGAATCTCGTGATTAATTCAATTATTTTAAGTCTTTTCCACATTCTGATGATACTTTTTGTCCCATTTGTTGAAACAGAAACAATTGTATAGAGGGGAATATGTTTTCTCTTACAATCAACGAAATCGTTTACAATATCCTGGCTGCGTGTTTGATTTTTCAGTGATAATAATTGTAAAAGTTTTTTTTTTCAAGTCCAGCGCCATTATTGGAAGATTGTTTCAAATAATTTAATACAGAACTTGATCTTTCTTGACTTCGTTTAAAAAGGTGAAAAATACTAATGATTAAAAAAATAACAACCATGATATGGAATATAACAATAACAAAATAACAACAAATTACAATGAAAAATTACAACAATTTTTCATTGTAAATTATAAATTGTAATATAATATAAATTTAATATTAATGAGGCATTTTATAGATAATCCTATTTGTGTTAATGTTCAAATGTTTATATGACTATAATACCTCAATTAATATGGCTGAAAAAAAAAAAAAGTTTTATATCCATTATAAGTGTTTAATATTCCTTTTTATTGTATAAAAATGCAAATGATAAAGAAATAGCATTTTTTTAAGTACTTAGAGATAATGCGTCAAGACATATTTCGTTCTTTAATAAAAATTTAAGAGCAATATAATTATCAAGCAATATTTAAAAGCTTTTAAAAATAAAGGTCATTAAAGAAAATTGCTATTTTTATTGATGAAGAATTTTTATCGGCTATTAAAAATTTTCCTTAACAAGCTGTGGCTTTTTTTATGATTTAAAATGACACAACTAATTAGATAATAATAGCTGTATATTTGATGCGACTTTTTTTTTTAAACTGTCATTTAATCTAGAGAGATTGCTTTCTAAAGTGTTCTTTAATGAGAAAATAACCGAGGCTAATATTGCTGTTTCAAAATTGTATTTGCTCATATATATGTTTACTTACACTAATTGTATAAAAATTTGTATTCTTTATTGATAGAAGAATAGCTATTAAAGCAAAGATATATTAAAATAGTTTATACAACGTTTTGTTTTATTAAAAGTGATTTGGATGACAATATTTTTTTAAATAATACAATTTTATATCAGTATAAGAAGAAAGTTTAATAAATGTTAATAACGTATTTAAAAAGATGTTTAATAAGCTAATATTTAAAGCTGTCAAATGTCTTTGAAATTAAATCTTTTTAATCATCAAACCAACATACGTACTTCATAAATCGATGTTTAATGTATTTTTCAGCCCAATTTTTGTGTATTTATTGTGATGTTGTTTATACTTAAAGGAAATGTTTGTTTAAATTCGTATAAATAAACGTTAAAAAATTAATTTGCATTTCAAAGAATTCATTTAATTATGTATAAATGCATTCAATTATATTTATTTTAGTATTTATTTCTTGTTTTACTCAGTTACTTGAACAAAGAAAATTTGCAGTTATATTACATTATTACATTTATCTTAAATTATTTATTTTCTACTGTATTTTCTCTTCACTATACGAAAGTGATTTATAATAGAAATTTAAAGTTAATTCCTAATATACTAACAGAAAAAAAAGGGGGGAAATGAAATTTTCACTTATAAAAATTATCAATACCAAATGATTTTAATGAAGATAATACATTTATAATAATATTTATAATCTTTTGACTACTAACTAAAGGACATATTGTGAAATATATTTAAATAATTCATTATTTTTAAATTACTTTAAAATTACTTGGTTTTAATAATATTAAAAGATTCAAAAATAAAAAGATTATTCAAAGTTTTGAAAATACATGCATTGCCTTCTTATACATTACTATGTTCATAATATATTAATATCAATATAAATATTATTGTTATTAACTGTACACTTTAACTCAAAAAACGCATGCTGTAACCGCAAAACTCAATATGCATGTTGTAAACGAAAAACTTTATATATATATATATATATATATATACATATAACCATTCGTTCCCCCCTTATTCCTCTAATCGAGTGAAAGAATTTTGGGGCCCATCCCCAGTACAGACAAAAAAAATTTGTTGCGGCTTCACTGTGTTTTCGAACCGGACTTTTCTTGTTCTGTAATCGAATGTGTTATCCATCAGACCAGGGGTCTCCAAACTTTTCAGCCATAGGGCCATACTGTTTACTCCAGTAAGTACCAAGGGCCAAAACCGTTCTAATTTTTTTGCCATTATCTATAATTTCTAGACAAGTCGCCAAGTACGCACTCTGAGCAAGCAGTTTTATGCTTGATTCAGGATATATACATTCCAAACATCGATATACATACATATGCGATACCCTTTACCCCAACATAACTACCGAGGGTAACCGCGGGACGTTCACTAGTTTAAATGTTACAGGGATTCATTTCAATTATTTGTTAGTTGTTATGCTAAGTTAAATTTTTTGCGTATTATGTTTGTCATTAAGCTTTACCTAGCAAGTAAATAAAACCGAGTTTGTCCTTCTGTGTTTAAAAAAAAAAAAAAAAAAAAAAAAAAAAAAAAAAAAAACAATAAGCTATTCGCTGTCGGGGGCCGGATTGATGACACTGACGGGCTGGATTTGGCCCGCGGGTCGTAGTTTGGAGACCCCTGCATCAGACCACACGTGATTCTGTTATGTCTAATCTAGTTATTTTTAATTCTGCAATAAAAAACACTCTCACATACTGGACTACCCGCTACCAGCCGCCCAGCTACCTAATAAGTTCCCGCTACCAGCATACACGTTTGAAGCAGCTGCTCTCGTGAAAAGTTTACATTTGATTTTTCAAAACATTTTACATATAGTGTTTTTCACTCATGTCTCGGTCGCTATTTACTCATGCGGCAACATAGAATTGCCGAACTGTTACATAGGCAATAGAAAACCCTTAGATGCTGGTCTCTTAAAAATTCCACACTGGGGTTTTACATGAAGATCTTGAATTTTATTACCAACACCATAATAAATATCAATTATTCTTCCTAGAGACCCATTTATAAGCATGTAAATTATCATTAACCAATAATACTAAATGCCCAACGTTTATATTGTCTTTTTAAAATAATTATTTCTTCATTGCAATTCATTTAAAAAACTACGGTGTCACTTTGCCCATATTAATTGAACTATATTGGTTACTTTGGTTATTATCTTTTAAATCCATTAAATTAGGTGATAAAGTAGATGTCATCGATTAATCAAAAAATGAGCAGGAGTTCAGTTTGCATATACGCAATTAAAATATCATAGTTTAAACTAACAACTTTGACTACTCTTCTGCAATGAAACTTAAAAGATTTAATAGTCGCTTTCCAGAGGCGGGATAAATTTCTACATAAATTATTCACATAAATATGAAGATAACTTAATATCAGGATTGATAGCCATCTCATGAAGTTTTTGAATAAATGTTAATAGTTTTTTTCTCAAAATTAATCATCAATTAATCAAAAGTCTGCATTAATCCATATATTCTTAAGATTTTATTTGAATCCAATAAAAGATTTAATAATTTTAACATGCTCTTCTGCATAACCTTTTCTATTTTAATAACCATTTAATCTCACTAGAAAACTTTTCCTCTTGAATAAGATTTACTAAAAATCTCTTAGTAATATTTATTTCTGATACTTAAATTGAAAAATATAATTCAAATAACGGACACTTAGTATTTTTAATAAATCTAAATATGTAACTTAAGGTATGTAAAACTTTTGCATAATTTTTACTTATGCTCAGCAATTGATTCACAAGGTTCAGAATCATTTGCAACACAAACAATTTGTTCACCCCATCTCTGGACGAATATCTCAGTTCAGAGAAGAAGCGTGAAATAACGAGGAAGAAATTGAAATATCGTAATTCTCATCCGATCGCTCAAAGACAGTATTGGCAGTCAATTTCTCCATTTTCCTTCCGTCTTTGATTTCTTTGAAAATGATTTAATTTTTGTATTGCATTTAACTCCTAAGCCAAACATTTAAAACAAGCTTTATGAGCCTTTAAAGCCTGAATTCTCTACCAACAGAGCATTCAATTTGGAACAAGCATATAGTGCATAATTCCCTTTACACAAAAAAGCACTTAGAACTCTTAACTCAGACAGTTTTGTTGTATTTTGAAAATCTAGGTTTTTAAATTTAGGAATTTTGGAAAGTCTAGCTTTTAAATCAGCAAAAGTTTTATTTTTGCTTGCATTTAAACCTCTTAGATTCCATTTACTACCACTTCTAGATTTCTTAGTGAACATAAAGAAATATCATTCATGATCTAGTTTTTGGGATTTAAAGTAAGTTTCTTCCTGCTTGTTGCATACAAGTTAATTCTTTATATAAGAATTTGAATATTCTATCCATTACAATTAAATCGTACAGGGAATTAAAAATATGTTAAATTCCTACTGTCAGTTGCTCAATCTGGAGGCAAACTGCACGTAATTTTCAGAAACTGATTTTATTGCTTTTTTAAAGTGATTAAAAAATCGTTAGTTGTGGTTTGAAATTCTGTAAGTACAACTGCTTTTAAATTATCCTAATTTTTGAAATGTTTTTTCGATATATAAACTATTATATTGTTACATTTCTCTCAAAATATTCAAGAGGATTTCTAATTTTAACAGGATTTCTGATTTTTAATTATGTTTTTAACTTTAAAAAGTTTTTCAAGGGAATGAAAAAAAAATAAGAGAAATTATTCAACGTCGGTAGGCAACGGTATACACAGTCTTTGCACTTTTAATTAAGTTTCTTTGCAATGTTTCTAGATTCTCCACAGATGTAATTTTGAGGTTAACCGACCTTTCCTTCCTCTGGTTCTTTAACTCTAGTTCTTTTACTAATTATTTAAGTTTAAGCTGCTCCACCTCTATATTCAGATTAACTTTCATAGCTTTAATTTTCTCTATCTCCAATTTAATTTGTTTTTTCTTCTTTTCCGCTTCTATATATTCTTTTACAGATTCAATTATGATATTAATGAGATCGTTAACTGTTATTTACTGTATTTCAGCCTTAATAATCTCACATTCCTGGATTAAATTTCAGAACACTTCCTTTCCTTATCAATTTTTCAAATTAATTCGTCCTTTCTCAATTTTTTATTACTACTGCCATCAATAATTATTAACTGCCTATTTATTAACTGCCATTTTAAGCTCTCAAGGCTCACTCGAAAAAATTCACAACTAAATCTGTTACAATTCAATCCTCAAATACAAGCTTGAATCCATATTCTATAGAATTCAGATCCAATGTATTCGAAATCCAAACTTGAATTCTAACCCCACAGACTTCTAATCCAATCTCCGGTTCGAAGATACCTCATTATTTCAATTTCTCTAATAAAAAACATATCATACACTCTGGACTGTAGTACTCAATACTCTATATTTTCAACAAAAACAGAATTTTATGAATTTTTACATTTCTTTCTCATTCAAGCAACCAGCACATACGTAAACAAATATTTCTCTCGTACCAGTTTACATTTGATATTTTTCAATTACTCCTCGTCCTTTATATACATGCGACATACAATGCCTAATCGTCTATTTAAAATATGTACATATAATATATGATTGATTCTTAATGTATATATATATATATATATATATATATATATATATATATATATATATATAATGGTAGTAGCATGCATATCATCAACAATCAGCAAAATAAAATTTTGGAATACATTTGATTTAATAGCAGTTTTGCTACCAGGAAAGTAAAATCAAACATATATATGTTTGCATTACACGTTATAAAGTATAAAACATTTCATGCCTTCTTTTTCACAAACACCATAATTTAGAGTCATACAAATTTCAAATTCATTATGTAAAGAAATAATTTTATATTTCGTTTGGTATAGAAGCTAAATGATGAAGTTAAAAAATTTAAAATAATCATTGTTGGGATATGAATTCAGTCGATAATGTTTTAAAATATGATCATTTTAAATAATTGTAGCATTTGCCACATTTATTTAAATTTAATATCTAGCTTAAAATCAAATTTATCATGATATATAATTTATAAAATTACGTAGATTCAGCCTAACGGAAGGACTTAGTGTGGTGCAATTTGCCCATCCTCGGAATAGGCATTAAAGTTTTCGAATCCGGCTTTCCTTGTTCTGAACCCAACCCTCTCAGTTTTTTTTATGAATTATTATATAGCACCTGAATCGTATGATTATGTTATGTTTCATGTGATTTATATAATGCATTGTTGTCTATTTATAAACTATACAGTCACAAAAGTTACAAATGTATAAGGCCACGAGACCGTTTGTTACTTCAATAAATAAAATATTTGAATCACAATAAAAAATGCTCCATGTACTTGCAAGAACTTTAAAAAAAAATTTAACAACTTCTATCTAAGAAATGAATCTAGTAAAGAATCTAACAAAAAAGTGGCATAAATCCACCATTTTTCTAAACATAGAATTTGGAATTGATTGATTATATTTTTGAGCTCAAATTCGGAATAATGTACCATTTTTTAATAATGACAATTTATATGGTGAGGGATATTGTTGTTGTTATCGTATGTTTGGTGAGACAAATAACCCCACATGTTTTCCACAAAACATTTTCAGGGCTAAGGCGCCGTCGAGATAAAGCATGAATATATTGTCTTTTAAACATTATATTATCGATTTAGATGTATGAATGGGGACATTATGTTGTTGGAACCTTCTCTCGGCCTTTCTAAAAATGTCTCGAAGGGTATCAGACTTCTGTATAATATGATTGATTACTACTCGCGTTCATTATGCCATCAACTCTTTACAGATTTTCCTGTATATGAGGCAGCTTCCTACAAAGTAATGGATTCGCTTCCCATCAGCCTATTTATTGAAGAACTTGCGAAATTCTTGTCTTAAGTTATACCAGTAGTAGTTATTGTGTCCTGAATGGGAAATAAATTTTTTTTCTCAGCCGAAAAAATATTTTTCTAAGTAGAATTTGAAGACATACCACTCTTTACCCACTTCAGAAGTGTCGCTTTATGGTGTTTAAGTTGTCGTCGCTTTCTTCTGTGGTTCTTTCCGAAGATTAAAATGAACATTTGACTTTATAGTCAACTATTTACTGCTAATATACTACTTTATAGTCAACTATTTACTGCTAATATACTACTTAATAGTCAACTATTTACAATGAATATACTACTTTATAATCAACTATTTACAATCAATATATTACTTTACAGTCAATATTATACATTATACATTATACTTTAAATATTTACACATGTTATATTAACATATTTACATGTGACACTTGTTTATTTGTCTGCTGTGTTATACAAAAGAGCTGACAGGATTTCGTTGTAAGTTTGAAAACTTGCTTATTGCCAAGTAAGCTTGAAAGTTTGCCTACTCGAATGATCTAATAATTTTTAACAGACTATATATTCATACTGTACTACTATTCATACTGTACTATGTAATGCACGTACGCATATAATACGGTAATACAATGTATAATTACCATCAGAAGCCATCAAAATACATTTTTAAAGTACTTTCCTTATAAACAGCCTTTTTACTATCTGGAAAGAATATATGTATATATTATTTTTACGATATAAAATATCGAAAATCTTTATAAAACTAGTAATTGAGAATTCATATTAATTCATTTCATATGATACTCATTATTTAAAAAAAATATTTCAAAACAAATTTTTCGATTAATGGGATGCTCTCCTATTTTTTGTAGAATTTTATTTGAAATCCATCTGTCATTACCTTATACTCACCGGTAACGATCGAGCTCATCTTATTCTAATTTTGACTACAATTCACAAACCCATAATTTTTTCTTCTTAAAAACTCTTTTCTTTATATTTCATTTTCCAAATTACGAAGAAGAAAAAAAAAAAAAAAAAGAAGAAATAATAAAATATCAATAAAATAAATAGAAAGTCCTTCGTTCCGTTTACCATTACGTGGCAAACTTCACTCACTCGACTGCTGCGAATAGCAACTGGAAGATATCATCATGGTATCGGAAATGAGGTAAAAATCGGAAATGAAAAATTAGAAAATGATCGCTTTCGGTGCAAACCAAATTACCCACGTTTTTCTGCATTAAGACATAGCAAAAAAATGTATCGATTCTTTATTTCTGTGCCAAATAATTATCTCTCTAATGACTGGGACCACTAATATTCCCTTTCTGTGCTATGCAGCGCCAACAATTTAATTCGAGAACCGATTACGGGCGCTTTACTTTAAGAACTTTTCTCTCTCGCGCCATTTGCGGCATTTAATAAACTGTTTTTATATTTTCCAAACCTTTTTTTTTTGTGCACACTCCTCATTTCACTAATTTGCCGGAGCGGATAATGTGCAGCTACCTACTCACACATTTAGCTCAGGGTTTTGTTATACTGTAACATAATTAGAACGTGTCTCTGTGTTTGTTTGTTTTATTTTGTATAATTTTTTTCTTTTTTTCTGCAATTTGCAATCATAATTCTAGGGATTAGACTCTGTTGATTTTTAAAGTGAGATGAAGAATTTAATCTCGTAACAGGGATTAATTTTAAGGAATTAGTTAATTAAAGGTATTTAAGGAATTATTTTTGCTTAATTGAAGTTTATCATAGACGTGGCAAAGTGTAAGAAAGGAAGTTTAATAACTGAAACATTTAGATGCGATGGATATTATTTATATTGAGTTAATAATTTCAAAAATAACTTTTGGTTTCTTTTAAGTAAATATAAGATACTGAAGCATATAAAATAAATGAAATGCTTTCCATGTTTAAAAAATATCTATGCGAATATCTATTGTTCAATATAATCTTTATTAATATTACACCTCATGAACTACACCTTATATGTTAAATAATTAAATGAATCACTAGTATGATAATTTAGTAAGTTAAGCAATCCATACATGTTCTACAGTAACGGTGAATAAATAGCGGGGTATAGAGCAGCACATGGCTCTTTCTATAGTTAAATGTGGAGCCGAAGAAGTGTGCATTTTTATATTAAAACTGCCACATGAATTATCCAAAGTCAAAATCATTTTCCTCGTATAAAAGCAAGTTCTTATATTTGTCGAGACAAATAACCCCACATGTTTTCCACAAGAATTTTTCAGGGGTAATACGCCGTCGAGATAAAGCATGAATATATTGTCTTTTAAATATTATATTATTAATTGAGATGTATGAATGGGGACATTATCTTGTTGGAACCTTCTTTCGGCCTTTCTAAAAATGTCTCGAAGGGTATCAGACATCTGTATAATATGATTGATTACTGCCGGAGTTCATTTTGCCACCAACTCTTTGCAGTTCGCATTTTTCTGAGTAGGAGAAAAGCTCCCAGCAAAGTAATGCACTAGCCACCCATCAGAATGCTGCACAACTTGAAAAATTCTTGCCTTCATACTTGAAGTCATACTAGTAGTAGTTATTGTGTCCAGAATGTAAAATAAATTCTTTTTTCTCATTCGAAAATATATTTTTGACAAATACAATTTGGAAACATGCCATTCTTAATCCACTTCAGAAGTGTCTCTTTATGGTTTCCTTCTCTCATTCTTCCGAAGATTAAAATGAACATTCGACTTTAAACTTCACCATAAAGTGACATGTGACAATTGTTTTATTTCTCAGCTGTGTTATTTTACAAAGAACTGGCAGAATTTCATTGCAAGTTAGAAAATTTGCCTACTCCAGCGATTTAATAATTTTTTTAACATACTAAATGTTCACAATGTACAACTCGTTTTTCAATGCCTGTATGTATATAATGTGGTAGTACAATATATAGTTATCTTCTGAAGACATCAAAATACACTTTTAAAGTACTTTCTGCCCGACTCGTAGGGTGGTGTTAGATGAGCATTATGGTGAAGGTTCAATCAGCTGGCGGTTTCATTGTAGACACTGTTTCAACATACGAGGAGACTCGATGGTGTTTGGGATGTTCAGCATCTTGCCTCTTTAGTCGGACTACCTAAGAGGGTTTTCAAAGTTTTCTTCCATACGATGCATAAATGCGGGGTAGTTCCCCTAAAAGTCCTCCCGGACGGCACTGCCATCCTTCTTCAGCGTCACAGAGCCAAGTCAGACTTCTACCTATGCGTGCTCCATCACAGAAGCTGCCTCCTCCCCTTTCCCTTTCTATGACACCACACAGGGCTCTTGGACTTGGTGCAAATGTTGCTGTCTACCAAGTGGGATAAGAAACAGCAACACCAACAAAGTACTTTCCTTACAATTAGCCTTTTTACTATCTGGAAAGAATATATATATTTTTCTACGATATAAAATATCGAAGATCATTATAAAACTCGTAATAGAGAATTCATATTAATTCATTTCATGGGATGCTCATTCATTTCAAAAAATATTCCAAAATAAAATTTCCGATTAATGCGGTGCACTCCACTTTTTTTTTACAAATAGATTTGAAATCCATCTGTCATTACCTTACACTCACCGGTAACGACCGAACTCATCTTATTCTAATTTTTGACTACAATTCGTAGACCAACGGTTTTTTTTTTCATCTTAAAAACTCTTTTCTTTATATTTCATTTTCCAAATTACGAAGCAGAAGAGAAAAAAAAGCAATAAATAATAAAGTATCAATAAAAGAAACAGAAAGTTCTTCATTCCGTTTACCATTGCGTGGCAAACTTCACTCCTGCGAATAGCAATAGGATGATATCATCATGGTATCGGAAAGGAGGTAAAAATCGGAAATGAAAAATTAGAAAATGATCGCTTTCGGTGCAAACCAAATTACCCACGTTTTTCTGCATGGAGACATAGAAAAAAAAATGTATCGATTCTTTATTTCTGTGCCAAATAATTATCTCTCTAATGACTGGGACCACTAATATTTCCTTTCTGTGCTATACAGCGCCAACAATTTAATTCCAGAACCGATTATGTGCGCTTTACTTTAAGAACTTTTCTCTCTCTCGCCATTTCCGCCATTTAATGAACAGTTTTTATATTTTCTAAACTTCTTTTTTTTTCTGCACACTCCTCATTTCACTAATTTGCCGGAGCGAATAATATGCAGTTACCTACTCGCACATGGAGTATAGTGTTTTGTTATTCTGTAACGTAATTAGAACGTGTCTCTGTGTTTGTTTGTTTGTTTTTATTTTTTATTTATTTATTTATTTTTTTGTAATTTGCAATCATAATTCTAGGGATTAGTCTTTGTTGATTTCTGAAGTGAAGTGAAGAATTTAATCTCGTAACAAGCGCGGAGGGAATTTAAGGAATTAGTTTTGCTTAATTGGAGTTTATCACAGGCGTGACAAAGTGTAAGAAAGGAAGATTAATAACTGAGACTTTTACCTGAGATGGATATTATTTACACTGGAATTAATAATTTTTAAAAATTGGTTTTTGGTTTCTTTTAAGTAAATATAAGATACTGGAGCATACAAAATAATTAAAATATTTTCCTTGTATAAAAAAAAAAAAAATCTATGCGAATATCTCTTGTTCAATATCATCTTTATTAATATTACACCTCATGAACTATACATTATAAATTAAAATTCATCACCAATATTTAATTTAATAAATTAAATGTTACATAAAGGTTCTACAGCACGTACAGTTCTACAGTGGAAAAATGCGACTTATAGAGGAGTACGTGGCTTTATCTACGGGTGCTCCATCACAACAGAAACTGTTTCCCCTATCCGTCCTTCTATGAGACCACATGGGCTCTTGGATACTATCTAGATGTTGCTGTCTTCAAATTGGGATAAAAGGCAACAACAAAGTATTTTTCTTACAATTAGCGCAGGTTAGAAAATATCGAAAATCTCTATAAAACTCATAATTGAGAATTCATATTTCCTTACAATTAGAGCTTGTATAATTTGGAAATAATCTCTCTCTCTCTCTCTCTCTATATATATATATATATGTATATATATATATATAGAGAGAGAGAGAGAGAGAGAGATTGAGACACTCCACATCACATGAAATGATGATTTTCCATATTTTATAATGTAAAAATAATATATATATATATATTTTATTTTTACATTAGAAAATACCGAAAATCATCATTTCATGTGATGCTCATTAACTAAAAAAATATTTCAAAATAAAATTTCCAATTAATGGAGTGCACTCCAATTCTTTTTTTCAAATTGGTACGAGATCCATCTGTCATTACCTTACTCACCGGTAACGACCTAGCCCATTTTATTCTAATTTTGACTACAGACCAGCAATTTTTTTTTCTTCTTAAAAACTCGTTTCTTTATATTTAATTTGCCAAATTACTAAGAATTAGTAAAAAAAAATAAAATATCAATAAAAGAAACAGAAAGTTCTTCATTCCGTTTACCATTACGTGGCAAATTTCACTCCTGCGAATAGCAATTGGATGATATCATCATGGTATCGAAAAGAAAGTAAAAATCGGAAATGAAAAATTTGAAAATGATCGCTCTCGGTGCAAACCAAATTACGCATGTTTTTCTGCATGGAGACATTGAAAAAAATGTATCGATTCTTTATTTCTGTGACAAATAATTATCTCTCTAATGACTGGGACCACTAATATTCCCTTTCTGTGCTATGCAGCGCCAACAATTTAATTCCAGAACCGATTACGGGCGCTTTACAATAAGAACTTTTCTCTCGCGCCATTTACGCCATTAAATGAACTGTTTTTATATTTTCCAAACCTCTTCTTTTTTTTTTCTGCACACACCTCATTTCACTAATTTGCTGGAGCGGATAATGTGCAGTTACCTACTCGCACATGGAGCTTAGTGTTTTGTTATTCTGTAACGTAATTATAACGTGCATATGTGTTTGTTTTATTTTGTATAATTTCTTCTTTTTTTTTGCAATTTGCAATCATAATTCTAGGGAGTAGGCTTTGTTGATTTCTGAAGTGAGATGAAGAATTTAATCTCGTAACAAGCGACGAGGGAATTAAAGGAATTAGTTTTGCTTAATTGGAGTTTATCACAGACCTGACAAGTTATAAGAAAGGGAGATTAATAACTGAGACGTTTAACTTAGATGGATATTATTTACACTGGAATTAATAATTTTTAAAAAATAGCTTTTGATTCCTTTTAATTAAACATAAGATACTGGAGCATATAAAATAATGGAAATGTTTTCTTTATATAAAATATTTATTCGAATAACTCTTGTTAATATCTCTTAATAAAAATCTCTTGTTCTCAAACTATATCATCTTTATTAATATTACACCTCATGAACTACGTCTTATACGTTAGCATTCCATACATGTTCTACAGTAACGGTGAAGAAATAGAGGAGTATAGAGCAGCACGTGACTCTTTCCATAGTTAAATGTGGCTCCAAAGAACTGTGCATTTTTATATTAAAATTGCCACACAAATTATCTAAAGTCAAGATCATTTTCCTCGTATAAAAGCAAGTTCTTATATTTGGCGATACAAATAACCCAACATGTCTTCCATAAGAATTTTTCAGGGCTAAGAATCCGTCGAGATAAAACAAGAATATATTGTCTTTGAAATATTATATTATTGATTGAGATGTATGAATGGGGACATTATGTTGTTGGAACCTTCTCTCGGCCTTTCTAAAAATATTTCGAAGGATATCAGACTTCTGTATAATATGATTGATTACGACTCGAGTTCATTTTGCCACCAACTCTTTGCAGTTCGCATTTTCCTGAGTATGAGACCTATCCCCACAAAGTAATGGATTCGCCTCCCATCCAAATGCTGAAGAACTTGCAAAATTCTTGCCTTCATACTTGAAGTCATACTAGTAGTAGTTATTGTGTACATAATGTAAAATAATTTTTTTTTCTCATTCGAAAATATATTTTTGGCAAATACAATTTGGAAACATGCCATTCTTTATCCACTTCGGAAGTGTTCCTTTATGGTTTCCTTCTCTTCTTTTCCCAAAGATTAAAATGAATATTCGACTTTAAACTTCGCCATAAAGTTACATGTGACACTTTTTTATTTGTCTGCTGTGTTATTTAACAAAGGACTGGCAGGATTTCATTGTCAGTTTGAAAATTTGCCTATTCGAGTGATTTAATAATTTTTTTAACATACTAAATATTCATAAAGTACTACTCGTTTTTCAATGCTGCATGCATATAATGTGGTAGTACAATATATAGTTATCATTTGAAGACATCAAAATACACTTTTCAAGTACTTTCCGCCCGATTCTTGGCTCAGAGGCAATGCCCGCCGCTGGTTAGCATTAGGGTGGAGATTCAAGCTGTTGGCGCCTTTGTTGTAGACACTGTTTCAAAAAATGAGGAGGTTTGATGGTGTTTGTGATGCTCAAAATCTTGTCTCGTGAGTCGGAAAACCAGGTGGAGGTTTTTCGGGTTTTCTCCCATACGATGCGCAAATGCGTGGTAGTTCCCCTAAAAATCCTCCCGGAAGGCACTGCCATCCTTCTTCAGCGTCACAGAACCAAGTCAGACTTCTTTCTACGGGTGTTTCATCACAACGGAAGCTACTCCTGTTTTACCCTCTGTCCATGAGACCCCACGGGCTCTTGCGCTTGGTCTAGATCTTGCTGTCTATCAAGTGGGCGAAGAAACAACAACGACAACAAAGTACTTGATTTACAATTATCCTTTTTACTATTTGGAAAGAATATATATATATATATTATTTCTACGATATAAAATATCGAAAATCTCTATAAAACTAGTAATTGAGATTTCATATTAATTCATTTCATGTGACACTCATTCATTAAAAAAATATTTCAAAAGCAAATTTCCGATTAATGGAGTGCACTCCACTTTTTTTTATAAATTGGTTCGAAATCCATCTGCCATTACCCTACACTCACCTGTAACGACCGAGCTCATCTTATTCTAATTTTTGACTACAATTCGCAGACCAACGATTTTTTTTTCTTCTTAAAAACTCTTTTCTCTATAATTCATTTTCCAAATTACGACGAAGTAGGGGAAAAAAAGAAGAAATAATAAAATATCAATAAAAGAAACAGAAAGTCCTTCATTCCGTTTACCATTACGTGGCTAACTTCACTGCGACGAATAGCAACTGTATGATATCATCATAGTATCGGAAAGGAGTTAAAAATCGGAAATGAAAAATTAGAAAATGATCGCTTTTGGTGCAAACCAAATTACCCACGTTTTTTTGCATGGAGACATAGAAAAAAAAATGTATCGATTCTTTATTTCTGTGCCAAATAATTATCTCTCTAATGACTGGGACCACTAATATTTCCTTTCTGTGCTATGCAGCGCCAACAATTTAATTTCAGAACGGATTACTGGCGCTTTACTTTAAGAACTTTTCTCTCGCGCTATTTACGCCATTTAATGAACGGTTTTTATATTTTGTAAACCTCTTTTTTCTTTTTCTGCACACTCCTCATTTCACTAATTTGCTGGAGCGGATAATGTGCAGTTACCTACTCACACTTGGAGCTTAGTGTTTTGTTATTCTGTAACGTAATTTGAACGTGTCTCTGTGTTTGTTTGTTTTATTTTGTATAATTTTTTTTCTTTTTTTTTGTTGCAATTTGCAATCATAATTCTAGGGATTAGACTTTGCTGATTTCTGAAGTGAAATTAAGAATTTTAATCTCGTAACAAGCGCGAAGGGAATTTAAGGAATTAGTTTTGCTTAATTGGAGTTTATCACAGGCGTGACAAAGTGTAAGAAAGGAAGATTAATATCTGAGACATTTAGCTGAGAGGGATATTATTTACACTGGAATTAATAATTATTAAAAAATAGCTTTTGGTTTCTTTCAAGTAAATATAAGATACTGGAGCATATAAAATAATTGAAATGTTGTCATGCTCTAAAAGAAATATATGCGAATATCTCTTGTTTAATATCATCTTTATTAATATTTCACTGCATGAACTATATCTTATACCTTAAAATTCCTCATTAATATTTAATGTAATAAATTAAACCTTATATACAGGTTCTACAGCAACGGTGGGAAAAGTGATTCGTAGAGCAGCACGTGGTTCTTTCTGTATTTTATTGCGGCTTTGAAGAAAAATGCATTTTTATATTAAAATTGTCACAAAAATTATCTGAAATCTAAAATCCTTTAATATCGAAGAAGATAAAATTCATTAATATCAAGAAAATAATGAAGTGTTAAGAACGAATTTGAAAACTAAATCGAAGATCTGAGCAATTTTAAATCTGTAACCGGGTTTCCTCTTACACAGGCAAGTGTTTGACAGAAATGACATCAAGACGGCTTTGTTAAAATTTCTTCAATAAAATTTTCACCAATAAACATTTCTTCAATTAAAAATTTTCTCATTCTTCTTCTATAAAAAACTAATTTTTCACTTCAGTGTAGCAAGCCCCCATAGTATATTTTAAGTAATGACAGAGGATATGGTAATGAAACGGCAAAGAAAATTAATTAAAAAATTTATTTATAATTTATTAAAAAATTAATTCTAATTGTGATCAAAATTTCAAAATTTATGCACAAATGCAACAAATTTCAAATTCTTCCCTATACTATATCACGTATACTATATTTTACAATGGATAAAACACAATAATGGATAACAATGGATAAAATTCCATTTGTTGATTTAATCACGCAAGATCAGCTTGACAAAGAAAATCCATATGATAATAAAGGGTACTAAAACAACAAATGCGTAATGAACATTCTATAGATAATTGCTTTGTAAAAACCAGTTGCAATCAGTAAATTATCATTAAAAAATAGAATAGAATGTTATCCAAGATGAAAATTAATTTTGGAAATAATCCTTAACAACAACAACAAAAAATTGCCTGTTTATTATAATTTTTTAGAATTGAATTCTATTAGTGAATCATAGTTACTAATAATTTTTTTCTGTTTAAGATTCTATTCAAATAAATCTACGAAACCCAAAACTTCCAATGCAAAACGTAATCTTCTTTAAAAATTTACTTAACAAAGTTGCATGGCGTAAACTCATGAAAGATCCAGTTTTAAAAGAAAATACGATTACAGACTAGCTTTAAAATCTTTTTTTCCTCATTATAAAATTCTTGCCAATGTAGCATTCATTTTCGTAAATGGGATTGCCTTTTATTCCACAATTCCTCATCAAAGAACTGTCATTTGCATTCTAGGCATATTTACAATTTCGATTTGAGACACACTAAAATACCTGAGTAAATACGAGGCATACTCTTTTTCCATGTCGTAGGTCAACCATGCCGCACCCTAGTAAACACCACTAAGGAAACCTCTTTAGTGATGAAACAAATTTACCTGGTTGATGCAACCATGCAAAGAAAAGTCATTAACTTGCATTTTGACTCCTTTCAACATGACGGTAAAATGTCACTGAACTCTATTGGAGGATTTAAAGTCCATGATTATATTACCTACCGCACTCTATTTCTCTAAAGCATAAAAAGCATTTCCACTGATTAGGGTGCCAACAAAGCAATGTTCTATTGTGTTTGCTCTTTGTGGTGCTCCTTTTTGTTTTCGTGCTACAGTCTGTTTTGCAGTCTTAAGTAATTACTTGTGGTAAAACCTACAGAAGAAATGGATAGACTGTCTCCATTACAGATTCAGTTGTTAACATAATTACTATTGATGATATAATTCGAGAATTCCAATTTGCATAAATAAATGTAGAATTTCCAAATCCTTTTTTTTACATCAAATGTCCAAAAAATGATTGAGTTTCTGATTTTAATAAAACAAAGTTTAACCCTCTCATCAAAATAATTATACAATTTTTAAAGAATATCTGAGTTTAGAAACAATTGTGGTTGTATGTTTTTAAACATTGTTTTTCTGGTTGCGTTCCTTTATGCTCACTTTAAAAAAGAAAACATTTCTCGAAACCAGTTAACCTCTAAAACCTAACCACCATTAATCTTCTAGTCGTATTCCTTATTTCAATCTGAGATATGAAAAAAAAACTTCTATGAACTGGCTCATAATTAGCGCATGCCGAGTAAGTATCACCAACATCTTTAAACACTGTCTTCAGCAAACGAAATACTCTTTACTTGCAATGTAAACTTGTAGTGATTGTGTATTTTAACTTATATCATTATAATACAGTGAAAAATCTCTAATCTAGTCCATGAATGCATTAACATATGTACTCAATTTTACTGAGATAAAAACAAGGAAAAAAACCTGATAAGGCTGTCAACAAGCTGATATTCTAATTGTTATGTGGGATTTTTTAATTACTAAACAGTTGAAAACAATATAATTTTTAAATTCAAAGGTCCAATATAAAATGACTGATAGAATTTTAATGAAAGCAGTTTCATTACTATTATTAAACTAACCTTTTGGTAATTCTCTACTAGTCATTACTTAACAATTGTTATAGAAGATTCGGTTTAAGAATCAAATGTAACTATGGTTTTTAATTTTTTTTATTTGTCTGTTTATAATGATGTTCACTTCAAAAGTGAAATTTTCTTTTTATTTCCTTAAATAATCTTCCAGGATTTGTCATTCTTTTTCTAGTTATACATATAATTTCAGCCTGAGATACATTCTTCTTGCACTTCAGGTCAACTACACCACACCCTAGTAAACATTACACTTAGAAATGTCTTCAGCGACGAAACACACTTTCCTTGTTGACCTATCACTGCAAAGCAAAGTCATTAGCGTACATTTTAACTCTTCCCAATGTAATGACAATATGTCACTGAACTCGGCCTACTGGAAGATTTTCCTGTTCAAAGTCCCCCTGAAGTTGATTACATTACCTACCGCACTCAATTTCGCACGCAAATAAGCTGACTGGGCAAAAAGAGCTTTTCCACTGATTAGGATGCCAACAAGGCCACCTAATACTTTGCCCGCTGTGTTTGCATTTAATGCAGTTTCATCTGTGTGTTCGTTTTATACGTACAGTTCTATCTTCATTAAGTAATTACCTTTACCAGTGGTGAAATTTAACAAAGGAAATGGATGGTCTTCAGGCATTGAAAGATCGTCACGAATTTCTTGTTCACTTGAGTTTGAAAAAGTTGTGAATAAATGAAGTCATGAGGTTATGAATGAAAAGGCTATGGTAACCTAAGAATTGGAAAGGTCAAATGTGAAGGTCCTCTTTATTAGTGTTCCTTGATCACGATCTTATACTCTATCTTTTTTCTGTGACACAAAGAAAGTTTTTGAGTTATCATATAATGAATTAACGATGATTGAAGGTAGATTTAATGCTATTTTGAATAGGTATGTCAAAGGTATGACTTACAGGCTCTAAATGTTGCCCACTACTTTTGTTACTAACATTCGAATTTCATAAATTCTTTTCAGAGTATTTTGTAAATGCTGAACGCATATAGATAGTTGAGATAATTTATTATGATAAAAGTGCATTACAGGAATAAAAAATTAGTAAATAATATATTAGTATTATTCAAGATCTGATAACCTGCAGTGCACTATAGAATTTAATAATTATCTCTAACATGAGAATCGATAGTATCATAAAACTGAAAAAATGTGTTTGCATAGCAGAGGTAATGTTTTTAACTATTATGATTAATTATAACTTTAATTTTTTTTGTTCTTAAATTTTAAATTATGGAAAATCTTATTTGAAATGTGAATAATCTTATTTTTATTGATTGTTAAATGAATCCCATCTTGCTTATATATTCATAGAAAATTTCCTGTTTATTCCAAATTTACCATACTTATTTTCTATTACGCATATTCCAGTAATTAAAAGTTCTTTGCAGCTTAATTTACTGAACATCGAAGAATATAAATTTAAGACTATATAGTTGACATAAAACATTGTATAATTAAAAAATTTTTATTTGCATAAAAAATTCTTAACAGGCTTGGGTTTTATATATATATATCATTAAAATGCAGCTCTTTATTAATTTGCGATTTTTTTAATACCTTTAATATGGACACCAGCAATACTTAATTTTCTTTGTTGTGTGTGAACTGAACTGTTTCATCAAAATGATAGATATAAATGCTAAATATTTAAGTTAAATATTTATAATGCCAAATGTTAAATATTTTTAACTGATCTATAAAACCATTTAAAAAACTTTTTAAAGTGTTGAATTACACTTAATAGTTAATTGATAACATTGTCAGCATTACACTATTTTTAGACATGAGCAATAAGCCTGAATATAAGCTAATAAGTATTCTCATTTTAATCTTTTAGTATATAAGTTGAAAGGTTAAAAAATAATTTTTTAAAGGTTGTAATAAATATGTAAATTTTTTAACACTAATATGCATAAATTCGATTATTAAATTTTATAAAAAAATATTAAAACTGCGATAAATATAAAAATGTTATTTTAGTCCTCATAGTCATATGAGGACTAAAATAACATTTTTATATTTATTGCAGTTTTGATAAGATTAATTTTAGAATTTTAAAATAATATTTACGGATTATTTGGTATTAAGATGTTAATTTTCTTAGGGAATAAAAATTTCACAACAGTTATACATTGGAAAAGTGAAGCATATAATTAATAAAGATAAATAATAATATTTAAATAACGTAATATTCATTTATAATGATATGATAATTTA
This sequence comes from Caerostris darwini, assembly GCA_021605075.1. Taxonomy (NCBI): domain Eukaryota; kingdom Metazoa; phylum Arthropoda; class Arachnida; order Araneae; family Araneidae; genus Caerostris; species Caerostris darwini. Next base: position 187,832 of record BPLQ01006630.1, on the reverse strand, counting down.
TATTGTAAATATATATTTGAAAACACAGCGCATGAACACAAAAACCGAAGGAGAACGAACAAAGTGTAAATTAGAAACCCGACCATTTTGCATCTCAAAAGCTACTACAGGTATTTACTACAAATTATACAACAAAACCATCATATAACTCTACAAGAAACATTTCTGTTTGCCTCACATGCAAACCTCTCAGAAAATATAATAAAATAAAAAAATAAAGATATTGTTCAAGGTCTGAAATGGTCTGTAATAAATATATATCTTAAGGTCTGAAATGAATATATATATATATATATAAACAACCATGCTTTTCTTTCTTGTTCCCGAACTATAGTTAACAGATTAAGTTGCAACATTAACCCCTATTAAATTAAGTGCTACAATTTCTCAAAACAACCACTTCTAACTACTCTACTAATAGTTAGAGGTGGTTGTTTATCTCAGTCCTGTAGCGCTCACCTTTCTTCTCTACAAGATATTAACCAGACCACTTTTAGTGATGCATATATAATTTTATTCGCTCTAAAATTAAAACAAAAAAATTCTATGTTCCTTGCATTCAAACTTCTCTGAAATCTTTTATATTTACAAATTTTCAAAGCTACTGCATGCGGCTTTTTGTCGTTATCCGAGTTAGTTGCCAACTATTAAAATACCTTAATTATTCGTATTAATAAACTAAGACATAAGCACTGAGACACAAGCATGACATAATAATTAAGACATAAGCATGAGTTTTCAATTTCCTGAACAATCCACTTGGTCTACTACAGTAATATGCTGCAGCCTTTGTGCTGTACAAAAAAGTCGGTAAGGTCTTAGCTCCCAGTGAGGCTATCGCGCTATTGAAGAAAAGATATTCTCAAATACCAAATAATCAAATAATTTCTTTTTAAAGTACTATATCTTCAAAAATGGATAATTGTAAAATTGATAATTGTATAATTTTATTTATCACATATTTTTATTTTATCGTATAAATTTAAATTATATGAAATTAAATTTATTCTATTAAAAAAAATAAAGAATAGAAAATTATTTGACAATCGATAAAATTTTAATCATATATGTGCCATTTCTACAAAAAAAATCAGACGTATTTTGTTTAAATTTTAAGGTATTTTCTATATTCATGCTCATATAATATAGCTCTGTTTTGAGGTAGCTATCAGCGAGATAATAATTTTGTAATGTGACCTTTATATAAAAATTAACCCTTTAAATGTATCTGAATTTCTTTTATAAAAAAATCAATCTAAAGAAAAACACATTTAAGAACCGCAAACTTTAAAAAAAATATATATTTCGGCTTAGAAAATATTTTTTTAAGAGCCACATCTTTATTTAACGACACAAAAAAATATATTCTCCGCAGTGGTTTCTTAACTCTATCCAAATGCTCTGGAACCTGTATAGAAAAATCCTTCAAACAATTTTTGCCTCCCAAATATTTTATTTCCAAGCCATTCCTGCATTTTATGACCCAACCACATGTGACTACTTCACTGTAAAAGCCACTACCTCGCAGCGATGTTGTGCGTCGGCAAAAATCAATTTTCTGGTAATCGTGAGGTAATCATTAGCACTCAGGAAGCCAGTCGCAGTTACAGTGCCACGGATCGCATCCATGTTTTATTCTCTGTGCATGTATTCGTATTCCGCTCTGGGCTTTAAAGTGCAATTTGAATGCGCTTCGCTAATGAAGAGCATATTTTATCTTTGAGATCAAGCAACAAGGTTGACAGAAATAATTCAGCATGTATAAATAGAGAGAATGCATCTATTGATTGCTAAAGCGGAATAGTTTTAGAAATAAATAAATTTTATTTTATTTATATCTATAAGTGAAAGAAATAACTTAAAAATTATTACATTTTGAGCTATTCGGTACGAAAGATGAATCTCACGATAAATAAAGACAAACAATAACATTAGAAAAAGTATTTTGTACATGATATATATTTTATTTTATCATTAGAAAGAAAAAAATTACATAATAATTTCTTTAAATTGTATAATTTATATGTAATTATTTATAAGTGCTTTTATTATCCAAAAATATGCTATATATGCACAGACTGAAATGCTATGAAATTGTGGCTGAATTGGAGAAATCTTGGACAGAATTGGGGAGATGTTTGGCGATATTGGTTAATTTATATTTCTCGAAATTATTTTAAAAGGACCCAAACAAATATTATTTTTGCAATTTCTTTTCAAAAGAAAAGAAATTGGATAGAAATTACTTGAGATTTATAATATAAAAATTGAAAAACCATTGCTGCTGTAAGTGTAGAATTTAATTAAGGCCTTGCTGTCTTGTGCAATTGTGTATTTAAAGCTGCAATATTATTTGCAATTTATCTTGCAAAAATTTTTTTTCTATTTAATTTTTATCTGCCTTTTATTTATTTGAATAAAATTATGTTTCTTTGGAACGTAAAATTCGTTTTATTTTTTTGAAAAATCCCAGGACCAACGAAATCAAATGAGCTCAGAGTCTAATGTTCCTCTACAATTAAAAAAAAAAGAATGAATTTTAAGCTGTCTTTTACAGCAACGAATTTAAGATGCCTTTTATTTCCTTTAATATTTTTTTGACCAAAGCATGTTATAAATGAACTTTATTCAGTTTATTTATAAAGTCAAAATCATAGATACAGTGAAGAGAGTAACCATTTCAAGCAAATATTCTTTACTCAAATAACAGATTATAAGCCATGTTGAGTCATTTGAGATTTTGAAATCATCAAAATTTTGTTGTAAAACTGATCGTTAATAGAGGCTGAGCACTCAAGAAAAATTTAGTACACATTTCATTAAATATCATACTTTAAAAAATAATGGGGAACAACTTTTATATGTTTTAATGTATAAGAAAGTTGAAAAACAATTTACAATAAAGATTTGTGTATAATTTATGGAATTTTTTTTTTAAATTTAGAGATCTTAAAGTGTTATTATATTTGGATTTTAATCTCAACCAAAACAAAAATTGTTTTTTTAATAATTTTACTGCAAACTCTCTATCTCTATTTTATTTAAAATCTGTATATTCATTTAAATATTTATAAAATGTCCAGATATAAAAATTTCACTTTTCAAAACTAAATTTTAACTTTTTTTATAAAAGAAATACATTTCTAGTTAGAATATTTTAAATAAAATGCAAATATTAATGTTTTTGTAAAATGATGAAAGAAATGGAAAAACAACTGAAATAAAAAGAAAAATTGTTTATACTCGTAATATTTAAGAATAAAATATTCATTTATCAATTCTGAAAATAGGTACTGAATTTTAAAAAGTAATAAATCACGTGGACTTTTTATTTTAAAATTCAGGATAGAAATATTTCAAAAAGTAATTTACATAAATATTTGGCGTGGGTTTGCGGCTAAAAGATGATGAAAATTTTTTGAAGTATTAAAAAAAGAACAATATATCATTTCATTTTAAACAGTAAAATGGATTTTTATAATATTTCGTCAATTCTTTTTTATTGCTTGTGAAATTATGTGAATTTAAATTTTAAAGTCTTTCATGCTTTTAATTGACAAATCATTGTGTATAAAATATTTTTAATTATTAAATTAAAACAACTTTTTATTTGTAGTATAAATTAGTTAAAAAATTTTAGTTTTTTATGTAATTTCCTAATTGCATTTTTTTTTTTTTTTTTAGAATATCTTTTTCTCTAATTTATAAAATATGACAAACAACAAAAATTTTATATAAAAATTATAAATAGAAAAATGTTAATTATTAAATATTACAAATCTATTATAATTGTCTTTAACTTGTATGCTACAAAATCATTTTTTTCCTTTATTTTTATCATTATCGTTTTAAATGTAAGTAATTTTTTTGTTGCACAAATAACTTTATTAAATTTTTTTTTAAATTTCTTCTTAGACATTTAATAGAATAATTAATAATTTTTTATTAATAATAGACAATTAATAATTTTTAATTAATGATAAACTTAATAATTAATAATTTTTAGGTAATATTTTTTTTACACATTAATTAAAAAAAATTATTGCATTTTAAAAAAAACTTGATCAATGCAAGCGCACGCTAACATATTTTTAATTAACAGCTCTTAGATTGCAAATATATATATAAATTATAAGAATTTGAATTTCTGAATATATTTATTTATTTTCTTATGTGTTTTAAGTAACAATACTTTATAACTCTAATTAAATCAGGAATTATTCGTTCTTGGAATTAATATAAGTTTAAAGCTCATTAAATTTACAAAAAATAAAAAATAAAATAAATTTTAAAATAAAGACATTTAAAATTTTTTTAAATTAATTTCAAGCTTAAATGATGAAATTAAAGCTTAAATAATGAAATGGAAAATTTTTCATATTAGAATTTAAATGATTGATTTTTTCATATTAGAATTTTGCGCATTTACTTAACACCGATATAATAGTACTAGTAAATATCTTTGCACCTTATTTATATCAAGTTATACTAAAATTTTTCTATTTCTCAAATATGCATTATAAACTATAAGAAATTTTTAAATTGTGTAATGATTTTAATGATTTTGATATACTTTTTTTCTTGTGATTTCTTAAAAATTTTTCAGATGTTTTTAAATCATTGATACATGTTTAAAATAAAAAGTAAATGCGAAGTTTTAATTACAAATAAGTAGGTATTTCTTCTTTTTATTATAAATGTTAATTTCCATATCTCTTTATCGTTTTCTGTTGTCTCTCTCACTAGCTTGTGAGTTTTTTAAAACCTTTCAGATGATTTTAAATCATTAATACACATTTAAAACAAAAACTAAATGTGAATTTTTAATTGCAAATAAGTATATATTTCTTTCTGTTAAAAATATTAATTTCTACCTTTTTTACCTTTTCTATTGTCTCTCTCACCAACCTGAAACTTTTAAAACTTTCTTATTCTACACTGAACCCATTACAGAAGGTTAACCGGACATGAAATTCATCAACCGTAATATGAAATTAAATAAAAAAAAGGCACTCAAACATTTATGTCTTGTAAGCAGGCGCTTAAAAGTTTGTATGTCACGAACAGGCATTTTATCTTAACAATGAGCTGCTATTGAAACCCACGTCTTCTCATGGAAGAAATGCAGGTACTACACACTGTAAAAACCGAAGCACAGAGGAAATTGCACTTACTCATTGTACAGCTCATTCTAAAATGAGTAAGAGGAATGCTTCGCCGTAAACTCTCATGACCCAAAGACATAGAAATTGGCATAGAAGAACACTTTATTGCATAGTACATTGACATACTGGCATTTATTATATGTTCTTTTCCTCCTATATTTTGCTTAGTAAACAAGGGTTATGAGCATAATAAACGAGTCAATAACTTACTTGTAATAAATATTCATTCTGAAGTTTTATTTTGTGCATTATCATTAAATTGAAAATGAGATCAAAGTTCGCATTTTCATTGGAAATATATGGATTTAAGTTCAGAATGCCTTTGTATTCGTGCTATGAGTTTGAAGTACTCGTAGTAACATCTCATGTTAATGACTAATGGATTTTATGTGAAAGCGTCTTTTGCATATCTCAAAGAAGTATCTTCTTACATTAGTATATTAATAATTTTCTTTTATTGAAACTTGACGTATTTAAATGATAGCTTTCGTATAATCTTTTGCCATATAATTTTGAGATACATGTCTGTTTTGCAGTTTATTAAGAAAGAAATCTATCTTTTATGAAAGATTGAATCGTATTCACATAAATAATAACTATATCGAGGTAATGTATATCGAGGTAATGTAATGATAAAGTTGAATTTTGTTCATAGAGGAATTTACACTTGAAGAATTCTACAGTGTCTCTTGTTAATTGCCATTTCCTGTTGGTGTATTCTAGTGTTGTTACTGTTAACCATTAAATAATAATTATTTAAAACATAAAAATTGTGTACATTCATAGTCATTACTTTTTAAAAATAATAAGAACACATCAAAATAGCTGTGAAAATAAATAATTTAATTTCGAAAAGTTAACTATAGGGAAAAAAAAGAAATAAATCATTTATAAATAAAGTGTGAAAAAGTGGCATAATAAGGCATATACTTCACCAATATGGTGTTTCTATATCAGATGCAACAATTTTTAAGCAATAGAAAGAGGAAACGTTTTGGTTCTAGACGTCTTATAATAGACATTCAAACAATTAATGGACTAGAAAATAGTTTGTCCTATGATTGTTTGGATTCATTTCTATTGAAGTAAAATGATTTTTCAGTATTTGAAGATCAGAAATGTATAAATGCATAAAATATATTAACATAAATATATCGTGGAAGATCTTTTATCCTTTCATTTAAGGCCGCAATTCGTATTATAAAATAGTAAAATTTGTAAACCATGAAAATATATGTTATAGAATTAATAAGTTCTCCATAAATTTGTCAAAATTGAAACATTTTATATTTCCGATATATTTACCGGTATATAATGGTATAAATGTTTAAAAATATATTTGCATAAATATATTGTGGAAGATCTTTTATTCTTTCATTTAATGCAATATTTCTATAAATTTACCAAAATTAAAAATTGTATATTACCTGGTATATTTTTGGCATATTTATTACAAACCGGTATATTTTCATTCGACATGAGTAAGTCATCCCTTGAGTTATAATTATTTAAATAAATAAATTAAATTAAATAAACGTACAATATGTTAATTCAAGTGTTTAATTAATTAGTTATAATAATCCATTTCTTTCATAATAATATGGCAATATGCTAATCAGGAATTTAAAATATGTTCTCAACCTAGCAATTTTGGCGAGAACATAATTACTCTGACCATAAATGCGTGATATTTCCTAAGTTCTATTGTAATACTATATATCGCTTTATTTAAAATGTATGCTGTTGTCAAATTTCAGGGCATGTTATTTTTACAAAAACATATTCTATGTTAATGAATTGCTTATATTATAAATATGTTTATAATTTCAGATCATTTAAATATGTTAACTAATCTATATGTTTTTACGTAGGACATATGTACATTTGATTTATGAATTGTAAACCAGAAAAATTCATTTACTTGTTAAACAATTAATGATGCGCAATTCTCGCCTCTAGTGAAGTAACTCAACTTTGCTCAAAATCAATGCAGTCATAAATTATTCAACATGATGTATCTCCTGAAAAAAAAGCTGTGTTCTAACCAAGTAAAAACCAGCAATCTGTCACTTGCGTGTATCGTAAGGAAAAAAAATGAAAAAAAAAAAAAAAAAAAAAAAGTGGCAAAAGACAAGATATGATAAATGAATATGTTCTGTTCTTTTTCTCACTATATTTTTCTCTTTTTTACAAAGTTCATCAATCACGCGTGACAATTTGCCTTTCTTCTTTTTCTTTTTCACTCTTTCTTCACTTAATATATAATTTTGATGTTCAGCATTATCTTTGAAATAAATTGTTATTAATTGAAACCGACGATGGTTCATTGATAAACATTCGTGCACTCACCTAGTGATGCGTCTGACAACAACAATTTACTGTAAGTAAGTATCCTTTTTATTTTAATTACATAAATTTGTTTTAGATAAAGAGGTATTCGAATCAACGTTCTGGCATTTAAAAAAGTGCTAAAATGTAGAAATGATGTAGCAAATGTTGCTTCTTTAAGTTTCATTTGAAATTTAGAGTGATTCATTTTGAGATTTGATAAATAAAATAAATTGCTTGCTAAAATTTTCAAATTCTGAATAAACATATCCCATTAGATAATAAAGATATTCAATTAATTTTTTGTCTAAAATTGATATAATTAATGTATGTGTATTTTAAATTGACTATATTAAATGATTTTATATTTTTAAAGTTTTGTTTCCATATAAGACAAATGTTTTGATTACAATTATCTATTAATTTCCTCTGAGTAATAATGTTATTTTTCTGTTTTTATTTTCTAAAACTCAAAATAAAATCAACATTATAGAACTGCTCAGAATAAATCATAGAACTGTTTTACAATTTAGTTTGTAAAAATCAATCCATCTATCTATCCATTCGGTTAAAAAATCAGGAAAAAAGAATTTTAAACTACTAAATATATGTCCTTTTTTTTAAAGAAATAAGCGTATATTTTATGTTGAATACATATGTTGAAAATGGATCTTTAAGTAGTATTGTTATAGATGTTTATAATCTAAAAAGTTCTTTTTTTTTATTAAAAAAATTGTGATATTTTATTTTTATCAAATATCTTTTAAAATCTGTCACCTTTACGAAGTTGAAATTATTCATCTGGTAACAGTCAATAAATTAGGTTAAAATAAAAATTTTTTTTTGGCAACAATCCTCATTTTCTTCTTTTATATATTATAAATATTTTCATCTATTATCAAGTAGTTTTACCACTACAAATTTGTAAAAAGGAAATTGATGCAATGGTAGTTGTAAACTATTTTACTAAGCTTAATAACATCTAAAAATGCTTTATATTATATATAAATCACATTTTGTAATGGTTAAGAATAAATAATAACTTTTAAAAAATTTAATTTTTGTGGGAGAGATTTACATAACATCACAATATATAAATTTAGAAATAGTTGAAATAAAATTATTTTACTAGAAAATACAAGATGAATATTTTTCCTCATCGCATCGTACTAAAATGAATATTTCTTAACAATTGTTACTGCAAATATAATAATACGCGTATTCACTTTTGTACAATTTCTCAATTTGCATCAATAGAGATTCCTGTATAGAGGAATTCTCTATTCATACTTATCGAGAAAAATACTGTTCTTCATACAATTTCTCAATAAGTCTCAGAATTCCTGTGTAAGACATATAAAAATAATCCGCAAAAAAAATTATAAAATAGTTTTTCAGTACTTTGAAAAGCTTTCAAACAACCAATTCAGTATGTTTGCCTTCCAGTCTGCAAGAAAAAAATAAATATATAAAATACATATCACCTTTGCGATATATGCAAACTGAGGAACTTTTTTTTTTTTTAGTAGTTCATATACGAAAAGGGTTTCTTTATTTCCTTCAGAGCGGGTCTAGTAAATATTGAACCATGGATTCCTGAAATTTCGGGAGAGAAGCTCTCTTTTATATTTCGGAGCATAAGTTCAGATATACTTCTGCAGAGTTTCATATTGCTTTTCCTTTCAATTTCAGAGAAATGCAAACATTGGCGACATTATTCAGTTTTTTTCATTGAAAGAAACTTGTTTACTTGCTTCCTATTTCTTGAGGGTTTCGAGTGTGTTTGCTACTTGTCCGGCAAAAAAAATTGTCTCTCAAAAGAATTTTAATATAAAAAGAGACATTAAATTTGTAATGTGCAATTTTTTTTCATTTTTAAATCCGATATCTTTTGGAGGTTATTCAACTATAATTAATCGACTATTATTTTCACTTAATTGTAAATAGCCTCCACTTTTAGTTTTTAAACTTATTTTTTCACTTTCATATGTACAGAACAAATATAATGAACTGTTTCAATGCAGAATGTAGCGAACTGTATAATAATACTACTGTGTCCAAAAAGTAAGACCAATTACTATTATTTCAAAAAACCTTTATTTATTCTTCCAAATTTATTTTACCGCCTTCAACGTAATCCCCTCCGGACACAATGCACTTATGGCAACATTTTTCCAATTCACAATGACTGCTAAAAAGTCATCGGCAGGGATGGCCTTCAAAGCGGTCGCCAATTCACGTTGAATCTCACATTGAGGTGTTTTTCTTTTTACTGCGTAAGGTTATCAGCCCGTCGCTCTACAGTCATATTAAATAAGGACCTACGGTTTAAAGCGAAACACTACAAACATCCAAGGCACAGTCGGGAATCTAACACAGACTGCTAGTCACTCGGCCATTAATTCCTTTTACATAGTATCGCAATATATACATTTAAAAATAACTGAAATAAACTTCTTTTTCTAAAAAATTAAGGATAAATATTTTTTTTTTGGTGTATCCTTTTAAGATGCATATTATTTCTTAACAATTGTTACTGTAAATCTAATAATACGCGTATTCATTTTTGTACAATTTCTCAATTTGCATCAATAGATATAATATTTCTTGCATAGGAATTCCCTATTGAGACTTATTAAGAAAAATACTGTTCTTTATATAGTTTCTCAATAAGTCCCGGAATTCCTGTGTAAGATATATAAAAATAATCCGCAAAAAAATGATAAAATAGTTTTTCAGTACTTTGGAAAGCTTTCAAACAACCAATTCAGTATGTTTGCCTTCCAGTCTGAAAAAAAAATAATAAATATATAAAATACATATCACCTTTGCGATATATGCAAACTGAGGAACTTTTTTTTATTATTTCATATATGAAAGGGTTTCTTCATTTCCTTCAGAGCGGGTCTAGCAAATATTGAACCATGGATTCCTAAAATTTCGCGGAGAGAAGCTCTCTTTTATATTTCGGAGCATAAGTTCAGATATACTTCTGCAGAGTTTCATATTGCTTTTCCTTTCAATTTCAGAGAAATGCAAACATTGGCGCCATTATTCAGTTTTTTTTCATTGAAAGGAACTTGTTTACTTCCTTCCTATTTCTGTGGGTTTTCGAGTGTGTTTGCTACTTGTCCGGCAAAAAATTTATCTTTTAAAAGAATTTTAATATAAAAAGAGACATTAAATTTGTAATGCGTCATTTTTTTTATTTTTAAATCCAATATCTTTTGGATGTTATTCAATTATAATTAAACGACTATTATTTTCGCTTAATTGTAAATTAGCCTTCAATTTTAGTTTTTAAACTTATTTTTTGCATTTCCTATGTACAAAAGAGATGTAATGAACATTTTTTATTTTAATGCAGCTGGCAAACACTTAGACAATTGTCTTAGATGCCTTAAGGTAAGCGCTGCACCGACGTTACTCACTTTGCACTACCCAGGATGTACGCACAGCTTGAAGATAAGTTGCGAACGCTTAGTAACAATACCTTCACAACGATCTAAGATTATCTTAGACCGGGACCTATGGTTTAAAGGGGATTATGCACCCCTACAAACATACATGGCACCGCCGAGACACGAACCCGAAACCTGTGACACTGCGAGCCAGAGAGCTCATCACTCGGCCATCAGGCCCAAAATATTTTAGTAAGTTCAATAAAGTTTAAAAACTCTTTATATTATACATAAATCATATTTTTATTGGTTAGAAATTACAAAACAACTTTTAAACAATTTACCTTTTGAGCGACAGGTTTACATAGTCTCATATTATATAAATTTAAAAATAAAATATTTTTTCTAGAAAATAAAAAATTAATATTTTTTATCATTCTATCCTTTTAAGATGCATTTTATTTCTTGACAATTGTTAGTGTAAATGTAATAATACGCATATTCATTTTTGTACAATTTCTCAATTTGCTTCAATATATATAATATTCCTGCATAGGAATTTACTATTGAGACTTATCGAGAAAAATACTGTTCTTTATACGATTTCTCAAGTAAGTCTCAGAATTCCTGTGTAAGATATAAAAATAATCCGCAGAAAAATTATAAAATAGTTTTTCAGTACTTTGAAAAGCTTTCAAACAACCAATTCAGTATGTTTGCCTTCCAGTCTGAAAAAAAAATAATAAATATATAAAATACATATCACCTTTGCGATATATGCAAACTGAAGAACATTTTTTTTTATTTCATATATGAAAGGGTTTCTTCATTTCCTTCAGAGCGGGTGTAGTAAATATTGAACCATGGATTCCTAAAATTTCGGAGAGAGAGAAGCTCTCTTTTATATTTCGGAGCATAAGTTCAGATATACTTCTGCAGAGTTTCATATTGCTTTTCCTTTTCAATTTCAGAGAAATGCAAACATTGGCGCCATTATTCAGTTTTTTTCATTGAAAGGAACTTGTTTACTTGCTTCCTATTTCTGTGGGGTTTCGAGTGTGTTTGCTACTTGTCCTGAAAAAAATTTATCCCTCAAAAGAATTTTAATATAAAAAGAGACATTAAATTTGTAATGCCCCATTTTTTTTTATTTTTAAATCCGATATCTTTTGGAGATTACTCAACTAGAAATAATCGACTATTATTTTTCCTTAATATTGAATTAACCTTCAGTTTTATAGTTTTTAAGCTTATTTTTTGCTTTTCCTACGTACAGGACAAATGTAATGATTATTTTTTGTTCTAATGCAGCTGGCAAACACTTAGACAGCTGTCTTGGATGCCTTAAGATAAGTTCCGCACCGACGTTACTCACTCGTTACTCACTTTGCGTGCAGCTTGAAGATAAGCTACGGACGAGGAGTAACAATACCTTCGCAAAGCTCTACGATTATGTTAGACCGGGTTTAAAGGGGATTCTGAACCCCTATAAACATCTATGACACAGCCGGGAATCGAACCCGAAACCCGCGGCACTGAAAGCCAGAGCGTTCATCACTCTGCCATCAGGCCCAAAATATTTTAATAAGTTTAATAAAATTTAAAAACTCTTTATATTATACATAAATCATATTTTGTAATAGTTAGCAATAAACAACAACTTTTAAACAATTTAATTTTTGTGGGCGACAATTATATAGTATCACGACCTATAAATTTAAAAGAATTAAAAAAAAAATTATTTTTCTAGAAAAAAAAACCATAAATATTTTACACCATTGCATCCTTTTAGGATGCATATTACTTCTTGCACACTAACAATTGTTAGTGTAAATCTAATAATACGCGTATTCATTTTTGTACGATTTCTCAAATTTGCATCAATATAAATTCCTGTATAGAGGAATTCTCTATTCATACTTATAGAGAAAAATACTGTTCTTTATACAATTTCTCAATAAGTCTCAGGATTCCTGTTTACGATATAAAAAATAATCCGCAAAAAAATTATAAAATAGTTTTTCAGTACTTTGAAAAGCCTTCAAACAACCAATTCAGTATGTTTGCCTTCCAGTCTGAAAAAAATATATATATATATATAAAATACATATCACCTTTGCGATATATGCAAACTGAGGAATATTTTTTTTATTATTTCATATATGAAAGGGTTTCTTCATTTCCTTCAGAGCGGGTCTAGTAAATATTGAACCATTAATTCCTGAAATTTCGGGGAGAGAAGCTCTCTTTTATATTTTGGGAGCATAAGTTCGGATATACTTCTGCAGAGTTTCATATTGCTTTTCCTTTCAATTTCAGAGAAATGCAAACATTGGCGCCATTATTCAGTTTTTTTTTTCATTAAAAGAAACTTGTTTACCTGCTTCCTATTTCTTGTGGATTTCGAGTGTGTTTGCTACTTGTCCGGAGAAAAAAATTTATCTCTCAAAGAATTTTAATATAAAAAAAAACATTAAATTTGTAATGCGCCATTTTTTTATTTTTAAATCCGATATCTTTTGAATGTTACTCAACTAGAAGTAATCGACTATTATTTTTCCTTAATATTAAATTACCCTTCAGTTTTAGTTTTTAAGCTTATTTTTTGCCTTTACTATGTACAGAACCAATGTAATGAATATTTTTTTTTCTAATGCAGCTGGCAAACACTTAGACATCTGTCTTGGATGCCTTAAGGCAAGCGATGCACCGACGCTACTCACTTAGCACTACCCAGGAAATGTGTGCAGCTTGAAGATAAGCTACGGACGCGGAGTAACAATACCTTCGCAACGTTATACGATTATGTTAGACCGGGACCTATGGTTTAAAGTGGATTATGTACCCTACAAACATCCATGACACAGCCGGACTCGAACCCGAAACCCGTGGCACTGAGAGCCAGATCGCTCATCACTCGGCCATCAGGCCCAAAATATTTTAATAAGTTTAATAAAATTTAAAAACCCTTTATATCATACATAAATCATATTTTAAATGCTTAGCAATAAAAAACAACTTTTAAATAATTTAATTTTTGTAAGCGAGATTTACATAGTATCACAATATATAAATTTAAAAATAAAATTATTTATTCTATAAAATAAAATTAAATATTTTTCATCATTGTATCCTGTTAAGATTCATGTCATTTGTTAAAAATTGGTTCTGTAAATGCGAATTCATTTAATGTAATACGCGATTTCATGTTTGTACAATTTTTCAATTTGCATCAATAGAGATTCCTGTACGGGAATTCACAATTAAGACTTATCGAGAAAATACGGTTATTTATACAGTTTCTCAATAAGTCTTAGAATTCCTGTGTAAAATATATAAAAATAATTTGAACCCATGGTTTAAAGTGGATTTTGTACCCCTACAAACATCCATGGCACCGCCGGGACTCGAACCCGAAACCTGTGTCACTGAGAGCCCAGAGAGCTCATTACTCTGCCATGAGGCCCAAAATATTTTAATAATTTTAATAAAATTGAAAAACTCTTTATATTATACATAAATCATATTTTTTATTGTTAGCAATATACAACAACTTTTAAAAAATTTATTTTTTGTGGGCGAGATTTACTTAGATCACAATATATAAATTTAAAGATAGAATTACTGTTCTTGAAAATAAGAGATAAATATTTTTCATCCCTGCATCCTTTTTAGATGCATATTATTTCTTGGCAATTGCTACTGTAAATCTAATAATACGCGTATTAATTTTTGTACTATTTCTCAATTTGCATCAATAAGATTCCTGTATAGAGGAATTTACTATTAAAACTTATCCAGAAAAATACTGTTCTTTATACAATTTCTCAATAAGTCTCAGAATTCCTGTGTAAGATATATAAAAAATAATCCGCAAAAAAATTATAAAATAGTTTTTGCAGTACTTTGAAAAGCTTTCAAACAACCAATTCAGTATGTTTGCCTTCCAGTCTGGAAAAAAATATATATATAAAATACATATCACCTTTGCGATATATGCAAACTGAGGAACTTTTTTATTATTATTTTTTCATATATGAAAAGGTTTCTTCATTTCCTTCAGAGCGGGTCTAGTAAATATTGAACCATGGATTCCTGAAATTTCGGGGAGAGAAGCTCCCTTTTATATTTCGGAGCATAAGTTCAGATATACTTCTGCCCTGTTTCATATAGCTTTTCCTTTCAATTTCAGAGAAATACAAACATTGGCGCCATTATTCAGTTTTTTCCATCGAAAGAAACTTGTTTACCTGTTTCCTATTTCTGTGGGTTTCGAGTGTGTTTGCTACTTGCGCGGAAAAAAAATTTATCTCTCAAAAGAATTTTAATATAAAAAGAGACATTAAATTTGTAATGTGCAATTTTTTATTTTTATATCCGATGTCTTTTGGATGTTATTCAACTATAATTAATCGACTATTATTTTCGCTTAGTATTAAATTACCCTTCAGTTTTAGTTTTTAAGCTTATTTTTTGCATTTCCTATGCACAGAACAAATGTAATGAATATTTTTTGTTCTAATGCAGCTGACAAACAATTAGACATTTGTCTTGGATGCCTTAAGCCAAGCACTGCACCGACGTTACTCACTTAGCACTACCCAGGGGGTGCGTGCAGCTTGAAGATTAGCTATGAACGCGGAGTAACAATACCTTCGCAATGTTCTATGTTTATGTTAAACCGGGATCAATGGTTTAAAGTGGATTTTGTGTCCCTACAAACATCCATGTCACCGCCGGGACTCGAAGCCGAAACCAGTGTCACTGAGAGCCAGAGAGCTCATTACTCTGCCATGAGGCCCAAAATATTTGAATAACTTTAATAAAATTTAAATACTCTTTATATTATACATAAATCATATTTTTAATGGTTAGCAATAAAAAACAAACTTTAAACAATTTAACTTTTGTGAGAGAGGTTTACATAGTATCATATTATATAAATTTTAAAATAAAATATTTTTTCTAGAAAATAGAAAATAAATATTTTTCATCATTGCATTCTGCTAAGATGCATATTATTTCTTGACAATTGTTTCTCAATTTGCATCAATAGAGATTCCAGTATAGAGGTATTCTTTATTGAGACTTATCGAGAAAAATACTGTTTTTTATGCAATTTCTCAATAAGTCTCAGAATTCCTGTGTAAGATATATAAAAATAATCCGCAAAAAAATTATCAAATAGTTTTTCAGTACTTTGAAAAGCTTTCAAACAACCAATTCAGTATGTTTGACTTCCAGTCTGAAAAAAAAAATAATAAATATATAAAATACATATCACCTTTGCGATATATGCAAACTGAGGAACTTTTTTTTATTATTTCATATATGAAAGGGTTTCTTCATTTCCTTCAGAGCGGGTCTAGTAAATATTGAACCATGGATTCCTGAAATTTCGGGGAGAGAAGCTCCCTTTTATATTTCGGAGCATAAGTTCAGATAGACTTCTGCAGAGTTTCATATTGCTTTTCTTTTCAATTTCAGAGAAATGCAAACATTGGCGCCATTATTCAGTTTTTTTTCATCGAAAGAAACTTGTTTACTTGCTTCCTATTTCTGTGGGTTTCGAGTCTGTTTGCTACTTGTCCGGAAAAAAAAAATTATCTCGCAAAGCATTTTAATATAAAAAGAGACATTAAATTTGAAATGCGCAATTTTTTTTACTTTTAAATCCGATATCCTTTGGATGTTATTCAACTATAAATTATCGACTATTATTTTCCCCTAATATTAAATTACCCTTAATATTAAAAATGTTCAGTTTTAGTTTTTAAGCTAATTTTTTGCCTTTTCTATGTACAGAACAAATGTAATGATTTTTTTTTTGTTCTAAGGCAGCTGACAAACACGTAGACAATTGTCTTAGATGCCTTAAGGTAACGCTGCACCGACGTTACTCACTTAACACTATCCAGGATGTGCGTGCAGCTTGAAGATAAGCTACGGACATAGAGTAACAATACCTTCCCAACGTTCTACGATTATGTTATACTGGGACCTATGGTTTAAAGTGGATTATGTACCAATACAAACATCCATGGCACCGCCGGGACTCGAACCCGAAACCTGTGGCACTGTGAGCCAGAGCGCTCATCACTCGGTCATCAGTCCCAAAATATTTTAGTAAGTTTAATAAAATTTAAAAACTCTTCATATTATACATAAATCATATTATTAATGTTTAGCAACAGAAAACAGCTTTTAAACAATTTAACTTTTGTGAGAGAGGTTTGCATATTTTCATGTTATATAAATTTAAAAATAAAATATTTTTCCTAGAAAATAAAAAATAAATATTTTCGTCATTGTGTCCTGTTAAGCTTCATATCATTTGTTAGCAATTGGTACTGTAAATCTAATAATACACGAATTCATTTTTGTACAATTTCTCAATTTGCTTCAATAGATATAATATTCGTGCATAGGAATTTACTATTGAGACTTATCGCGAAAAATACTGTTCTTCATACAATTTCTCAATAAGTCTCAGAATTCCTGTGTAAGATATATAAAAATAATCCGCAAAAAAATTATAAAATAGTTTTTCAGTACTTTGAAAAGCTTTCAAACAACCAATTCAGTATGTTTGCCTTCCAGTCTGCAAGAAAAAAAAATAAATCTGTAAAATACATATCACCTCTGCGATATATGCAAATTGAGGAATTTTTTTTATTATTATTTCATATATGAAAGGGTTTCTTCATTTCCTTCAGAGCGGGTCTAGTAAATATTGAACCATGGATTCCTGAAATTTCGGGAGAGAAGCCCCCTTTTATATTTCTGAGCATAAGTTCAGATTTATTTCTGCCGAGTTTCATATTGCTTTTCCTTTCAATTTCAGATAAATGCAAACATTGGCGCTATTATTCAGTTTTTTCATTGAAAGGAACTTGTTTACTTTCTTCCTATTTCTTTGGGTTTTCGAGTGTGTTTGCTACTTGTCCGGCAAAAAAATTTATCTCTCAAAGAATTTTAATATAAAAAGAGACATTAAATTTGTAATGCGTCCTTTTTTATTTTTAAATCCGATATCTTTTGGATGTTATTCAACTATAATTAATCGATTATTATTTTCGCTTTACAATAAATAGTATTCACTTTAGTTTTTAAACCCCTTTTTTGCTTTTCTTATGTACTACTGTATCCAAAAAGTTAGAACAATTTTTATTTTTTCAAAAATTCTGTATTTATTCTTCCAAATTTATTTCATCCTTTCATAGTAATCCCCTCCGGACACAATGCACTTAAAGCAACGTTTTTTCCAATCCTTAATGCATACTATATGATCGGGATGGCCGATTCACTTCAATCGACGTTTGAATCTCTTCTATCGTCTCAAAACAGTGTCCCCGGAGCGGTCTTTTGAGTTTAGGGAATAGCCAGAAGTCGCACGGAGCTAAATCAGGTGTATACGGTGGTTGTGGAACGATATGGGTTTCAGTTTTGGCGAAAAAGTCACGAAGAATCAATGCAGTATGAGTTGGCCCATTATCGTGATGCAAAAACCGAGAGTTGTCTTTTCTTAAATGTGACCTCTTTTTGCGTATAGTTTCCCGCAAATGACGCATAACACTCAAATAATATTCCTTGTTGATAATTTGGAACGGTGGGATGAATTCATAATACACCACACAACGGTAATCGAAGGAAACAGTCAACATGACCTTGTTTTTTTAGCGACTTTGGAATGCTCTTTTCGGTCTTGCTTCACCTATGTGACGGTATTCGCTCGATAGATCGGTTGTTTCCGGGGCCGTAAGCATAAATTCAAGCATCAATTCAACGCGACGTTGTTTTTTCAAAAAAATCAGTGTTTTCCGTACCAATAGAGATTTAACGCGTTTGAGGCCCAAAACGTTTTTTAAAATGGAATTGACGGATCCTTTTGAAATTCCAACATCAGCAGCAAGGTCTCTAATTGTAAATCGACGGCTTACAAGCACCAAATCTTTAATTTTTTGGATGTGAGCTTCGTCAGTTGAGATTCATGGCCGACCAGAGCGCTCTTTGTCTTCAACGCGTTCTCTGCCTTCTCTGAACTGTTTATACCACTTGTAAACATTTCTTTCCGATATAGTTTGCTCACCGAATTGCAACATTCTATGCATTTCCGCACACGAATATTCATTCCGCAAACAAAATTTAATGCAAGTTCTTTGCTCAATTAATTCAGACATTTCAAAAATCGCCGAAATCACTTTTAGCGTCTCACGAAGCCAAGCGTAACTCTAACACTAATGAATATTTTGACGTAAAATTTCACACAGATTTCAAGGACAGGGCCAACAACCTTAAAAAGAGAAAAAAAATTGAATTTCCATATGCCCAGGAAATTTAAACTGAAAATTGGTCGTACGTTTTGGGCACAGTAGTACAGAACAAATGTTATGAACAGTTTTAATGCAGAGCATAGCGAACTGCATAATAATACAGACAAGAATTGCGAATCAAAATTATGATATCTACATGCAAGCATTTGTTCAAAGATATTTCTTTAAATATAAATCCTCGACCATGGTATTTGAATTTGCAATCGATATATCTGCACGAAATTTTTTTGTTTTACGTATTGATAAATTGAAATATTTGACATAGTTACAGTAATATTCTGTTACTTGTATCCAGAGAAAAATAGATTTCTAAACTTAATTGAATTACATATTGGTTTCTAGGATATTTTAGATTAATATCATGTGTTGTATCTTCTCCATCTCTAAGTTGTTCTTCACCGTATTATTATTTATTTATTTAAAATTTTCTGTAGATTGTATGCTTAAAAATGTTATATGTTTGGAATAAATAAATTTAATATAAAACTTTTACATTCTTCACTTTAGTCAGTAAGTACTCAAGCTTTGCAACTGCATTTGCAATTTATAAATAAAATGTTTTGAAATAGTGTAAGGGAAAGAGATAAAATTGTATAAATTGACTTAAAAACTAGTGATTATATATTTACTGTCATATAACTAAAATGGCAATATTGTTATACCGACATATCTGTAAAATGCAAGTATTTCATTTTTGTATGTTATTTTTAAAATACCCTTTACAGACATCAAAGAAATTCTTATATATTATTCCTAATACAGTACAAATCTAGGGCCTGATGACTGAGTGACTAGCGCTCTAGCGTTCGGTACCATAAGGTTCGAATCCCAGAGGTACCATATATATTTGTAGTATTTCGGAATCAACTTTAAACCGTAGGTCCTTGTCTAATATAAACATAGAGCGACAAACCAGGGTGTGTGCGTAGGGCCAACACACCTACCTCGTAAAAAAAGAAATTCTCATGTTCCGAAATCTGCCAGTAGGCAGAAGGCATTGGAAAATCATGGGCCGTTGAGCCAAAATGATGATTACCGAACAAACCTAATCCTCTTTACCTAAACATAAGAACAAAAAAAATCTAATTTTTTTTTCTAGTTAATTTACTGAAAATCGTTGATTCATTTAAATTTGAAGTTTATTTCAAAGTGTTTTGTTTTAAATAGAAAACTTTAATTAACTCATTTGCATCATAAGCGAATACATGGAGTAAATTTTCTGACCATAATCACTGAAGCTCATATATGATTCCCAGTGCAAAACGACGAAAATTTACGTAAAACGCAAAGTATTTTTCTTGTAAAAGCAATTTTAAAAAACTGATAAAAATGGAAGGTTTGGGTTCGAATAGTAGGGAAAAAGTAAATAGATCTACAAAATGTACCAATAATTAAAAATAGACTAACAAAGACTAACATGATTCTTTTGAACAGTTACGTTATTTTCAAAACTATTATAAAGATGTCATGTCTTAAAGATAGATTTCATGTCTTAAAGCAAAAATCAGCAGTAGAAATAACTGAAAGAAATCAAAGCATCAGCAACACAAGAAATTACACCGCGTCCAACATTAACATAAAGATTTACTGGCCGACATTTTCTAGTGCTCATTGAAAAAACTTCATCATGAAAAGTTCGTAAGCATTGTGTAGTTTGTTTTCCACGAAAAAGAGAAAAGATACAACGAATCATTATCAACATTTTAACGGTGTGATAACTGCCATGTGTCTATATGCGATGAGCATTTCAAGTTTTATCATATGATGCGAAAATTAGTAAATTGGATTTTTCAAATTATTCTCAATGTATGATTTTATTGAACTAAATCAAACTATAAATTCTTTGTGTATGTCATTTTTGCTTTTGCTTTTTATCATTTTGAAATGTTTCTATGTTTAAAGTCGTTTGGTTAACATAAATGGGCCGTTTTTTCACTTTTTCGAATAATGCAAATGAATAAATGTAATCATAAGTTCTATTCACCAGTAATTAATATAAGTGGATAACTGTGGTTTACATTAATTTAACATTTCCTGAAAACGTTTCCTTGTAAAACAATAAAGCAAAATTTTAACTTACGAAAATTTGTTTCTGTGAATTTTTACTGTGGTAGTTAAGATTGTGAAGTTGGAAAATTAAATTGCTTGTGTGCTTAGGTACAACGGAGCAGGCAACGTAAAAACTGAGAATATGCTCACCTATATATTACATATTTTATGACATTTGCATTAAACTCAAGGCCAACACTAAGGTCAATAAGAAATATAAGAGCAGGTGGAAACATGATTTCGCTGATCATGCCACCTGAAAAGACGTATGAATATCATGTCGGTAACTAAAGTACTATCTGAAGAAGAAAAGCGATAACAGTCAGTTGAGAAAGTAATTGAAAATGACGTGAGGTCGACTGTGCTTATGCAGTTGAGATTAATTGAGATTGGCCCTGAGTTCGATTATTCAGTGTTAATTCTTTAAGGAATGGTCACTAAAGGCTTTGAATTTACAAAGACTCCTCCATAAGCGCATATTAATCTTATTTACACATTGATATTTAGTTATTTAACACTTGCACTAAATGCTTTCACCTGAATGACTATTTTTTATGATTGTTGAATATCTTATTTGATTAACTGTTTCAATTAAATTAATTCTAGGTGGATCCAAGGGCGAGGGTGCCGAAATTTTATTTGGTCACCCTCGCCCTCGGATCCTCCTAGAATTAATAGGGGTGACAAAATGAAAGAGATGAAGGTGACCAAATTTAGGGAAAAAGGTGTGAAATTAAATGTGTTTTTAATGTAAAATCATTCAATTGTTAAAATAAAAAAAAATAATAAAAAAGTAATTTTTTTTTTTGTTTTATTATTAGCGAATAAAAAAATTTAAATATTGGTAGTCAAATTGTCACTAGCTTATAGGGTAAAATTGAAAAAAAGAGAACGTGTTTACCGAAATGATAAAAATATAGCTTCCGATACATCAGGATACTTCTAATGCGAGTCAATAAAAATTGTTTTTTATAGTAAAAAATTAAATGCTTAAATGCAATTTTCTTAAGTTTGCTTATTTCAAGTTATACTCGAAATAACGTAACGAACTTGTGAAGAAAATTGTATCTTAATAATTTCCGTAAATTTTAAACATTTTATTATATATCTCTCTAGCGAGTAGTATCCTTTTGTTAATACCTCTTCTTTATGAAAGGATTGCTCAACTTCCTAAAAGATCCGCTTGCAACGGGCGGGCCCAAGGAAAATACCAGTTTTATAGCTGGTCGCAAAGTTGCCACACTTGCTCTCCTCCTGCTAACTGACTAACTGCACTTCCCACAACTTACTCACCACTTCCATGCCACATAGCACAGTCCATTCCAGAGTATAAATCACACTCTGTGTCTTCTGCGCGTCAGAACAAAAGAATTCCCCAGCGATTCTTTCCATCTTCTGATGGGGTTCCATGTGGGCGTAACTATGACGTCAGTGGAAAGTGGGTGTTGTCGTGGGGCAATTATTTGTAATGACTGGTCCAGAGAGCGCAGAAAGGGGGAAAGACGTGGACGCATTACTTTCCAAGGAGTCATTTATAAAGGTTAAGAGAGCTCTCCTTGGCTTGACTCGCAGGAAAGGAGGATGAACGATAGTGTGGTCGCGGGATACCAAAATCGATGTAGTGTCCTCCTCAACATAGCTGGCTTGGCTATTTAAGTACAGCAAACGACTGCTAAATGAGAAATTATGTGAGCTGGCGAAAAGCAATTAGCTCCACACCGGACAGAAAATAAGAAGAAAGACTATGGTTTCTACTGTTTAGGTGGAACTCCTTAATCATGACTTACGACGGAAATGTGTCTTTTTTTATGGTAGGGACACAATGCGGTGTTGTATCAATTCGGGATTAATTGCCCACCGTGTTGGTGTGAGGTAGTTGCTATGTGGATAAATGTTTGGCCATCAGTTTGTGAAAATGTCCATTATGTAGAGAGAGAAAAATTTAGTGCTATGTGTTTCAGGAATAGTGTCCGAGCAAAAAATTTAATGAATAAAAATGTAATAATATTTTTTTTACGGGGAAGGGGTGGACGGAGTATAATGTAAGATGTTTTTCTTAATTTTTTTTTTGTGTATGTTATTAAATGACAGTGAAAAGTGGTTTCTTTTTCATACTCGAATTGTATATATAACCTCACAATTCACCAAAAATTAATAAAAAATATATTCAAGGTGTAGGATTTAAAATCTAAAACATATATTTGGTATTATTATTTTCAACAAAATGTAGAAATTGTGGAAAATAATTTTAATACAACAAATTTTTTAGAGATAAATAAATAAAATGGGAATTATGTTATTGACCAAGTTATTTCTTATCTAAAAGATTATTGCCAATAATTAATGAAGTTAAAATAAACGATAAGAACTTGTTTTTAAATTTACCATAGTTTCCTTTAAGTATGTTTACTGTCTACAATTTAAAGTATTATTTTTATTTATTTCATTTTTTTAAAGTTAAAGGTTTAAGTAGGTAAGCAAAATTTATAGTAGCATTAACAATAATTTTTAATAATTCAGTCAAACACTTTTGCATGTTCAATATACTGTAATTTAACACTAATGTCTGTCGCATATGTGAATATAATTGAAATCAACCATCCGTAGATCAATCAATCAGCCAAGATAGCAAGGAATTCGGTATTAGAAATACCTAAGAATCATTATTAACATACCCTGGTTTATAGAGAGCAGTGTATTTATAACGTCTCAATAGAGAAAATGGAGAAACACTCTTCGTAAAATTATGCAGGGGATTGTCACAAGTACCATTAATCACATTAATCTATTTATTAACCTCAAGTTTACATCTCTCACAACAATGAAAAATACAAATACCTGTAACAGCAACAACAAAATGGACACTACAGCTCAAAACATCATACAACGTCTAACTGTCCACCTATCTACCTCAATAATTATATTGCTGTATATATAGTTTTTCTTTCTACTTCAGATCAATACACTATTTCCTTTCAACTCATTTTCTTTTCCGTTCATTTTTTCTTCGTAGGATTTTTTCCCCAAAATCATATTGATGTAACTCTTTCATTCTAATCCATTTATACCCATCTGCACTCAACTTTCAGCGGTACTCTAACGTCAACATACATTTTGTTTGATAATATGAAAAGAAAGTTTCTTAGAAATAAAAAAAATTTGCAAAAGTTGTCTACAAGGAGAGCTATTGGGCCTTACAATATTTATATACATGATATGGATACATCAACGAAATACATAGATATTGTTTAAGTTCAGTTTCAACTTAAACAATACCTTTTATTCGTGAATTTGCATAACCCATTCATTATTCACATCGATATTTCGACGAAATTGAAATTAATTTCTGTGCTAAGGGACTATCTCAAAACCTAGATTTATGTTAAAAATGATTTGGATTCGGCCATCTTAAAAGAAAATTAGCATGGCTTGTAATGAACATTTCTTTTGGTGTTTGGCTGTAGGGAACAATTACTTTTACCAGAACTTTTGCCGAACGCAATTCCCTGTTTAGGGGAAAAGTGGATACTTTCAACATGAATTTCCTTTCAAAAGACAACATTTTTCCTCATTGTGATTTATTGGTATATGTAATATATGTGGTTAGTTTATTATTAGGTGTATTATTGAATGGTATTTTTCAAGGAAATGAATTTATTTATTAGTTTTTCCTTAAAATTTGTGATTGCGCTTGCATGTAATCTCAAAAAACTAGGAATACAGTTGGTTTGATTAGGTCCACATCTGTTTGGTATAAATTAATCCAAAATATAGTTTTCTTTCAAATAATAATAATAATAATTTTTGGAGAAATATATCTGCTTTCTTTTTTTTATAATATTAACACTTTTTTTTTAATAGTTATTCAAATATAGTCCGAATAAAAATATTTTTCTCGCTTCCCTCTCATGATCCCATCTATATTTGTAAATCTGATATAGAGTAAATGGTCTAAAGTTATACTACTCTGTCCAAAAAGTAAGAACAATTTTCAATTTCCAATTCGGGGGGCTTACAGAAATTCAATTTCTTTTTCTTTTTTAGGTTGCTTGCACTGTCCTTGACATTTGTGTGAAATTTAACGTCAAAATATTCATTAGTGTCAGAGTTACGCTTGGCTTTGTGAAACGCTAAAACTGATTAAAGATGTTTGAAATGTCTGAATTAATTGAGCAAAGAACTTGCATTAAATTTCGTTTGCGGAAACGTATAGAATGTTGCAGAAGACATTCCATAAACATTCCTATAACGCAAAGAAATTTTTAGAAGCGGTAAAAACAGTTCAAAGAAGGCAGAGAACGCGTTGAAGACGATAGACCCTCAACCTCAACTGACGAAGCTCACGTCCACGCTTGCAAACCCTCGATTTACAATTACAGACCTTGCTGATGTTAGAATTTCAAAATAATCGGTCAATTCCATTTTGAGCCTCAAACGCCTTTAAATTTTTATTAAAATTTTTTCTTTTAAAAATTTTAAATTCTTTGAAAATAATTAGAGTTGAAAAAAAGTTTTTAAAGTTTTCGAACTTAAAAAAAAAGGTTTAAAGCACATCTCATTAAGAAATCGAAAATGGCAAATCTATCTCAATGTATCAAAAAAATATCGTAGTTGTCACATACAAGCAAATAAACGACAAAGAAAAACTATTTTATGACCACTTTTTGCTTTTTCCTCTTCTTGCCATTTCGAAGAGGTTTAATATCCTATTATACACACTACGTTTCGAAACTTCTGTTCTTGAAGAAAAACTTTTTCTTCAGCGAGTCGAGTTCAAGAAGGAAGTTAATCATGAAGAACGATTCTATTGCCTTCTTTTTTCTTCATCTTCTTCTTATTTTTTTCAAAAGATGTTGAAAAACGAAAACGATATTCTCTAGTAAAAAATCCAACTCAATCGAAACCCCTTATCTTCTACAATTTTTTGAAAAATGAGGTGTTGTGTGTAATGCTCACCATCAACTCATCTTCGACTTTTGAAGTTCATCAATAAAGGGATGTATATATAGCACACAGAAGAGAATTCACTCCATACGCTCGAAAAGAAACTAATGACAAAATGAAAATGAAAAAAGAAAATTATTAAGTAAATGAGAATCTCATGGCCATAGAGATGATGATAAAATGATGAAAAATGATACCAACGAAAGGTTAGCTATCTTCATTTAAAAAAAAAGATTGCTTACTAAAATAAAAATTTGAACATAACTCATTTTTGAGCTGAGAAGGCAGATTGTTAGGTTCGAAAAGTGACAGATGTAGAGGTGCCATTTCGATTAAAATTGTGAATTATTTTGTTGATATGTTTTTTTCGTATCTGATATTATTGCAATAGTACTTCGGAAATGGAAAGAGAGATACAGGAAATAAAAATCCATATGCCTTTCAAATTAAATTACGGTTTTTTTTTCATGAAAATGTAATATGAATTATTTTATTGATAGGCATAAAATAAATAAACACATGTTGATAAATCTTGTCTGTACTTTAAAGAAGAAATTAATCTTTAGGAAATATTACTAAAAACTAATACTGTTGTATTGGAAGGAAACATAATATTTTTAAAAAATTACTTTCTGATAAATAAGGTTTTACTTCAAGATGTTGGATAATAACAGCTTAATTTAGTTTAATGGAAAAATTTTACTAGTAATTATAAATGGAACTAATATTGAAAAACAAACAAAACAATTATGCCAACCAAACGTTTTAAAAGGTGATAATTTTATTCAACAAGTTTAATTCCAAAATAAAGTAAATGGTGGCTATAAAAAGCAGATTTGAGAAAGCCAATGACGAGTTTGACAATGCTAAATGTGTATTAAATTATTAATCCATCTCTAAAATTATTTGAAAATCGTTACATAGAAAAATGTCGAGCATTCAGATATGATAACATTGAGATAAGCATAAAAATATAGCATAGAGAAAATGCCATTTTGAAAATATTTTAAATGCTTATCAAAATTAAAACAAAAATTTTAAACTCTTAAAAAATAATTAAGAACGTGAAACTTAACTTACAAAAACCTTTAAAGAACTGTCAGTAGAAAATACTAAGTATTAAAGCACATTAAGTACTTTAAAACTGTAAAATACATACCATTCAGAAATCCAAAATCGCAAGATATTTTCAATGAATAAAAAAAAATCGAGCGTTAAGATAAGTTTGAGATAAGATAACATTGAGATAAGCATAAAAACATTGCATATTGTAAATGTCATTTTGAAAATATTTTAAATGTTTATCAAAATTAAAACAAGGACTTTTACATTCTTTGAAAATAATTAAAATCAAGAAACATAAAAAAACTTTTATGAAAAGCTTTAAAGCACATATCATTAAGGAATCTAAAATCGCAAACCTATCTCAATGGATCGGAAAAAAATCGTAGTTGTCACATACAAGCAGATAAACGAAAGAAAAGAAAAACTATTTTATGGCCACTTTTTGTATTTTTCTCTTTTTGTCATTTCGAAGAGGTTTAATATCCTATTATACACACTACGTTTCGAAACTTCTGTTCTTGAAGAAAAACTTTTTCTTCAGCGAGTCGAGTTCAAGAAGGAAGTTAATCATGAGGAACGATTCTATTGCCTTCTTTTTTCTTCATCTTCTTCTTAATTTTTTCAAAAGAAGTTGAAAAACGAAAACGATATTCTCGAGTAAGAAAATCCAAATCAATCGAAACCCCTTATCTTGTACAATTTTTTGAAAAATGAGGTGTTGTGAGTAATACTCACCATCAACTCATCTTCGACTTTTGAAGATCATCAATAAAAGGATATAAATATAGCACACAGAAAAGAAGAGAATTCACTCCATACGCTCGAAAAGAAACTAATGACAAAATAAAAATGAAAAAGCAAAAAAAAAAAAAAAAAATATATTTAAAAAAAAATGAGTATCTCATGGCCATAGAGATGATGATAAAATGATGAAAAATGATACCAACGAAAGGTTAGCTATCTTCATTTAAAAGAAAAGAAGAAAAAAAAAATATTGCTTAGTAAAATAAAAATTTGAACATAACTCATTTCTAGAGCTGAGAAGGCAGGTTGTTAGGTTCGAAAAGTGTCAGATGTAGACGTGCCATTTCGATAAAATTGTGAATTATTTTGTTGATATGGTTTTTTTTCGAATCTGATATAATTGCAATAGTACTTCGGAAATGGAAAGAGAGATACAGGAAATAAAAATCCATGTGCTATTCCAGGGGTCGGCAACCTTTTGAGTAGGAAGAGCCAAAAATGGCAATTTACAAAATTTCAGTTTTTAAAGAGCCACAAAATGTTTTCTTGCCAACAATAAATAACAGGTGGGCTGAAAGGTTCATAGGCTGACACATAGATGGCACTACTAGTATTAAATCCCTATAATTTTTAGTTAGCCTTCAAAAGACACGTGTATAAATTTGATAGCTGTTGCACTATTAGTATGGGAGTTATAGGATTTTTAGTGTTCATCATGTGCAGTTTTCTCGGCTGACTGTCGATTGAATTCCGGTGTGAAATGATGGAGCCATGTTTCATCCATTGTCACATATCGACGCAAAAATTCGGGTTTATTACGATTGAACAGCTCCAAACACCGCTTAGAATCATCAATTGGTTGTTGTTTTGGTTCGATTGCGAGCTCGCGCGGCACCCACTTTGAGCAGAGCTTTCGCATAGCCAAATATTCATTCACGATATGTCCCACACGTTCCTTTGATATCTTTAGGGTCTCAACTATTTCAATCAACTTCACTTTACGGTTATCAGAAATTGCTTTGTGGACTTTTTTGATGTTTTCGTCGGTAACAGCCTCTTTGGGGCGTGCATTGTCCTCGATGCTCATTTCGCCTCGTTTAAATTTAGCAAACCACTTCTCTACGGTTGATTTTCCTGGTGCAAAGTCTGAATAATGTTTATCAAGCCAAGTCTTGGCTTCAAAAGTATTTTTTTTCGCCAAAAAGCAATGCTTTATTAACACACGAAATTCCTTTTTATCCATTTTTTCAAACTAACAAAAGTTGCTTCAATAAAAATGCTATAACTCACATATTAATATTGCAACAGCTGTCAAATTTATACACGTGTCTTTTGAAGGTTAGGGCTAACTAAAAATCATATGGACTTAATACTAGTAGCGCCGATTTAATAATACTAGCCCACCTGTTAGTACTCGCATAAATAAAGTTTTTTGATAAAAAAAAAAACTGATCTATTTATTTATAAGAAAAAATATATATTTATTCCTTATATCATTCTATTTATTCATTATTAGATAATTACTTATTATTTAAGTAAAAAATTAAAACAATTAAACATTTACTTACAACACTAACTTGTACTTCAATAACAAACAATTGAGCAATCAAATTCAATGGGAGCATTGGCTTTGCATGGTTTTAGAAAGTTTTGATAAATTTGACTCATAACTTTTTGCTTTAAGTTTCAAACACGACTCTAAATTTCATTTGTTAGTTGGCTTCTTACTTTACTTTTAATTATATTCATGCAAGAGAACGCTTGCTTGCACGAATATGTCGATCAGCACTCCTAATGCCAACTTCTTCACCTCACTGTAGCAATCTGGAAGACTATTCCATGCGTCGAATATAAGTGCCTCATTTCTTTTAAAGTTGTCCACTTTTGTTGCGTTATGTACATACATTTCTGGACCTCCAACTCTTCCAACTCGCTTTTCAACTCTGTAAATTTTCCACTCCACAAAGCTTTACTTTTTAAGTAGATCAATCGCATTTCTAGAGATCCAGTATCAATTCGAAATGGCTCAATGTGGATTTCGTTACTATTTGTGTTGAGAGGATTTACTATGAATGCTAGAGGGGTTTTGTTGGTTTTGAATTGCTCAAATCTGTCAGCAAATTCATCTGTAATTTTTTTATAACTGTGCTGAAGTACCTCGTGTCAACAGTTGCACTAGTTTTATCACGATATTGCTTTAGAAATTGAAAATGAAGTAATTTACCGCTTTGAATATCTTCTGCAAAAAGAATTAATTTTTGTTCAAAACAAACCAATTCTTCTACCAAAACATAGGCTGGGTTTCCCTTTCCTTGCAGTTTTAGATTCAGCTCATTTAATTTCACTGTGATATCCACCATAAAGTAAAATTTTTGCAACCATTTGCCGTTCTCTAATTCAGGGTGATTAATGCGTCTTTCATTTAGGAATGTATTTATTTCATTCAAGCACAAAGCAAAACGTTTCAATACCTTGCCTTTAGAAAGCCATCGCACTTTATTGTGAAGAAGGAGGTCGGAATACTGAGTCTCCATTTCGTTTAAGAATTCTTTAAACTGACGATGGTAGAGTGCTTTTGACAAGATGCTGTTAAAAATCTTGATTACAAAATTGATGACATCAACTAATAAGGCCGGAAATGTTTGGGCACAAAGCGCTTCTTGGAGAGCATAACGTAATGCAGTGAACGGAAGAAGGTTATGCAGTGAAACGTAAGAATTTCGTGGTTTATTTTGGACCTTGGGAAGACATATACCTGACAAAAATTGCAACTTGGGCTGTGCCTTTTATGTCGCAAGACTCATCTGGCAAGTGATAAGGCAGAAGAAAGTTGAATATCTTCCACCTGCAAATATGTGACATTTGAAGACATTTTAGCTATTCTATCTTGTACTGTTTTAGCGGATAGTGGCAAATCTTTGATTTTTTTCAAGATTCCTGGTTTGGTTTTGAAATCACGAAACAGTTCTTCAGATGCACGTATGAAGCAATCTTTGACATACTCACCATCTGTGAATGGTTTACTTTACCTACCTTTACTTTGGTTTTATTATTATTATTATTATTATTATATATATATATATGTACATACATAACTTTGAGCAGATAATTCGCTTCTAACTCTTTTACTTGAAACAACAAATTATACGTCACGACAAAGCACTGATGAAGACGTCAAATTGTCTTGCGTCGAAAACGAATTAAAATCTACATAGAAACATCCGATGACGGCGTCATTCGAGAGCTTCCGATGGACTGACGACAGTGACGACGCGTGTCACGGGGAGGGGTGCGGTGAAAAGCTAGTACAAGTGGCTGAGAGATAGAATCGGTGCCTAATCCTCGTTAATCGATTCAGAACGATTCTTAAATGTTTTTTTTTTTTTTTTTTTTTGATAAAATAAATAATATTTGCGTATGGAACTAAAGAGCCGCAGCTTCACATCCAAAGAGCCGCATGTGGCTCGCGAGCCGCAGGTTGCCGACCCCTGTGCTATTCAAATTAAATTACGTTTTTTTTCAAGAAAAAGTATTACGAGCTATTTTATTGCCAGACATAAAATAAATGAACACATGATGATAAATCTTGTCTGTACCTTTAAGAAATTAACCTTTACGAAAAAATACTTGAAAAATAATAGTGTTGTCTTGGAAGGAAAGAGTATAATTTTTAAAAAAAATGACATTCTGATAAATAATGTTTTACTCCAAGATGTTGGATAATTACTGCTTTATTTAGTTCAACGGAAAAATATTAGTCGTAATTATGTATGTGAACTAATATTGAAAAATAAATATCTCAATTCGCAAACCAAACGTTTTAAAAGGTGATCATTTTATTCAATAAGTTTAATTCAAAAGAAAGTAAATGGTTGCATAAAAAGCAGATTTGGAAACGCCAATGACGGCTTCGATAATGCTAAATGTGTATTATATTATTAATCCGTCTCTAAAATTATTTAAAAGCAGTTACATAAGAAAATCAAGCATTGAGATATGAGGATATAAGCATAAAAATATAGCATAGAGTAAATGTCATTTTGAAAATATTTTAAATGTTTATAAAAATTAATGCAAGAAATTTTTAATTCTTAAAAAAATAATTAAAATCGAGAAACTTCAAGAAACTTTTATGAAAAACATTAGAGCATATATCATTAAGAAATCCAAAATCGCAAACTTATCTCAATGTATAGAAAAAATATCGTAGTCGCCACATACAAGCAAATAAACGAAAGAAACGAAAAAC
This sequence comes from Caerostris darwini, assembly GCA_021605075.1. Classification (NCBI taxonomy): domain Eukaryota; kingdom Metazoa; phylum Arthropoda; class Arachnida; order Araneae; family Araneidae; genus Caerostris; species Caerostris darwini. Next base: position 155,554 of record BPLQ01006630.1, on the reverse strand, counting down.
TATTTTATGGCCACTTTTTGCTTCTTCCTCTTCTTGCCATTTCGAAGAGGTTTAAAATCCTATCATACACACGACGTTTCCAAACTTCTGTTCTTGGAAAAACTTTTTCTTCAGCGAGTCGAGTTCAAGAAGGAAGTTAATCATGAAGAACGATTCTATTGCCTTCTTCTTTTTTTATCTTCATCTTCTTCTTATTATTTTTTCAAAAGAAGTTGAAAAACGAAAACGATATTCTCGAGTGAGAAAATCCAACTCAATCGAAACCCCTTATCTTGTGCAATTTTTTGAAAAATGAGGTGTTGTGAGTAATGTTCACCATCAACTCATCTTCGACTTTTGAAGGTCATCAATAAAAGTATATTATATATATAGCACACAGAAGAGAAGAGAGTTCACTCCATACACTCGAAAAGAAACTAATGACAAAATAAAAATGAAAAAGAAAAAAAAATGAGAATCTCATGGCCATAGAGATGATGATTAAATGATGAAAAATGATACCAACGAAAGGTTAGCTATCTTCATTTAAAAAAAAAGATTGCTTACTAAAATAAAAATTTGAACATAACTCATTTTTGAGCTGAGAAGGCAGATTGTTAGGTTCGAAAAGTGACAGATGTAGAGGTGCCATTTCGATAAAATTGTGAATTATTTTATTGATATGTTTTTTTCGAATCTGATATTCTTACAACAGTACTTCAGAAATGGAAAGAGAGAAATAGGAAATAAAAATCCATAGGCTTTTGAAATTAAATTGCGTTTTTTTTTCATGAGAAAGTAATACCAGTTATTTTATTGCCAGACATAAAATAAATGAACATGTGATGATAAATCTTGTCTGCACTTTTAAGAAGAAATTAACTTTGAGGGAAAATTACTAAAAAAAGTAATAGTGCTGTCTTGGAAGGAAACAATAATTTTAAAAAATTACATTCTGATAAATAATGTTTTACTGCAAGATGTTGGATAATTACTGCTTTATTTAGTTTAACGGAAAAATATTAGTAGTAATTATAAATGTGAACTAATATTAAAAACTAAATAAATCAATTAGCCAACCAAACATTTTAAAAGGTGATCATTTTATTCAATAAGTTAAATTCAAAATAAAGTAAACGGTTCCTTAAAAGCAGATTTAAAAACTACAATGATGACTTTGAAAATGATAAATATATATTAAATTACTGATCCGTCTCTAAAATTATCAAAATGCTATTATATAAAACTTGGAATTAAATCTGACAATCATTATATTTAAATACTTCTAAATAATTCCCTTAGACAATGCATTTGTTAGATTAGATGTAATTAGATTTTAATTATTTGTTATACAAATTTATTGTATAACTATTTGTATTATATTATTGTGTATTGTATATTATAGTACATTGCATATTATTGTATATTGTATATTATAGTACATTGCATATTATTGTATATTATAGTATATTCCATATTATAGTATATTTATTTGTATTACACAAATTTGGATGTTAGATTTGAATTTAATTGTTACACAATTAAATTAAAATCTGATTACATTCTAAATTTGTATTACACAAATAAAAATATTAAAATTTAAACATATAAGTTAACATATTAAAAATGGAGTTTAATAGATATTTCGAATAAAAAAAATATACATAATCTTTTCATTAAAAGATTGTATGAAGAAAGGATTACTTGAAAGAGTGGAAAGACTTCCAATCATTAATAAGAAAAAAAATCATTAAAGTCATTTAGAAAAAAATATGAGAAACTTTTTTATCTATATTCTAAAGTTTCTTTAGATCCTACCCATCATTTTATGCCGTTGATGAACATTATGAGGATATTCCACAATTGAAATAATCTATTTTATAATTGAATGGAATATAAATGGCCAAGCAACTTTCAGTAAGAAGAGAAGATTCAAGAACTCTATATCAAGGGAAATCTTACAGCATCAGTTTATCGACCAGAGCATGTAATGCACAGAACAACGCGGCCAGCAATCCATAACTAATTTCAAGAAAGGAACATCCTAGTAATGTTGATAGCCGATTTAAAGTGAAGGGAAAAACTTGATGTAAAGAATTTTGTATATACTACATCGTAATTTTTTTTCTAGATGAATTTTAATGAGTTTTTCTAATCGATAGTTAGAAATATATTTTTCCAGCATTTTCTTCTTCGTATACATATTATAATGATGAGTTCTTATATGTATGATATTTATTTATATTTTCTGTTATCTAAATATATTTTTACTTTTTAATATTCTATATTGATTGTTTCAGTTTCAACATTTAAATAATTTTTATAAAAATTTAGATATAATTAAATTTTATTTTAAATGTAACTCCTACAAATACAATAACTCCTAGAATACAGCGTTCTGATGGCCAATTGGCTACAGCTCTCTGGCCTTTGCAACCACAGGCTTCCGGTTTGAATCCTGGTTGTGGTATGGATATTTGTTAGTGCTTCGGCATGCATGTTAAACTGTGGGTCGTCGTCTAATTTAGCCCAAAGTGTGCAAAAAAAAGGACTGTAGAGCGATAATACAATACAATGAATACAGGCCATTTTTTAGAAGGGGACACATAGAATGGGACCTGATGGCCGAGTGACTTGTGCTCTGGCATCATAGCCTTTGTATTCGAGTCCCGGACGTTGCATGGATGTTGAGTAGTAGAGTGAGACGTAGTGGTTCGGAATTCACATTAAAACCGCAGTTCCCGGTCTAATATGACTGCAGTGCGTTGGGCGTAGGACAATCCTACCCCTTAAAAACAGAGCACATCTCCAGTTTCAGAATCTGCCAGTAGGCAGACAGCTTTGGTCCAGTTAGTTAGAACGGTTAGAAATGATTGCTAAATTTAAGGATTCTTGGTTTAATCTAATGATTTTCTTATAATATTAGAGACGAATTTATGATAATACATTTTAAGTATTTTAAAGTCCATCGTTGTCTTTTCTTATGTATTGTATTTCATTTTAAACTCTTTTAATAAAATGGTTTTCTTTTAAAAAGTTTGGTTGATTTATTTTTCAAAGATTAATATTTTCACATAGATAGTCAATATCTGACATTTCTCATTTTAAGTAAAAATCATTTATCACCTCCAAACGAAAACAATATTTAATAATGTGTCAATCTTCAAAAAATACTCGTTCTTTCCAAGATAACATAGAAGTATTCATCACTGCTATGCTACTATTTCCATTTTCCATTCCATCTTTCCATTTTCTAATCTAGGGAACGGAGTAATGCAGGTTTGTAAATTACAGATCTCAGTTGTTCATTTTTGTACATCCGATTTGTTTTTGACGTCTTAGAGTTCAGAGTAATAAATCAAATAGGAGGCAGAAATTTGATTGACACTTCAGGGACATGTTTGCGAAAGAGGAATTTCAATTACACATCCGACAGGATGATCATTAGATTAGGTAGATGGAAAACAACAAGTTGCCGTAGTTGCTGAATGTGCTAAATCAATAGACAAGACAGTGAAAACAGCATTATCTAAATAGACACGAAGAAATGCCAGGCAATTTTTTTAACCTATGATTAATGGCTGCAGCTTTTTTTTGTGGAATCCATAAGATTTTCATTATTTCCACAAAAAAAACTCATCAGACATTAAATAAAATGTATTATATACCGCTATACAACCGTCTGAAAATAGGAGTTGGGAAAATATATGCTGATTAATATAAGTAATAGCTCATCTAAATAATACAAGCAATATTAACCAGATGTCTATGAGTGTTCCTTTAAATAGTAGCACTCGCTTTTTATTTGTTGATGTAGAAAATCGGCGGAACACACTTTATATTTATAAATAAAGGGATTACTTTTGGATCTACTATCCCATATTTGTACATCATATGGCAGAAAAACCAAAAAAAAACCACCAGCCTGATTATGGAGATGAGACGCTTTATACACATAGGCACAATCATGAATGAGTCTCCTCTTTTCTAAAAGCAGTGATTGAAACTAAAGTCAACAATAGATTCATGCCTGAGCCAACCTGAACACTATAGTACACCTTGCCACTAGGCCAGAATCTGACAAAATGCGTGAATTCGGAAAAGAGAGAAGAATAAACATTATATTCATGTTATCATTAACTTCTAATTAAATTGCATTAAATGAATATTGCAATGAATAATAATATACAATAGTAGTATCTATGGTTACTAATACAAATAAAAGAATTTTTTTGAAATCATAACAATTCAATTTAAGAAACTATAACATTCATTTTGGTAAATGTTTACTTATTATTTTTATAATATGCTTGGAAAAAAAACGTATTCACATTTTTCAATGTAGTTTTAATTTTATTTTATGTTCATAAAAATAACATTCTGAGATTTTTTTCATTTCAGTGATAAAAGGGGTGAGGATCCTTTTACTCGAAAAACAATGTGGAACAAAAAGTTGAAAAAAGTAGCAATTTCAAAAACCATAAAAAGTAGCAGTATGTCTATTGAAAAAAGTAACAATTTCAATAACCATAAAAAAGCAGCAATATCAAAAATCATTGTTCATTGGACCAATTGTCTATAGGCTTTATATAAAATATTCATTATACATTTTAAACCTTTATAACTTAAAAACCTTTGAAACTATTTATAAAACCTTTATTAAACCATTTAAAACTTTATTAAATCATTTAAAATCTTTATAACTTTTAACTTTATTATTTTTTAGATCTTATTAATTCATTGCTTTAAATATTAGTAGTTATATCTGGAAATAGAAACGAAAACAAATAAAATTATGCAAAATATTATTTTTGTTAAAGAATTTGAATTTTTTTATTAGGAGCATTTTTAGAGGGCATTTTTTCTGGTTTTATTAATGCCATGCATTAATATTTCTCTCATTATGAATAATGAAATTCTTTTAATAAATAAGTATAAAATTATTTTACTTATTATTTATTATTTATTTATTTTTTAACTTAATTTTTTATAATTAATTTATATTCATTTCAGAAATGACTACAACAAACAAATTCCACAAACTTATTTTTATTGGTAACTATTTGTGGAAATTAATGTATTGAAATTGTTTTTTTACCATATTTCTTTACAATATATTAGCATTTCATAAATTAACTGCTTTTTTTTCTTAACTACACTTTTTTTATCGAAATGTTTACTATCTATTATGATTACACAATGGCCAGACATTACTTGGTTAAAAAATATTAATAATAATAATTAGAATTTTTATGCTCGGTTAAAATATAAATGAATAATTTTTCTCTTTAGTTTTCATGCAACTAGTAGCATTGTTATTATCACAATTATTTTTAGTTGTACTACTACTAAAAAAAGATTATTTGAGTACAAAAAAAGCTATAAAAAATGGAATTGAATTTTTTGTGTGCTTATTTAAAAAATTTAGTCATTAATCTTCTTTTCTCATTTCATCTTTTGATATATGTACATACTATTTTAATTGACGTTGTTTTGTAATATATTTTTGAAATCCTTGAATAAAGATACATTGCATAGATATTTTTTCATTACGCAGATTAAATTTGAATTAAAAGGACTACAATTATTATATCATGGCTGAGTTATAGGAATTTAAAAAAACATTGAAAAAAAAAGAACATGCCTATGTACCCAGTAAAATAACTTTAGTTCATTGAATTCTCCTTTTTTACCTTAACTAATTATGAAAATGAATGTAAATATTCAAGTACAATTTTAAAGGCAAGATAATTTCTTATACTTTTTTAATTGAAATTTTTATATCATTAGAACAAACGGATGAAATTATATGATGAAATGAACTTTTTATTTAAGTTTTTGTAAAATAATTGTTCAAAATATGGTATTTTTTCGAAATCTGGGCATAAATTTTTTTGTTTAAATTGTTTGAACTAATTCATTTTTTTAAAATTTAATTTAAATTTAATTTTTTTTAATTTTTTGTTTAAGTAACTTTTTATACATTTTTTAATTTGCTCTTTCCACCTGGTAATTTAAAAAGGTTTGATTTATTCAAGTAAATTGATTAAATGCAAGAAATATCCTAGACAGATGTATCATTGTCGTACTACTGTGTTCAAAAAGTAAGACCAATTTTCAATTTAAAATTGCCAGGTTTATGGAATTTCAATTTTTCTTTCTTTTTTGGGTTTCCCCGCACTTCCCTTGACATCTGTGTAAATTTTCTCGTCAAAATATATATTAGTGTTTGAGTTACGCTTAACTTTGTGAGACTAAAATTGATTTCGGCGATTTTTAAAATGTCTGAATTCATTGAGCAAAGAACTTGCATTCAATTTTGTTTGCGGAAACGTATAGAATATTGTAGAAGGGTTTCGGTAAGCATTCCTATATCAGAAAGAAATGTTTAAAAGTGGAAAAAACAGTTCAAAGAAGGCAAATAACTCGTTGAAGACGAAGAGCCCTCTGGTCGACCATCAACCTCTACCGATGAAGCCATCCCTGCCGATGACATTTTAGTATGCATTGGGGATTGAAAAAAAAAAGTTGGCTTAAGTGCATTGTGTCCGGAGGGGATTACTTTGAAGGCGATAAAATAAATTTGGAAGAATAAATAAAGAAAGTTTTGAAAAAAATAATTGTTCTACCTTTTTGGGTACAGTAGTACGTCAATATGTACTATTTGACTTGAAACTGTGTAATAAAATTTTAAAACTGCTCTAATTTACGAAATCATATCGAAAAAACAACACAATATTTATTAAACATTTAATATTTTCACTCTCCGCTGGAAATATAAACTTAACAACAATGAGTTCAGAAACACTTGCTTCCCATTTTATAACTTCCTCCATCATGGATGTTGAATGCTATTCTTCTCTTTTAAGTCATCCGATAATAATAATATTTAAAGGGAAAAAATATAAATTCATATTCACCTGAAATAGAAAAGAGTGCAATTATTTATTTCAATAAAGAGGAAGCTCTTTTCCTTCTTACTTTGCTCCTCAACTTCATGGATTTTGTTAAATCAAGCGTAATTGAAAGTTAATCCTGTAGGGTGAATTCTGTAGAGCATGTTAAAAATTTTATAAGCACTCTTGGTACTCTTATTGTTTTTGAATGCCTGCACTTAAACTTTAGATATTTACCACTTGATAGGCATATACGAGTATAAAGCATATTCAACTTCAACCTGAATGCACCACGATGACTTACTACACTTCACAACAACATTTTAGCATCTTATTTTTGAAGGAGAATTTTTGTTATTTTATATCTAGCATTGCAAATATTATTTCTAATAAAGAGTCTTATTGAAAAAGAAAAATATTTAAAAAAATTGTACGGAGAGATATATAATTCGTAAAGAATACATTTAATAATCTCGTTAAAACCAGTAAACTGTGAATTTAACAATCAATATTCATAGAAAATATTATCTATTAAAAACAGTGAAATAGGTATTTGTTATTTAATTTTTAAAAATCTAGGCAAGTGGAGTTAAATTATTTCAGAAAATATTAAGTTCCATTGTTTTAAAATTGACTAGTGAAGCCTATTTGGAAGTTTCCGTATTAGCGCCAACCATCCGTATATTATAAATTGGTTCAAAGAAGAGGCTTGCAAAACCTTTAGATACCATGACAATTGTGGTTGCAATACAGGCACAAAATTTCAGATAGCTTGGTAACAGTCATATTAGACCGGGACCTACGCATAAATTGGATTCCGGGCCACTATAAGCATCCATGACATCGCCGGGACTCGAGCCCGAAGCTTGTAGCCCCGAGCGCCAGATCTTTATAGTAATAATGAAAGCAAAAATTCCAATGGTATTAAATGTAAAAATACAGGAATACACAGGAATGTACAGGAATAATGTTATTTTCATTGTATTACTATATTTACAGCGAAAAAGTATTATTTATTATCTAATTTTCATTTAAAATTATAAAATATATTCCATGCTAATTGGCTTTTTAATTCAAATACTCAGTGATTTACCTTGATTAAGGTATAAAAAAAAAACGCTTTTAAAAATATATTATTAAAAGACCGTACTGTTAGCATATGTCATAATTAATACTTCTATACTGATTCCCATCTAAATAGGCACGACTTAAACCACTAAATATAAATTCTTCAGATGTTACTTCGGAAATAATAGAGCTATGTTTGCAACTGCAAACATTCCTATCTTTCTCCCCCTAATTACCATGAGCAAGCATTGTTTAATAAGGTTGTCTGCATATTAGGAATTCATGCGTTCTGCTCATAATCCAATACCACGCAGAAACAGTGTAGTGCATTCAATTAAGTTGTTATAGAGACCAATCGAATAGCTCCAGCAAATTCCTCAGATTGCATGTAATCAGTCCCAAATTATACGCTCGCATCTCCAGATTATTTAAATGAGGGCTTATTTCCCTTCCCCGAGATATGTAACCATAAAACTCTTGTACCATCTTGATTATTCACACGATTTCATTCCGTAGCGAAATGCTAATATGAATATATAGTTACGTGTCTAACATATTCAACATTTGCATTTAAATGTAACTGATAGTTAAATGCATGTTAAATTAATATTAACCATTGTGTTTGTCATAAAGAGAAAATTTACCTTTTAATGTAAATATATTATAATAATTTTTGTATAAGTAGTTTGTTTAGATATTATATTTTAATATAGATAAAAATATCTATTTAGTCCAAAAATCTGTTAAAAAGTTTTTTGCTACATTTTTATGATTAAAGGTTCCAAAATTTATGCATTGTAAAATTTTACTTTTTATTGAATATAATCCATATGTAAGTCAATTTTTGGGAAATAATATAGATCCAATTTTTAGAAAATAAGTTCATGAGGGTTCAGTTAAATATAAATATTTTTTTCGTTTAAATATTTAATACAAGAGGGCTTATATATTATTAATTTTTTTATAAGCTGATGGATTATTTATAGTTGATATTTCAATTTCCGATATCATCCTTTATTTAATGTAAAAATCCATTACATTTTTTTTTCGTTAATTTTCATTTTGTAAGAACTATAATTTTTGTTATATTTAACAAGTAAAATACAATAATTATGCTTTGTTTTTCATTTTCTATTAGTGTTTAAAGTTTAGTTAATTAATTTTAAAGTTGCTTTTACATACGTCCATATCTTTTTTAAAGAGTTAGTACAAAATCCTAAGAAATTAACCTCTTCAGTTACAATTTTTTATAAAGATAAAAAATAGCGTAATTTTTTGCTTAATTACTATTTATTCATTCTATATTGACATTTCATGTATATGCGGTCAAGAACCGGAAGCTATCATAGATGTACGAAATAATTGTGAAGAATGTGTGGTACACGTGTAAAGGTTTTGTAGAAAATCCCGCTACATTCTTTAACAAATTTATATTAAAAGAAGATGACACATGCCTTCTCAGGTTGTCTTTCTTTCCCATTTCGACTTAATTACAGTGTAGAATTAAAATGAGTTCGTGTAGGCTCTGAAAATATGAATTTAATTAATGGCATCGATGACTGTGGTGTATTTCAAGATTATAAGCTTGGCGAAATGACAATAACAATTACATATTAAAGATATGTTTAATATCTCTTTTATTTTACAGATATACACACTTACATCAGTTGCAGCTGACTGGGCAGCATTTATATTATCTGGGAACATTTTATATTGTTATTAGAAAAAAAAAAATAGAGGAAAGTAATAGAAATATTCAAAAAACATAATGCCCACATTTGCGGCTGTTGAGAGTTATTAGTAAATTACAAGTAAAATGATTTCATATATTCGGGGCATAAATTAATTATTTATTATTATTCTGTGCAATAATTATTAAAACTATATATATTTAATATATCTTGTATTATGTTTATCAAATGTTAAAGAATTGTTCAGATAATCCAACAAGACTAACAGTTGAAATATTACTTTATGCTACTTTCATATTTTTAAATATACACCATAAATACGTTATTAGTGCCACCAAACCATAAGATTTATATTTTTGCGTTGAGAGATTGTGTAGTGAATAATCCATTATCAAATTTTTGTTCTTTTTATTAATGATTGTAATTATTATTATAAAAACTTAACGTCTACATATGTGCCTAAGGACATCTAAAAGTTAAATTTATAGCTTCTATAAATTTGGGAATATTCATGTATTAACATTTATTTTTTATTGAAAGTTATATTATTCTTATGTCCTGAAATTCTTAATTTAATTATTCAAACGTAATCGGCATTCAGATATTTTTTGCTATATTCAATATTAAGCAACACATTTTTGGTAATATTTTATTTATTTGTTATGCAGTTTATAAATATGATTTGAATACTTACTACAGTATTCCAGGAACCGCTTCACACAATCGCTCCAAAATTTCGTTGTGGCGCAATCTTTTCACTCGATTTAATTTGTTCAGGAACCGCTTGTATTCGTATTTGTTGAGAGTTACTCTCGCTCTGTGAAAGAAACATTGTGTTTTTTATACATTAAAGCAGTTGGAAAGGAAGTTGAAACTATTGAAAAATATCAAAAAGCAGTTATGTGTGAATAAATATAATAAACATGTTTCATTGTAAAAAATATTATTTATGCATTTTACTATGTACACTCTATGACTAAAAAAAGTTATTGCAATTAGAAGAGATTATCTGAATAAGACGAAGAAATTCAGTAGATGCAATTAACCATAACTGCGTATGTTGGTTTGTTTCTTGGGGGATTGGTTTGATTTGGTTTGTCGCTCAAAGTTCATTTTTTTGCACATTTTAGGCTAATTAGACCGAGACCTACTGTTAACGTGGATTCCGAACCACTAACGAACATCCATGACACCGGCAGGATTCGAACCTGAAACTGTGGTACTTCTTGGCGGATGATAATCAGATTAGTATCCATCTTCTGTCATAAATGTGTCCAGACATGTGTTTACAAATATTAATTACAAACAACACAATTCTCATCATATTCTCCTCTACTAAAATGTTCGGCTTTACTAAAACTATTATAATTCTCTCACAGATGAGTACAGGTGAAGAATAATCTCTGCAATTAGCTAGTACCATTAGAACCATTAGATCAAATTCCATACTCTTAAGTCCCCCATCAAAGTCCTTGTTGTTGCTGATTTCCCTATTACACTGATGTACATTTGATGGTGATGAAACAAGTGCTGTGACAACCTCTCTGATAATCGTTCTGTCCTCATGACCTGCTGTTTCTCTATGTCTTTAGCTACCTTCTTGACATTATGTTATATCATGGTTCAACCCTATTAGAATGACGACATTGCAATTCGATCTCTCGAATTGGCCATGCACCTTTAAATTGTCAAAAGAGACACCGTGTCAAACGTACTTGTCGGTATGAGTAGTCTACACAAAAGAAGTCTTAATTACTCAGAATTAAAGAGAAATTATTCTTTCGCTCTAACTGGATGCTCATTTACAATTGTTCCAGCTATTCTTCACTCATTGAACGAAAAATTTAATCATTTGCATAGTGGATCAAGAGGTATATGTATACGAAACTTTATTAGAATCATATAGTGGTAAGTCCATTTCTTTAAGTTCAGAATGTATATAACATTATTTAGTTCTATTCAATTCACATGTAGTAAAATATTTATCATTTTCAATTGTGCATTGCTAAATCTTATTCTTTGTGAGGTAAGGGGTAAAAAACATAATACGTCTTATCGTTGGAACATATATGTATTGTATAAATTATTATCCTTTGTAATAATTTGTGTTTTAAAAAAAAAGTACAATACAACAGTATTAAAATAAGAAATGCTAGACAAGGAGGTACATAACATCTACACAAAATCAATTTTATATAAATAATAATAAAAAAAAACACCATTTCTGTAACTTTTTTTTTAAAAATCATTTTCCACACTTTAATTCAAATACTTTTTTTGATCCGTTGAAATGAAATTGCAATATTCACAATTGAAAGGTGAACATAAAAGTATGCTTTTAAGCCTAAAAAGGGTAATGAAAAAGAAAGAAATATTTCAATGCACTTTAGGTGGAAACGCCGAGAGTAAAGTGAATATCAAGATTCTACATCAGAAAGAGTGAAAGCTGGCGTATTGATCTACGGGGCCAAGGACTGGCGTTAAGAGCATCCCTGATGTTGACTTCCCAGTAACAGATGGTAAGAGGATCAGAGGTTTTTGAAGAGAACGGCGAGGGAACCTTTCGATCTCTCGACAGCAGGAAGAAAGGAGTTCATAAAATGGACGAGTGCATGCTAAGATTTTATGACAAAGTTTTGTCACCATGTTGTTGTGTAGAATAGGGGATGGTGTGATATATGCCTATCAATTGTCAAGCATGGAACATCACATGGATGCACCTGTTTCTATTTCCTTTTTATTGGTTTTTCATGTCTGTTATTTTTCTGGAAATATATTATTTAATATTTTTATGGTAATATTATAAATGAAATCATAAATCAAGAACATTAAGGATTTAAAGTCAATTGTTTTAAAGAAGAAAAATTGTACACACACAAACACTTCTCCCATATATATATGTAATATTTATATACTTAAACAATAAAATAAGATCAGATGTTCAGTAAAGTATATTTTTAACCTTTGTTAGCATTATTTTAAAAATTATAAAATAATATTTCCTTGATTTTATAAAAATCATAATAAACATGAACTATACATTCACTATATGTTTAACCTGTTATCGAATAATCAAGAATTATTTTAGTTACGATTTACCTTGTATTTATCAAAATCGGGATTTGAACCCGATACCTGTGGTACCGAACGCCAGAGCTCTAGCCATTCGGCCATCAGGCCCCGATGTGACATTCTGATTGTGATTTTATTGTGACTCATTACATTCTGATTGTGATTTTATTGTGACTCATTACATTCTGATTGTGATTCTCAGTTGTAATTATTTTTAAGTAAAAAAGACCGAATAATTACGCGTTTTTTATTCATAATTTTGGCAAATGTTCTCATAGTCTTAAAATCTTCATAGATTCATTTGATAAAACTCTTTTCGCATATCAGAAATTGCAATAAGTTTGTGGTCTACTGATTAAATACAGAGTTCAAATATGCCATATTATATTGTCTACACTTTTCTTTTAGATTCGACCATAATATTATTTGTAGAAAAAGTATATGATTAATATTTTTCTAGAAGGAATCAATCTTCTTTACAATAGTAGTGTTATATTTATTAAAATACTATCCCCAACATTCGGTATGCAGTGACTCTTGCAAAAGTCTGCAAAAGACAAACTAAAATATTAGCGAAACTAATTAAACTGTTCTTATTCTTTGTCCAACATTAGATATATTTATTCGATATTATATTTTCAAATGTCAAACTAATTTTTCGAGAAACATTTAATTAAAATATCTATCAATGCCCTTATTAAAAGTAGCTTTATTCAGTATTTAACTAGGCTGTAAATTTAATATATAAATAAATATGTAAATGGTTAAAAAGGGTGTTTATATGATTTTACTGCCTTGATTTCATTATAAATCAATAAAAATATTTTATTATTAGTAAACTCTATATACAGTATGCAGTATACAGCAGAAGTATAGAAACAGTAAACAGTAGATACATAATAAAATGTATAAAAATACTCACAAATTGCCTTTTTTATTAAAATAGCAATAATACAATTTGTTTATATATGATACATATACAAACGTAATGTATATGGATCACAGATGATGTATACGGATGTAACATGATGCATATGGATCCAGTTGTATATGATCCATATACAACTCACTAAATATCGAAGTAATCGAAAGTGAATGGAAACTTTTGAATTGAAAATTATTACTCTTGAATTGTTGTTAACTGCTTCCCACATAATTAAAAACAATCTAAACTACATATCACATATGACACCTATTTGTAAAGTATGTCATTTTTCCCATAATCTGAGTGCAAAAACAAAGCCAACATCAAATAAAAGCGCAAAAAGGATATCCCACCCATATAGTTATCACGCCACCAAAAATAAAATAGGATTATGTCTCCGCCAAGAAAATATTATTTGAGAAAGAAAGATAATGACAATTCGTTGAGAGGGAAATCGCAATCGTCGCAGAGGTCTGTTATGCTTATTATTAATAATAATTTAAAATTACATCAATTGTTTGATGAAAATTTGAAGGATGGTCATCGATGATTTTAAATTTATATAATTTGTAAACAAAGGTTATGTTACATACCCTGAATATCATCATTTGGAAGTTTAACCTATTCAAAGCTATTTATAGCAGGTCATTGCAAGCACATATCTTTGTTGCTGTAATCTGGGTTCATTGGTAATTCTCGGCAACCAATATTTGTTTGTTAAAATCTGTTAATGGATTTGGCAGCCTTTGAAAATTCCAGCGCCGTCTATGGAGCAGTATCATCCATTTTGATAAATCAGTGATTAAAAAATTTGAGAAAAACAATAATGTTATAAAAAACAATAATCTTTTTTTTTTTAATGTTTCAATCCATATTGTACTTCAAATTAAACATTTTACTCTTTTGGTGATTTTAACTGGAGACTTTCCTTGCCCATGTAAAAATAAAACAGAAAATGGTTCAATTCTCAAAAATTTTTAATTTTTGCGAATTAGATTTGTAATTTATTACATTGTGCAATGTATAACAAACCAAGTTAAAAAAATTATTAAAGTATGTTGTTTTTATTAAAAAAATTAAGTTTATTTGTAATTTGTAAATTTCCTTTGCGAAATATACATGAAAATATACTTTTTTCTTGTAAAAATATACTTGAAAATATACTTTTCTTTTGTAAAAATATGCTTCTTAAATCAAAGAAACTTGCAAATCATGTAAAATACTAGAATCAATTTTATCTGTGGCAAATTTTTTTCCAGGAAACAATTGTGAAAACAATTAATTGTAAAGACTGTTTAAAATAAGCATTTTCTCACAAAAAAAAAATCTAATACCTTTAACCATTGGCGTATTTATTTGCAAACGGGAAGTAGTTTTTCGCTCATTAAATTAAAATTATCATACTCTTTAAGTATAATAGCTTCATAAATTAGAGTATGTAATAATATATATATAATTATATAAAATTTTGAAAATTGCAAATATCTTAAAATATATATCTTTATTACAAGTGATAAAATTTAGAGATAATATTTTAACTATAAAAATATAGACCAAGTATTTATTAAATTTTACATGAGATTTATTTTAACTCAAAGCGTATAAACATAAAAGTTACATGTGCACCAATCTTCGAAAAACATTTTTTATTGCGCATAAAAATATTTTCTCACAGACATAAAATATTTTATTCTTCATTTTTTAAGTATTAAAAATTTAGAGCTCACAGCAGACTTCGGTCTCCTGCGAAGTTTTTATGCCATAAAAAAATAAATTTTCTAACGTTCATAAAATATGAAATCCTATAGAAAAACTACGGAAGGCACTTCTAAAAATTAAATAATTTTATGAGTAATTCGCTCAACAGTGAACAAAGGAGAATGAATATTGGAGTGATTTTTAAGTGAACATTTTAAGGAAATTTTCAAGTTAGTTTCTGTAGAAATTATTTAACTTTTCTTCTATATTTTCTTTTCTCTAAGCGTGCAATCATTATTATATTTATTCTTTATTCAAAAGATTGTTTTTATTTAAACTAAAGGTGGCTTTAATTTGTCTAACCGGGATTTGCACCTAGGAATATAGGAAGATGACGTATAATATATATATATATATATATATATATATATATATATATATATATATATATATATATATATATATACATATATGTATGTACGTGTGTACGTATGTATATATGTACCTATGTATGTATGTATGCATGTATCATGTGACTCATAAAATTAGCTAATGTCTGTGCGACCTTCAAAAGTCAAAACAACTACAGATTGAATATGGGCTACACCATGAGTTGTTCAATCGTGATTGGTGATCGACCATGAGCAGAGAAATGTCTACTCCAATGCATTGAGGATGATTTTCTTAAAGGGATGTTTTTGGAAAAGAAAAGACTGGGTTCTACGACGAGTCAACCAGAAGTTTTTTTATTCTCTAAAGTGACTGAATAGGCCGGAGTTTCAGCCTGTTTTTCAAAGTTCCGACCTTGGAATAAGCTGTATTTGTGATCAAATTTTATTTTTAATTTATATATATATTCATTCTATAAATCAATCTAATTCTGGCACTGATATCTTCCATTTCAACATATTGTTGCAAAATTCTTTTATGCATTGCACAATCCATTCTTTTAAAATATAAAAAATATTTCAAAATATAATTAAGTATAACTATATAAATTAAACATTGGATGATATTTTCTGTGGACATCGATGGGCCTCATGTTCCATTGAGTGAGGATATTGCATTTTTCGAAAGGACTTTTAGGGGTAACTGCCTTTCATTTGTATATCGGTTTGGATAACTCCTACCAGGCTGATTGTATATTGAAACTATGTTGCACACTTAGTATCAATAGTGAGACTATGCTACACACTTAGTATCAATAGTGAGACTATGCTACACACTTAGTATCAATATTGAGACTATGCTACACACTTAGTATCAATATTGAGACTATGCTACCCACTTAGTGTCAATATTGAGACTATCCTACACACTTAGTATCAAAGGTATCGAGCATTGAAACTCGCCTCCAACCTATTCAATTCTGAATTCTCCTATTTAGGCTATTTTTCCCATTTTACCATCGAACGACGAGTTGGGCATTGCATGGTATTGAGGGTTATTTAAATATATTCGAAGATTTCTGAATTCTGCGAAATGGTATAAAAAAATTTCTTTATGGCAATACTTCAATATAAAATAACAATATATTTTGTTGCGATCATCCCAATGCAGAAAACTTTAAAAATTAGCTAAATTTTTGTTCTGATGTCTTCATTACGCTATTTTTGTACATTACTTTTATTTTCGTTCATATGCATATGCGTACGTTTGTTTGCATTTGTAAGCAAGCAAATTGGAATGAAATATTATACTTAATAAATTCATTTTTTATTGAAAATGTGGAAATATTTTATATGACCAGCTTTGATATTTTGGCCTAAACAATAATGATGACAAATCGATTATTAAATGATAATTTTCCAACTATGTAATTTAATCAGAATGACTATAGTTAATATACATTTTGATCAATTCCTTCTGGTGATGTTCTTTAAAAAAAATTTCGGACAAAGAATGTTTTGATAAGTCACATGACTAGTTTAAAGTTTGCATGTGTGCTATTAAAGTTTTATTGAAAAAAATAATAAAATTACATTTTTTTATTAGCTGTTTCACATATTATCAAGCTATATCAGCAAGATTTGAATGAGATGAGCGAGGGAAAAATATAAGATTAAGAATTCAATAGCATTGGGAAATGTAGTATTAATGATTCCACTCTATTCTAATTCCACTTGGGCAGACAGCAACATTTAGACCAAGACCATGAACCCGTGGATTCTCATGGAAAGAGGAAACGGGGGGGGGGCACCCTTGGGTAGAAGTCTGACTTGTCTCCTTGTCGCTTCCTCCAGACAGAGGACAAAGTCTTCAGGGAGGACTTTAAAAGGTGAACTACCCCTCATTTGAGTATCGTCTGAAAAACTCCCACCAAGTAGTCCGACTAGCGAGGCAAGATGCTGAACATCACAAACACAATCGAGTTTCCTCGTTTTTTGAAACAGTTGTCTACAAAACAGCTGCCTGCAGATTGAACATCCTCTCTAGTGCTTACTAGCGGCGCACGTTGCCACTGAGCTACGAGTCGGGAGCATTTATTTATAGTTCGTTGTAGTAAATCTCAATAAATTTATACAGTTTTTATCTTGATTTGGATTAAGTATAATACTATTTCATATAATTTATTGGAATTATTAATGATTTTATATGGTGGCAAAGAAATGGCCAATGGTATACAGTGACACAATGTTTTTCAACAGATATATTATAATGGGAATTTAACTAATAAATTAAACTGTTAGGTGGGAGGTTTCACATTCAAAATGCAAATGAAAGGCTATTTTTAGAAAAGTTACCCGGCGGCTTGATGGCCACTTGGCTAGAGCTCTGGCCACCAGCTCTTCAGGTTAGAATCCTGGCGGTGACATGGATGTTTATTGGTGGTTCGGAATGTTAAACTCTAGGTCCCCGTCTAATTAGCCTAAAGTGCGCACAAAATGATCATAAAGCGTCAAACCAAACCAAAAGTTACCCCTAAAAAACAGTCTTCCCCACACGTTAAGACTATTACAATGTCACTTAAATGGAATACAGTCTTTGATGAATGAAAAATAGTATAAAAAAAGAAAAATTACTAATCAAACCAATACTTAAATAACTAATTAGAATTCTTTCATGTTGGGAAATCCTATACATACAGTTTTTATGCAATTTCTGACAGAAGACACAAGTGAAAAACAAAGTTTAGTATTTATTTATCGTCGCTCAAACTACTTTCTAAACGCGAAGCAAATACTTTAAAGTAACTCCAGACTAATTTAATGTTCATGAAATCACGTAATTACATGAAAAGGGGGACAGCAAAAGAAGGACTTTGGTATATAGTTAACAGTTAGGGAAGAAAATTACGTTTCCATGGAAACCATTAAGGGAAGACCGTAAATGGGAACTTTCCCACGTTCCTCTGGGAATTTTGGAGATGTGATAAAGGAGGATCACAGATGGATCTCCGTAGAGACTCCTCACTCTCCCACCAAGAAAACTCCTCTTTCCATCTTAGGAATTAAGCAGTACGTTTCTGAATTCTTTTAGCTTGCTCCCATTGGATGGGGAGAAAAAAAGTATATAAATACTGCTTTCCGAAGTTCTAATTGCAAACAAGTAAAGCTAATTAACAATGTTATTTATTTATTTAGAGTTTACTCGTAAATTTAATTTATTTTAAAGAAGGAATGATTTTGTTAGTCTCTTAAGTAAACTCATCTTAAATCAATGCAAGGAAACTAACAACTCAACTACTTAATATTAACAACTTAATAGTGATAAGTTAAAATAAAAATTGCTACCATGTTGGCCATAATCAATTCAAAATATTGGAAAATTAAAATACTAACAGTTAGTTATTTTTCCTATTTGGTAAGGCATGTATTTTATACGAGTTATTGGTATTAAAGGTTTATATTTACCACCTCATATAAAAATTAATACGATCCAAACTTTTAACAATGATTTTTTCTTTAAATTACACAGTGATTTGTAAGTATCCCTATAAATGAATCTCTGTTCTATATAGGGATTTGTATTTTATAATGCAGATTTTTTTTCAATTGATTAAAAAAAAATTAATAAAAAAATCTTTTAGGTCGTTGGTAAATCTAACAAATTTTTGTTTACTTTATGCCAACCATAAATTCAGAATTCCACTTAGATTAAATTAATGAAAATGCACATTGTTGGGGGGCATCCATTCGTGTTATGCAATTCGTAAAATATTTTGGTGCACTTTATTGAACATTTTATTTAATATTTTAATATTATTGCAGGTAATTGTTTGAAACTTTTAAAATTGATCTAAATTTAATTCATTTGATGTATAA
The DNA here is from genome assembly GCA_021605075.1 of Caerostris darwini. NCBI lineage: Eukaryota > Metazoa > Arthropoda > Arachnida > Araneae > Araneidae > Caerostris > Caerostris darwini. Next base: position 135,960 of record BPLQ01006630.1, on the reverse strand, counting down.
TTTATGTAATGTAAAATTTATTCGTATAAGAACTGGTTTTGCAAGCGAAATATTGTCAGAAATCTAACACATCAATAACCTTATTTTTCCTTATAAATATACACAATAGTTATATGTGATATATTAAATATATTCGTAGTAAAATCAATCCAGTTGGGTACAAACTATTTTATGGTAATATCTATACCTTAAAATGTGTAGGACGGCATTTTTTTTACCTTAGTAGAGAAAACATATAAATATATTTGATTAATAAAATTTATATTTACTACAACTTATGTAACATTACTACTAAATAAAAAACTAAATAATTACTAAATAAAAACGATAATATTCCTAATTAATGTAATAAATCGTTTTTTGGAATATGTATGTAACACTTTTCAATTAATGTAATAATTTTTAAAAAGTGCTCTAAATATTATTTTACATGAAAATATTATTATATATTATTATTATATATTGTTATAATATATTATTAATGTTATTATCTTCAACTTACATATTCAAGAAGAGTTCATTAATTTACATACATTTTTCAAACCTCTATCCCATAGAGGTTTCTAATTCAATGGATTTCAACCAGGAAGTTTTGTTCTTCATCCATGAATACATTCTTAGGGTAAAGTTATGCAAAGCAGTTTCTACTTGATTTCCTCACTAATTAAATCAAGGAGCGTTTAAAATTTTAAATTGCTGTTTTTTTTCCTGGTGTAGTAAATCAATCTCCTTCGCTATTTTTCTATTATACCAAGCAATTAATCAATGCTACTTACCCAGCTGCTCGTTTAAAGGCCCTATCAGCCTCCTCTTCAGTAAGTATTTGTCCCACTATCCCAGCATCTCTTAACCATTCTGTACTCTTCTTAAAAGAGATGAGATCACCAGGTGAAACTCTTCCCTTTTTGGAATAACTGTTACAAATGTCACAAAATGAGTTAGTTAGTTTGATTTAAAAAATATGGCCTTTTAAAGAAGAAGCTTATAAGCTTCTTGAAGAAGAAGTGTTTAAAACAATAACACCATAAAAACAAGTAATATAAAAAATTTGTTTTAAAGTCAATTCCTACTTTTTTTTCACTATATTGCAGAAAGCTCTTTATAAATAAAATTGAAATTTTCCTCTTACATCTGGAGCCATCTATTGTTAGATGTATGAAACTTAAATCTAAAGAAAAACTAAAATTAATTAACTAAATTTAATTAATGAATTAATATTTGAAAGAACTGTATTAACATCAAATGTCATCCACTGCAAGTTCAAAAAAATGTATTTGAACTCGAGTGGATGAATAACAAGTATTTTATGAACGATTGAAAATTTGAACAAGATATATATAGGGAGAGTGTGAACTAATAGAAGGAATTTAAATAAGCTTTACACTTATATAATTGTATCTATGATATTTTTATGTATCATTCTGAATCTTCAATCCAGGGGCAGTCAACCTTTTTATACCTACCACCCACTTTTATATCTTTGTTAATATAAAATTTTCTAACCACCCACAGGTTCACAGTTGCGGTGATTTATTCAATTCCTGCTATTAGTTCACACTCTCCCTATATATATCTTGTTCAAATTTTCAATCGTTCATAAAATACTTTTTTATCCATCCACTCAAGTTCAAATACATTTTTTTGAACTTGTAGTGGATGACACTTTATGTTAATGCAGTTCTTTCAAATATTAATTCATTAATTAAATTTAATTAATTAATTTTAGTTTTTTTTTAGATTTAAGTTGCATGTATATAATAACAGATGGCTCTAGATGTAAGAGGAAAATTTCAACTATATTTTTAAAGGACTTTTCTGCAATATAGTGAAAAAAAAGTAGGAATTGACTTTAAATTTTTTTTTATATTACTTGTTTTCAGGTTAATTAGTTTGAAATCAATAAAACTCTATTTAAATACATAAAACATTTTAAAACTCCTTAAATGAAATAGTTATCACTCAGGGAATTATTATTCCGCTAAAGACGTCAAGAATTTAAAAATTATTGTTTCCTAATGTTGTTTGAATTCATTTTTTTACATTTATAAAATCAGTGGTCACCCAACACACTTTAAGAAAAATTGAGGCAAAATATTGTACACTCACATTGCGTTTAAATGTGTTTTTCAATTTCAAATAATTAAATATTTTAATGCTATGTAAATATAATTTGTGAATGAGTTTGGACTGCTGAATATAGCAATATTTTAGGTTTTTCACAGCGTTTTTTATCCTTTTTTTATATTACTTGTAAATTAGGGAAGTTACTTTACTTTATAAAACATAAAGCAGAGTTATATGTTAAAGCATATAATAATAATTTCTTACATAAGTTTAAGACGGACTTTCACTAAGTTTTGCAAAATAAATATTTATAAAACAATTTACTGAAGTTAAATCTATATTTAATTTATACTTTGCATACATACAAGTATGAAGTCTGAGGAAGTTACATTCAATTAATTAAATTATTAATGAAAACCAAGATGCTGATGAGGAGAATCGAAATACTGGATATCTGATCAATTTTTGTATGGAACAATCAAAGGTCTCCTCTTTTCGAAATATTCAGACAATTTCTTTCTTTGGTTATAATATCATTAACAGCACTAAAAATTGTTTCCACAAGATATGAAGTAAGGAAATGTATCAATAAACTAAATAACATTTTCCACATATTTGGATATGACAGACATTTTTAATTAATGTTTGAAAATTCTTTTATTTCAACATTAAAAAAATCCATTAAATTTAAAAAAAGGAAAGGGCTTCAGTAACCGACTAAATCCATATTGACCACCATGAAAGCTGGGCCATCACTATCATGAAAACCACCCTATCGCTTACCAATAATCCCTGACCCCCACTAGTGGGCGGTAGGGACCAGGTTAATTACCACTGCTCTAATCTATTAGACTTACGTAATAATCATATCTATTATATTAATGTATCATTCTCTATTCTATTACATTTATATATCATTTTTATTATACTATACTAATGAACTATTCTCTATGTTATTACATATATGCATTCTTCTCTATTCTCTCTGAATTATTTCATATACTATAAGATTGATTTCTGCTGCATACCACAAAGTAGGCAATAACATATGATGGTCAACTACAAGTTGGAAAACAGAAATAGCTTGTTTAAAACTACTTTTTTATGAGAAAATGAACTTACAAAACAGCTTAAGACCTGATATACAAATTGTATAAACAAAACAAAACAAATAAAACTGTCAATAGTATAGCCAACTTAATCAATTTGCAGCTTGTCTTACAATAATGCCTCTCAAAAAAAGTTGAGAAAATGCACAATAGTTGTTGCACTAGGCAAATGAAGAAATGTTGCAAGAGTCAGAGAAAAAATTTCATAGAGTAATGGCCTACAATAAAGTATATTGTTTTTGGCCACTAAATATTACATCATCGAAGTCGAAACACAAATAGGGTAAAATGATAGATAAACCTCATTCATTTATTTAAAACATCGAAAATTTCTTTTAAGTATAGTAACAAGTACAAATATAATATCAATCATCGTAGAAGTAGACTTGATAGACGAATTTTGCTATCTGATGCAGCAAGAAAAAATTTGTTGTAATGCCAGAAAATTATTGGTGAAACGTTCTTATTTTACTTTCAGTATTTCTGTTATCATAGATTCTATACGTACATGTAAAATGTCTTTTATAATAATTTTACCTCAATACAATTTAAAATAGTAGCCTCATATCGAGATGATATCTATATACATCCATACATACATACATACATATATATATATTGAGATCGATTCATATTTATTTAGGCAAATATTGCTGTTTTTAAAAATATTTTTACTGTCGAAATATTGCCCATTATTAATAGTTTTTAAAAGCTGTACAAATATTGACAGTTTTTTCATGATCATGGAATTTCATCCAAAATTTCAATATTTCAATAAGGATGGAGATAATTTAGAAATAGTTAGTCATTCAGGTATTTAAACAGATATGATTTTAAAGGTTTTTGATTGTTTTTGCTTGTAACTGTATTTTTATAAGTTATTTAAACATAATTAAATAAAAATTTATAATCATCTTAATAATAGATGCGTTAGTAAAACAATTTTTTGCCCACCTTCTAAATTTTTCATCAAATTTTGAACTCAAATCACTTGAATTCACTCTTGTGGGCTTCAGATGTTTGTAATCATTAAAAGGTGGAGTTAATTGTTTTTTACTTTTATTTTCAGCAAAATTGGGATGTTCAATTTTCCTAGGAGGAAGATTAAAATAATAAGAATTTGGGCGATTTTCAGAGGACTTCTGTGGAGAATATTTGCATGCATCCTTTAAGGATGGTTGTTCAATTTTCAGAGAGCGTTTTGGAGATCGAATTGCTTTGCTTGCTGATAAAATCTTTTTTCTCACTGGTGTTCGAAACACTGGTGAAGGTAACACGAACATTTCTTCATATTTTTTTCGATATATATCTTCGTTTATTTGAGGTGGTTTCTCTGGAACCGTATCTAGGCTGATATCTGAAAAGTAGTCATTAGGAATGTCACAATTTGATGATGTCATTGTTTGATTTTCAATGTGTTCAGCTGTTAAAAGTGGGTGATATTCATGATTTGATGATTTGTGAAATTTGTTAATTGGTTTCTGTGAATGTCCTGGCTGATTAGTACCGCTAAGAGTAAACTCAAAACTTTCGGTGGGGTGCAATGGAATGGTTCTAATTGCTGGTTTCATGGGTTTCAAAGCTTCAGTCTTTTGTAGATTGAATAATTCAAGATTCTTAAGACGTTCTCTCTCGATGCTTTTAAGCTCAAAGGAACGTTCTCTGTGATGGCGACACATTTCCAAAATGTCTTCACTTGACAACTTCTGTTTGGCTTCCAGTGCCTTTGCAGAAGAATGTTCTTTATTGCTTATGTCTGTGCGCGTCACTTTAATAGATATGGGTGATGTTACGCAGGGTGAAGTGTTAGAAGTATCTCTAGATATGGTCATATTGACATTGCAATTAACACTTCCAGTTGTCTCTTTCGGACTTAAAATTATCGTAAAGTCACTTTGAATATCTTGCATTTTACAAGTGCATTGGTCTGTGGTGTTTGGATACGTTAAAATTGTAGCGTTACCAGTTCCATAATCATGAGTCTCCATTGCATTCCAGTCTTGATATGAAGTTATTTGGGTTTTTGGACTATTTATTAAACTTGCTTCCTGATCTCCAGTATCACCACCTTCTGATGGTGCATAGGGCAGCTTCCAAATATCTTCTTCATCAGAATATGTTTCGAGTCCTTTGAACCTTACACGTTTGCGATTACTCAACGGAGAAGGTTTATTATTATCTTCATATAGCATTTGATAGCAAGTTATGTTTTCATTTGCTGAATAATTGTTTGTGGGAATTGAAATATCGCTCAAATCCTCATGTTGTATATTTTCGTTTGTGGATAAGGTAGTATCTTTCGACTTTTTCACCTTTTTTTCATATCTTATACTCTCAGCTAAAGCCAGGTATTGATCCAGTGTTTGCTGTTCTCCTATATCATCTACTGGAGGGCAATACTCGTCTTCGTTGTTGGTGTTTTCGATTACTGGATTCATTAGTGTTTCTTCTAAATTGGACGCTTCTGCATTTCCAAAAGAACATTTTAAATGCAATTCATAGCCTTCGCATGAAGTATTCGATGAATTAATCTGAATAAAATATTCTTCATGATTGGGTTTATTTTTGTTTTTATTATCTAAATATTTATTATCAGTATATATCGGATCAGTGTTATTATGATCGCCGTAATTTTTTAAATAATATGAATCATCAATATTTTCAGATATGGTCATGATTTCTTGATTAGTTTCCACAGGAATTAAAGCAGAATCGGCTGAAGGATAAGGATCCACATATTTAATGTTTTTTAACAGTTCTTCATTGGGATTATGATAAAAATTGTAATCAAACAAAAGCTCTTTTAAAAGTCTCTTAAAATTCTTTGGGTCCTTTTTATTCAAATTATAACACTGAGCTATCTCATTTTTAACGTAACTTATTATTTTCTTAATTGTCTTTTGTATTTGCAATCCCATTTCTTCTGTAAATTTTATTGCAAATTTGTTATGGTGAGGGATCAATTCCTTTTCAGTTTCATTAACATCAACATTGCCACATTCTTGATTTACCTTTTTTGAAATATTGCTTTCTAGGAAAAAATTATTTTCGTCTGATCGAAAGTTTTCCATTATTGTTTCAGAGATTGCTGTATTATTAAATTTCGTTTTGTTATCGTTTGTTACAAATCCAGAACTATCCCTTTCGAAATCAGTCATTAGGTCCGTTTTTTCTGTACTTATAACATTTGATGGTTGATCTCCATACATAAGAGCATGACCGACCATCATTTGATTTGGTTTTATGCCTGGTATTTGCATGGTAGGGAGATTATTATCAATTTCTATTGAATTTTGTGTACAGTTTTGTTTCAAGACTTCATTTTGCTGTTGGACACTTGCAGAGGATATTTCATTTTTCGTATTTTCAGGTGAAGATTTAATATTGAGTGAATTCAGTAAAACATTGCGTGAACGTCTACGTTTGCTTTTTTTCTTGCAATTTGATTTATTACTCATATTATTCGTATCGTTATTTTCAAGACCTGGAATTTGTTTGGCAGCCAACCTGCAAGTTATGTTCTTATCTTCTGACATTTCGTTGAAGTTAGCTTTATGATCACCACTGCATTCCAGTACATCCGATAAATTTTGCTCACATTTAAATAAAAAACTACTTTGAGTTGCATTGTCGGTTAAGAAAACTGGTAATATCTCATCACTATTGGAAATATCTTCGTTTTTCTGCTCAATTTCAGCAATATTATCGCCAATGAATTTTATGTTCTCCTTAGAATGTTCAGTTTTTCTGGGCTTCTCTTTGCTATATGTATCACGTTTTTCTGTTTTATATGATTGAAAAGTGTTTTTAATATCTTCAGTTTCAGGAATGTTATCACCCAAGAAATTATATATATTCTCACAATTTTCAGTTGTGTTTCGTATATAATTATATGAATCATATTTATCTATTTCATATGATTGAAAAGTGTTTTTAGTATCTACAGTTTCATGAATGTTGTCACCCACAAAGTTATATATATTCTCGCCTGAATCTTCAGTTGTTTTTCGTATGTATTTATATGTATAATCTTTATCTATTTCATATGATTGAAAAGTATTTTTAATACGCCCAGTTTGAGGAGTGCTGCCACCAATACAAGTATTTATGTTTTCAGTCATTTCTGATTCTTTTTGGTTATCTTGGTTCTTTTTGGATGCATTAAACTTTTCTTTTTTATGAGCTTGAAAACGTTTTTTAGTATGGTCGACGGAAATTAGTTCAACTATATTTTCATCATTATTGTCAAGATTTTTATGAGTCTCTAGACAATTATCATCAACACAATTATTTATGTTTTCAATGGTGTTTTCAGCGTCAGATTCCTGTTGATGTGATGCATCGAGTTTTTCTTTTTTATAAGCTTGCAAGCTTCTTTTAATATCGTCGATGGAAATTATTTTAACTATATTCTCATCACTATTGTCGAGGTTTTCATGTGTCCCTAGGCACTTTTTAACCGCCTCTGATAATTCCGTGTCAAAAAATTGAAAAGTCATCACCTTGTATTTACTAGATTTATCGTCGTCTTTTGCATTTTCATCATCTGAATTTAAAGGCGTCAGAGGCTGAGGATTAGTTTTCCGAAAAAGTGTAGTATTTATTGAACTACCAACTTTTGAATTAAATGAAGACACAGGATCGAGATCCATTTGTTTAAAACGTGTTGTTTTAGATGTATTTTCAGCTTTTGAATAACGCGGCGTCGAAGACTCTTTAATGTTTTCTTCAGAAAATAAAGTTTTATTTGAGTTTCCATCCTTCGAAGCAAATGTCTTTGTAGGATCATGCTGAATTTGTTCGAAAAATGTAGTATTTATTGAATTTACAGTTTTTGAATAGCACAACGTCTCAGGCTCGACATCTAATCGTTTAAAGTTTATTGAATTTTCTGCTTTGGATGTGATATGCGTTAAAAGTTCTTCATTGATTTCCTCAGAAAATTTAGTTTTACTTGAATTTTCGTCTTTCGAAACAAACGTCGCCGTAGGCTCGTGATTAGTTTGTTCGAAAAGTGTAGTTCTTGTTGAAATTAAATCATTAGAATTTAACGACTTCACAGGTTCATTAGGAATTTGGTTTAAAATTATAGTTTCAGACCAATATTCATCGATAGAATTTACTGGTCCCTGACCCAATTCCTCTGGAAGTAGAGTGTTATCTGAATTTTTGGACTGGCATTCATTTTCATGAGGGGAAATCTCATCTTTACACTGCATATCATTTCTTGAATCGCGATTTATTTCATTGCTGAACAATTTGCGTTTCGTGATATGGTCGAAAAATTCTACTGGAACTTTGCAGTGCACTTCACAAATATGCTGACGATTGCTTATAAAATCGATTAACTGTGCAACAGATTCATTTATTGAACTTAATTCAAAGACCTTAACGTTTGGTTCACTTTCAGACTTCAAAATATCAATCAAAGAGATATCATTTGATAAACAGTCAGCAATTTTGAATTCACTAGATGACTTACAAAGGACAATGAGTTTTTCATTGTGTTGGTCTTGTTCCTTCTCTGAATGCATGTGTTCATTACTAATATCAACTTTCTCTTCAAATGCATCGGTTGATTTATTTAGAAGATTTTTTGATTCGTTGCCTTTGCTATTAATTTCATCAAGATTGCTTGAGGAACTCATCATAATGTACCCATTATCTTCAGACGTACTAATTTCATCAGACAAATATTCAACAGCAGAAGAAAGGACATCTAAAATGTTTTGCGAACAGTTTTTTCTTTGACCTCCTTCATTAGTCTTCATTATTTCTTCTGACTCTGAACTTTCTATGTCTGATTCTGACTCACTTAATTTTAGTTTGGAAGACCTACCAACTCTATTCCTTTCTCGGTCTATGGAAGAATTAATTTGAATTTTTTCATTTGGTATAGGGCATTCTACGTCATAGTAAGTTTCAAAATAAGTAGTTGGATTTTTTCCTGGACCCTTCTTTTTCTTACGCAGCTTGAAGCAAGGCTTCAGAAAGAATGCCATCTACCAAATAAAAGAAATTAATTAATGATAAATGATAAAACTTTTTGTATTAGTAAAAACGTAGTAGTTTCAAAAATTATTACAGAACTAATTGAAATAGAAAAATATAATTATTTGACGTAAAGATTTAAAAAAAATTATATGATTTTGTTTTGAATTAAACTTCCCTTTAAAAAAAAATCGTGTGATTCTCTAATACTGTGATCTTTCGGTTAAATCAACAACATTTATCGGAAATCGTCGCCAAACAGTCAGGAGTTCTAAACATTGTCAATTAATGTCTGCTCTTTAAAAGAAGACTTCCGATTATTTTGGTAGAATACTGCACAAAGATTAATAAATTGCTTGAGTTTTATAAGTATTTTTTGTACTTTTCTGTTTTACACGCTATTTAGTATCAAATATAAAAGGACTCAAACGCATAGAGAAATGGGGAATGAGTCAATGGTATTGAGTCAAGATATTTGGCACGATAAGCTGTAAATTCTTGGCGCGCTTGCGAGCGTTTTGCCTGGCGTCAGTCGTCAAGTAAACAAATAAAAGATAAGATAATAAAAAGCATTTACAGTTACTACAGCAGCCTTTTTGTATACTAATTACTACGGCAAAATCAAATTATAGAACAGTAATATTAAATAAAAAATACTAATATAATTATTCGAGTTGTAACATTGGCGAGCTATTTGGAATACATAATTCTACACTCAATGCGGAAAAGTACCGAAATCATTTCAAAATAATAAATATTTTATTTTAAATAATAATGTTAGATATAAATCTATAATAGTGTAAATACTTCTGCTTATAATTATTTGAATTTGAACTCAATGCATAAATTATTAACAATTCGCATATCTCTGTATAATACGTCGTATATTTTATGTGTGTTTTTGGTTCCATCAAACATTTGGACATTAATTCGTAAACGTATGTGCGTAAAAGTGCCAATAAATTATCGATAATCGTCCAAACATCGTTATTGATCTTTAAGTTGAGTTTTAATGTTTTTATGTAGAGTCATGAGGAATATTATCTATCCATATATCTATCTATCTATCTATATATATAGAGGTTTGTATGTGTGCATATTGTAACCATGTTTCTTCATTTTCAAACACAATTTTGACGAGATAAATGGAATACATACTTTTTGAAATTGTCCAATACAACTGTTAAATTTTAATTAACTCTAATTGAAAAATTAAGCTCAATTTGAAATAGGATGAATTTTGAAGTCAAATAAAACTCGTAAATCAATGGCTGTTAATTTATACACATCGAACAGAAAGTATTCATTATTTACATAAAGCTGTTCACAGTGTTGCCAATGGACAAATGTATTTTAAAGTTTGAAATGTATATTAATATTTAGCAACACGGCGTATTACCATGTGCAAAATTTGATATTGTTTCGGTGTGAAGTTTATCTCCATAAAATCGCATTGAGTTATAAAAGACAAATCAGTTTTGGTTAAACTCGTAAATTATTTTCCTCGTGCATTATAAAATTACAATTAAATTAGTGTAGTAATTTTTGCAGTATGCCTTTTTTATCTCATTTTTTTTTTCAATTCCTATAATTAGTTCACACTCTACCTATATATATCTTGTTCAAATTTTCAATCGTTCATAAAATACTTTTTATTCATCCATTCAAGTTCAAATAAATTTTTTAAGCTTGTAGTGGATTACACTTGATGTTAATACAGTTTTTCCAAATATTAATTAATTAATTAAATTTAATTAATTAATTTGAGTTTTTTTTAGATTTAAGTTGCATGTATCTAATACTAGATGGCGCAGGAAGTAAGAGGAAATTTTCAACTTAATTTGTGAAGGACTTTTCTACAATACAGTGAAAAAAAAGTACACAACTTTTTTTATATTACTTGTTAATGTTAGCGTCACTCTAATATTTCTTTTTTTTTCTTTCTAATGCAGCTGGCAAACCCAGATAGCTTGGTCTTGGATGCCTTAAGGCAAATGCTGCACAGACGTACTCACTTTGCATTACCTAGGGGGCGTGTGTAACTTGAAGATAAGCCACGGACGCGGAGTAACAATGCCCCTGCAACGCTCTACGATCCTATTAGACCGGGAGCTACTTTTTAAAGTGGATTCCGAACCACTATAAACAACCATGGTACCGCCGGGACTTGAACCCGAAACCTGCTGTACCGAGCGCCAGAGCGCTAGCCACTCGGCCATTCAGGCCCTGTGTCACTCTAATATTAAATACGTCTAATGTCAAACTTCTTTGTTTCAACTGGAAATGATTAATGATCGGTATGCATATAGGACTAGTAATTTCCACTTACTATACTACGTAGAAATCACTAGTTCTAGTATAGTTTAAATTACTATACATTTTAACATGATTTTATTCTGCATTTACATAGATATTTTCCCAAAGAATTTTCATTATAAATAATAAAGAGTCTGTCATTTAATCCTTAATATCTGGACGTTTGAATATGTCTTATATAAGAAAATTTTCCTTTAGTACGTTTGACCTTATATATTTAATCTTGTTACTAAAATTGGGATTGTAAAATTTATATTTATCAGAGTTCAATAAAATTTTTCAAAACGTATTAATTAAATAGTTCTGCAGAAATTGGACACAAAAGAAAAACTATAGATTCATTTTCTATCTTAAAAATATTCGAAATTGAATACATTTGAGTTCAAAGTGTGATAAATTTTAGTGTAGGGCAAGGGTCTCCAAACTAATGCCCGCCAGTGTCATCAATCTGGCCATGACATCCATTGATCAATCACGAAATATTGAAAGGTCCATTGATCTTTGAATGATCTGCATTCAGTGTCTATTTTTCGATTCTTTTCCATACTAATAAATCATACACAAAAAAAGTACAAGCTAAATCAAAATACAGTTACGTATGGGCGTTAATCTGTTACCTATAAAGGATATTACCTACCTATTTCCGCTTTTGTCATCAAGTCTAGATGTCGTCTACTAGATGTCGTCAAGTCTCACGGTTGTATTGATACACACAATTGAACCAGCGAATTTAGCAAGCGTATGCTCGCTCAGTGCGCGTACCCAGCGACTAGTCTAGAAATTATAGATAATGGCAGAAAAATTAAAACGGTGTTGGCCCTTGGTACTTACTGGAGTAAACAGTGTGGCCCTAAGGCTGAAAAGTTTGGAGACCCCTCGTGTAGAGCATTATTATCTATACCTTTCACAACAAAAATTTTCCAACCTTGCTCAAAATGGTGATATTTATTAACTTAGTTTACAATAGAGACCTTGGCTATGTTGAAGTAAATCAAAGATCCTTAAGGATACCAGTGTGCTGACTATACATTTTCCTAGAAAATCCCAATTATGTTAAATTTAGTTCAAGTCGGAAAACGTGTTGGCCAACTCACAAGTGTAATAGTCTTCTTACCAAGTTTATTCTCCACCAACGACATCTATGTGATTTAACATTATGTACTTGTAGGATGAAGGAGTCATCAACGGTATCTTCATAAGGACAAAAATTTGAATAAATAAAAAGCATTTTCATGTATCTCCAGTGGATCTTCAGTAATGACTCCCATTGAATGTCGCAAGAGAAGATCTGAAGGGGATTGACGCATCGGCTCTGTTACTCCTTGCAGTTGACTTCAATTGTGGATTTAAATGCTGATTTTATACGTAACAATGAATTCTAAAGTCTATAAATTACAAGAAGGCTCTATCTTTGCAAAACTCGATAATTTTTTTATTTTTTATTTTAAATAAAATGACAAATGTAAATAAAATATGATTCATAGCATGGAACGTAACTTGACTCGAATGAGGAAATTCTTCTGATGATGCAAAAAAAATTTATTGTAGGATGTATTTGTCTTGTAGTATGAAGGAATCACCAACTACAGCTGTGTAAGTATAGTTTACAATGGATCAATAAAGATATCACACAACTGAGCAATAACGACTTCCAGTGGCTGTTACAAGAGAAAAATCTTAAGTGGGTTAGTATAATGGCTGTGGGTAGCTATGGGTATAGAAGCTAATTCGGCCCTTATAAATACATGAAACAGTTTTAAATTACAGAAGTATTCATATTAATTCATGCTATATTGGATTTTCTTTCTATTCACTCAGAAACTCACTACTGCAGGAAAATAATGTTAAATATTCGTGTCTAAAACATAGATATCTCTAAATTTCATAGCGTAGTTTCTACTTTTTTTGTCAATGCAATATTGCAATGTAATATTGCAATGCCCATTACTTTTTACATATATTGCATAATTTTTAAGAAAATGTACTTAATTTTTAGCCTTGCAATAGTTTTCAGATTGGAAGCACATATATTATGTAACTGTGAAACCAAACGTGACAGCTGCACATTTGCGAGATTTGGGGTCAAATATCAGGAACTAATTTTTCTAATTCTTGTATTTTAACTTACTTAGTACGATTTTTCTTTTAAGAATCCTTCAGAAATAACGACAAAGAAATAGTACAGAGTATGGAATCGATCTCGCTACTTTGCTGTTGCTAGATCTTAGAGATACCTCTGGAATAAAGGGTTGCAAGACACCGATGGTTCGAGGACGTTTAGAATTAATAGGAAAGAATAATCATAACAAAGAAGATTCTAGATCTCAGAATTTATTTGTAATTATTTCTGAAGGATCGATTCTCCAACAGCATTTAACTGGTGAATGGCGTTCTTCCACATAATTTTAATCTTTTATTTTTATTAATTAATTTCCGTTTTAATTATAATACTTTTATTTTTGTTAACTTCAATTTAGAAGAATCCATACAGTATTTTCTTTTTCACTTGCAATTTTTTCCTCTGCCTCATCATCGCATTTTGTGGGGATTTATTCTGAGCTTTTGATATAACCAACTTGTCATGTTTCTCTTTCCAGCCATGCCTACTTCCTTGTAAAACTTAAGTCTAATGTCCTCTATGGCTTATTTAATGAACCAAAACAGATCACAAGAACAAACAGCTCTTTTCACACTTAAAATAGTAATGTGAGGTATCAAAATGTCCGAGAAGTCCCTTTAATTGTTTATTTTATTTTATTTTTAATTGTTTTGGATAACATCTGTGGTTACTGAAATACAGCTGGACAAACATTTTTCTTTAAAACTTTTAATATCAGGTAACTAGAAAACTTTTCACTTTTTCATGAAGTAAATTGCAAAAGCCACTGTGGAATCACATTAATTTAAATAAAAACTACATTGACTACTTTCAGATAGATTATATAAATGACTTGCTTCGTAGTAAATTTATCGATTATTATTTTTTTTTTATCTTAAAGGTGATCTTGTATTGTTAGTTATTATAATGTACCATATAATGTTAATTATTATTACGTGAACATAATATTGCCATGGTTAAAGGTTTGTGATGTCTCTTGAAAAAGGAAGTCAAAAAATAAAAAATAATAAGAAGAATATAAGTTATTATTTAAAACAGATTAATACCTTCAGGAACATTTCATTTCAAAACTTTCATTCACAATTTTCATTTCAAAAACTTTTATTTTAAACAAATACTGATTTTAATTTTATTTATGTGTATTTTAAAACTGATAAGATAAATTATGTGTTGCTAAATTTAACGATTACCCGTATTAAGTTACGTGCTCTGTAGTTTACTTTAAATTGTCTGAATTTCAAAATATAACAGAATATTTGTTTTAACATAATTATAAATAGTATCAATGAATTAGTTCATGCTTATAATTTAACCATCACTTAAAGACTTATTTGTCAAAATTTGGTAGAGCTTTTTTTTTTTTTTATTCCCCTTTTCTTTCTGTTTTTTTTTTTTTCCTTCTAAAGACCGAATATCGCAACGGTATAAATGCTGTTGCGTCAAGCTAGGAGAAAATTGTCGCATAATATGGGGCTTATTGTCGCCTATATGGGGCTTGGAAGCAGTTGATTTGTCATATTTTATTATAGTTTATTATTTTTTGGAAGAGCTTCAGAGTTTATGTGTCTAACGCATGATGCCTACTATGGTCACTTATAGTGTGTTCATTCACGTTTATCATTCAAGAAGGGTTCTTCATAATTATTTCGGTCAAATCACAAAATATCGAGCGTCGGAATTTGCCGATAAGTCGTGGCAGTAATTTTGGTGGCGTCAATTGAGCGATAAGTCGCTAAATGTGATTTCTTGTTCTGTTTGCAATTCACTTTATATACAATGGCAATCCTTTTTATGGCGCACTTTGACTTTGTGACGAAAAACATTTTTGACGCCAAATTCCAGCCGACCCTATTCTGCGATTTTGTTTTAATAATGTGAAAAATTGTAAAAGATTGAAATTTTTTCATTTTTCTGATCCATTATTTGACCCTAATTGATTGCTTTTCACATAATAGCTTCTGTCTCTGTATATTTTCATCCTTTTTTTATTCGTTTCCTAAATAAATTTGTTCATAATAAAGTTTTACAAAGTAAAAACACATTTTTTAATCATTTCCTATTAAACATTTTCTATATAAAAGTTTTTCAAAATAAAGCAAATCATCCCATGTCTTATCCCCTTTATTATAATACACAATTGCCAATTTAGCACAGACGTATAAAAACTTACAGAAAAATTTTGTTTTTTTCGTGTGTTCGTGACATTATAGGTTTTCCTTTTTTGTACAATAAAAATTAAAAAACAAATTTTCTACTTAATTAGTTGTATTATTATTGGTAGTATGAGCATTTAATTAGCAGTAATATCTTCTAAATCTAACAAATATATTTGTTGCAGAAAAATGCCATTTTTTTTTTATCCTCGTTAAATTCGTTTTGCCTTAACTAAAAAAAATATAATATACTAGTAATGTTGGTTAGAATTTGTTGAAAGTTTTCAGAATCATTAATACCCATTAAAATTAATTTCTAGTTTATTATATATTTAATTCTTTTTTTATTTCAATGCTGCAATTCATTTTTGATGATTTTATTCAATTAGAAACGTTTTAATAAAATACTGTTTTGAGAGCAAAAGTTTAATTTTATTTCCATAAATGTAAATTATACAAATAAACGGAACACTTATGAATAATACATTTATTCAATTTCAATAAAGAATAAATGTTAAAAGTAAAAGCAATTATTTAAAAGACTAGTTATTTATGAATATGTAACAATATCTCATTGTTTACGTTTCTCATAATAGCTTCTGGTTCTGTATATTTTATACTTGGGCAATGACTTGGCACAATTTATCTGTTTCCAAAATAAACTTATGTAGTTTCATACTTGGTATTATAGCATATCTAACATGCTTGGAATTCTTATATTAATTGTTCTGTTTGTCTGCAACCTTTAATAATTATATTATCCAAACTAAAATACAGATTTTACTTAGCATATGTTTTTTTTTTTTTTCTTTGGAACTGCAGTTTGGAAAAGTAGTATTTCTTTATCTAGATGATATTCAAGCAATTATCCAAAATATTTCGACAGATTATGCACCGGGCTTTAATTATAAATAATGATACTTCTTGTCAATAGTACAATCAGTACATCTAGATTATGTAGTATGTAACGGATTAAAGCTTCATAAAGTAGACCATTTTATGCCAGTTATATCGTTGTGTTGTTGTTTCTTATCCCACTTGGCAGACATCGAGGCCAGGCCCATGATCCCATATTGTACTCATGATTTAAGGGGAAGGAAGCAGCTTCTGTTGTGATGGAGCACCCGCAGGTAGAAGTCTGACTTTGGCTTCGTGACGCTCTTACAGTCATAGGAGACCGGGACCTATGTTATGAGTTATTTTTTTTCTAATGCAGCTGGCAAATAGACCGTGATCTTTTTATGGCATAAGGGCTGCATCGATGTTACTCACTATGCACTACCCAGGGGGCGCGTGTAAGTTGAAGATAAGCCACGCACGTGGAGTAACAACGCTCCCGCAACGCTCTACGATCCTATAAGGACCGAGACCTACGGTTTAAAGGGGATTCCGAACCACTACAAACGTCCATAGTACCGCCGGGACTCGAATCCGAAACCTGTGCCACCGAGCGCTAGATACTCGGCCATTCAGGCCCATATCGCTGTTAATCATGGAAGTTCAGTACCATTTATATTGGCAATGTTTCTCAGAAAGTACTGCAGTTAGAACTTTGAAATTGTTTCAGAACACAATATTCACATTCTAAATTATACTGAGGTGAAATTTAAAGCATAAGCATCTTTAAAATTCTAAAAGAGGTTATTTTTTTTAAATCAAAATTTGTATAAAATAAATTATTTTACATATATTTAAAAAAGTTCCCTTCAATATTTACATTCATATTACATGAGGCATGTAAAGACAAAAACAATATATCAATAAATAGCATAAAATAATATATGTCGAAATTCTTACTCAAATAAAACATTCCAGCTCCATATGCAATAGTTTCCTTATTTTTTAGTATTTTATCTTCTTCCCTTTATCTTTTTTCATTTCTTTTTTGTAAAAAATGGGCATAATTTGCTCTTAAAAGTGTCTCGTTATCGAGTGTTTGAGAGTAGTAATTGTATGCTATCCTGGTATGTTCCCAGTTGCAATAAAATATGTGCCTTAACAACGTTCACTTCATTAAATGTCTAATGATGTCTAAATGTAGATTTGTTTTTCAAATCCCGGGACCATATAGCATTATTACACACTCCTTTGGATTCTGAGAAAATAGGTGAGAAAGACCACGGATTATTTCCATAATTGATATAGGTGGGCTATTTAGATGTTTATAATCTCCATTAATTTGTGCTTCCTTAGAAGAGCACCATGGAACTTTTCCTTTAGGGCAATGCCCATGTTACAGATTTTCATGAGTTGAAGTTTTATGGAAAAATATTGCCACACAGCTTGCCGCATTTCTTTCACCTTTTGAAAGTTAAGACGAATAGCTAATACATAATAATTTTGAAGCTGTTCTATTTTGGTATCTATCAATCGATTTCGCCCTCCCAATGACTTCCCATAGGCCAATTTCTTATCTTTTTTTTTTAATCTACGGGACCCCATTCGTTTTTGGAAATGACCTATTCATTCCAATTTTTGTATTTTAAATTCCTCTCCGTACATATTACAGTTAGAAATAGCATCAAAGGCCCCGAAATTACTATCACCTAAATACTTGATGTAACGGAGACTTGTTTTAAAGATAACTTAAAAATGGATTTTGCAAATGAAATATCCTTTATTACAGTGGCTCCATCAACATTTCTTTTATAATTAGTAGTGTAAGCATTTTTGTTCTTACATAAACAATATTTTAACAAAATTTCAACATCAATTATCGTCCCTGCATCAATATTTGTGGCTGTTACAAGAGATGAATAACCCTACTATGCCATATAAGATGCCAAGAGATGAATGCTATGCCAAGAGATAAATAACACTACTTGGCCCTATTTAGAGATGAATAACGCTGCTTCTGCTGTGAACCATCTACAGCTACTACGATATTTTGTTACCTGAATTTTTTTTGTGAGTTTCACTGGCAGCTTTAGCTATTGTTTCATGGCACACATCTTTCGAAGCACTTAGAAGCATTTAAATGAAGGTACCAAATCTAGTTGGAGGACTTTGTAAACTCATTTAAACACAGAAAATTCTTACCGATTCTGCACCTCTATCAATAGATCTAAATGCATAAACAAATCTGGTTTTTATTATATGCAGTTTGGATGGATTATCCTGTGTTAGAAAGGCGTTAACTTTCAAAAAATTAAAATATTTTAACATTAAATTAACAACACAGCCATTATTATCTTTCTCACAATCAAAAGGAAGTTCACTGTTACAATATTCACATTGAACATGTATGAAATAAGTTCAGATATTATTTTAAAATTAATAATAATATTAGTAGAAAACTATTCAGAAAAATTACTACATCTTTCATTTAAATTTGGCATTTTCTTTCTGGAGCACATTTACTTTCATCTGCAGAAGAATTTGTTTTATTTAAAACAAGGTTACTTTGACTTTTTTTTCCATAGTATTGCCCTTTCCTTCTTCTTCTTTTTTTTTTTTTTTTTTTTTTTTTTTTTTAAGTACTTTTGTTTGAAACAGGGCGTATTTTTAAAAAAAACTATAACACAACAAACTAAACAGAACAAGTTATAAAGTTTGCTAAATGAATAGAACACGATCACACTCACTTGCATAGAATGACACACACTTGAATAAGTAAAAATAAAAAATTCAAACTCACAACAACATTTAACAACTTGCGTGAATCGCAATAAACAAACTCTGCAGTTACAACTACAGTCAATAAAAAATCTAGAAGAAAGAGAGAAAATATATTCTGAGGCTTTGTGTGTGTTTGTTTAAAAACTCGTTCAATGTTTACAAAATGATCTGTCAAGGTTGTGTGACAGTTTGTTTAGATTTCTTTAAAATCAGTTTTAATACACTTCTAATTGGAATTTTACCAAATGCAATAAATACATCGTTAGAAAGACAATCAATTGCAGATAATTTTTCAACAACAATTCCAAAATAGAAAGAGAAAGCCATGTCCATTTAAGAAACTATTTAACTACTTGCAGGTACTGTTTTTTTTTTTTTCTGGGTAATTTCAGCGAAAGAACAGATAGGTCAAGATGCGAGCATTTTTACTTCTGAGCAAGAAATTTTTTTTTTTTTTCATGCTGCTTTTAGATTCAGACGAAAAATTAACTCGGAATACATTGTCCCCGGTGGACTGTTCTTCGTATACATAAAGTTATAAGAATGTGTTGACTGATAGTTAACACATTTTGCTTCTAATTTACAATCTGTGTACGGATGATTGCTAGAAGTACAGTTAGAAGAAACCATTTTAACAAGATGACCAATTATTGAAGTGCCTGTATCCCTGACAAATAAATCATCTTAAAAGTTTTAGAAAGTATTGGTATACACGGCAGTTTATTGATATGTCAAGAAATTACTTTAGATTTTGTATTGTGAATTAAGATGTGAAATCTGAAATTACTTTCTTGCAAAACTAATAGATGATATCCAGCTTTAATGTTTTTTGGATGAAGAAGGCTAATAATTTAAAAATTAGAAGTTTCATTGGTATACATTCAGATCCCTTTTTATTTGCGATTCTTCAAACAAAATGAAAAAGGTTCACAGTGCAATTATCGTTTTAATTCGAATTATGTAAGAAAAAGTAAAGATCTTTCAAGTACTTCACAATGAAAGAAATTCAATGACTTAACTACTTTGATTCGCAAATTGTAATCAAGCAATTACCCTTAAAAGGCCTTTGTCTGCGAAAATGTATTTGTCTAAAAAAAAGGTAGCCTGATTTTTGTTTCCTTACTGATTTTGTAGTGCTGCCAATGCCATGTAATATATTTTCTGATTTTATATGAGGTGCCATTAAACAGCAATTATTTACTATGTCTTAGTTGCTAATACAAAAGTTGGTATGAAAATTTCCGTTTAGGCCTTACTTGTCCAGTTTGGATTCTAACTACTTCAATTTCGAATTTCTACGCGCTATTATACATATTTGATGGCCAACTGAATAGAGCTCTAGCCTTTGGTATCACAAGCTCCAGATTCGAATCTTGGAAATAGCATGGATGTTTATTAGTAGTTCGGAATCCATATTGAATTGTAGGTTCCGATCTAATTAACCTAAAGTGTGCAAAAATGGCCATAGTGCGACAGACCCAACCAAACCACCTTTTTAACAAAAATATTTTTAAAAAAATTATGTTGTGCTTACACTTATCTCAAGTCAAAAGGCATTCTTTAACATTTATTTGAATATTTGTCTTATTCATCTACATAACAATATCTACGCATGCTTAAAAATGTGCGCGTTTCATTCATACAATCTGTAACCTCTAGCCGTATAAAATTAACTTACGCTACAACCATTTCATTAAACCTATTCAACATTTGAACGAAATGAGTTACGTATCCTTCCGCAACCCTAATTACGCTATTAAGCCGAAACCGTCAGATGCTGGAAACCTATTATTGCAGATCTTTCTCGAATTGCTACTTCCCCTCATTCGGGATGTGCACTGTTTACGGAAAGGGGTATTAACGTTACCAGTGTGGTATATGTATCATTGAATTAAGCAAATTAGAATGGTACATCCATTAGAAGGAAAAATAGCCCTGTTTCCCAATGCTGGTACCAATCTGATTTGCAGACACAAATGATGTTGTTACTTATCAGCGCAATAAGGTTTTCCTGTTTTTCCCGAAAACTTGTGGAGGAAACCGGAAAATAAATTTAGAATGTCTGATCGTTATTTTTGGCGGATAAATTATTGTTGCTGTCTTCGTAGAAAATGTTTACCACCCCCTCAACAATCTATTTTATTAGATATTCATCAATAACTAGATTAAAAAAATATCTGCTTTTAAGGGTTTTAATATTTCCTCTCTATGCATATATGGAAAATTTGAAAAAAATGTATTTATTTTGAATTGTTCCGCTTATTTCTATTATTGACTTTTATGGAAGTAAAATTAAAAGCCCCCTTTCAAAATAGTAGTTAGTTAAGACATTTTAAAATGGCAGAATTAATACAAATGATGAATTGACACTAATGGATTCAAAGAGAGTAAAAAAACAAGAAATATCTTTTTGATGAATATTCATGATCTAGGAAACTTTCAGCGAAATTTAGCTGTATTATCAGATTCAGTTTCAAAAATTGTTTATTATTATGAATATTAAACTAAAGGGGAACGAATTTAATGGGAATAAAATTTTATTTTTCTTTAAAATAATTACATTTTAGTGTAGCAAATATATGGGTTGTATTTAGAATATATTATTAGTAATCTCAAGTTAAATTACCAAAATCTCTTAAATTGCCAATAATAATACAGTATTTTAAGTAGAATTTTTATATTTCAACTTTTTATGATGTAAAAATAGCAAATTAATTGTACTGCGTACACATCAAAATGGCATGTTTCTTCCATAAGCTTTCAATGCTTTGGCGCTATTACGCCAAATTGGCGACAGTATATTATAATAAAAGCATTGCTACAGAATACTTCTTTTAAACTTGAAATGGAACATTAAAATAAATACAAAGTATTAATTACAATTAGCCAAACTAATATTATTATTAATACAATTAGTTTTTAATTTATATACTAATTGTAATCTAATCTAGTGAATTTAATATTTTTTTGTTAATTATAATTGCAACAATCAGTTATTACGAAACAATTTTCTACTCTATATAAGCAGACATTGCATGTTTTGATGAAGTTATATTGAATCTAAAGGATATTATGATTATTTCAATAATAGAAAAATGTATGTTTATTTCTTTGATTCTTCTTAACCCTACAACGTTTAAAATAGTTTACAAAGTTTGGTCAATTAAATATACAAATAACACATTAAATTGAAAGTAATTTTTCGATTGTATAAGTTTCATTATACAATCTAATGTTATTTTTGATATTGTATTTACATTTGAGGAAAATTTAAATGTTAATTAAATAATGTTGTATATTTTTTGTCATTTTTTAAAGTGGAATATTTATATTCACTTACAATATTCACTATTTATCATTATAAATCTTCCATAAAAATGTATAAATATAAATATTAATAAGTGCATATTTAATGCTTTTTTCGTGTATTTTAATGAGATACTAATCCCCTGTAAATTCTCCTTTTACTCCTTTACTCCTTACTATTGTATATGTAATCACTTGAAATCGCTTGTAAGTAATCACTTGAATCACTTGAAAAAAATTCAAATGTTGATAAAATAAAGTTAAAAAATAAAAAATTATATAAATAGATAAAAAATGAATTTTTCTAACACAATGTTATATATAAAAAATAATGTTAAAAATAAAATAATGCTTTACAAAAAGATAATGTTATATATTTTCTGTAATTTTTTATAACGGAATATTTATATTGACTTACAATATTCACTATTTATAATTATAAAGCTTACATAAAAAAACATAAGTATAAATATTCATATATGCATATCTAATGGCTTTTTCATGTATTTTAATGAGATATTAATCCCCTGTAAATTACACAACAGTCTAGACTTTTGTGATTAAGGATATTAAATCAATGAGAAGATGATTTTACAAAAAGAAAACCCTCTCTGTTATTGGAAATGTGTTTATGGGGGCATTATGAGACCAAATTGCTTCTATACCACCCTTTGATATCCTGATCTCTTTTTCCATTTATTAAGGGCCATTAATCATTTTTGAGCTTTATAAATCTAAAAGTACCAAGCTAAAGAAAGAAGAAAATAACTTTTCGTGAAAGAGGGGAAATAACTTTTATTTTACTCCTGCAGAACATTAATATCGATGGGAGGGTTTTTTTTGGTTCCATCTCTCCAATAAAAACTCACTCGATTATTACTTATTATTTTATTTTTTGCTTTATTATTTTTTTTTAATAATAAAGTTTAATTCAGGAAGCTAAAGCCGGCCATCCGCTAGATTGGAATTTAATCTATTTTAGGAGAACTTTTATGATGCGGAAAAAGTGTTTTTGTAAAAGAAAGAAAAAAAGTAAGTAATCTGTTTATGGTTTAGCTACCAGTCAGTGAAAATTTCTGTTTTTTTATTATTGCTATTGTAATTATTTACTTTTTATGGAAGGATATCCATCTTAAAGTTTAATAAGTGAATTTGAATTGCAAAATCAATATATTCGAGCTGATAAAATAACTATAGTTGGTGTTAGAATTCTCATTAAGTTTTAGCTAATTTGTTATAATTACTTTACATTTTAGTTGTTAATTTGTTTCAATTTAGCATAATTTGTTATAATTTAAAATTACCAAATAGTTTTTTATTATAACTGATTTGATAATTGTATAATTACCAACATTTTTTATTGTCACTGTAATTATTATTATAACATTTATTTTATAATTTTTATTTATTATTATTACTATTTATTTTGTTTTTTATGAAAGAATATTAATCTGAAAATATAGTGAATTTGAATTGCAAATTCAATATATCAGAGCTGCTAAAATAACTATAGTTGGTGTTAGAATTTCAATAACTTTTTAGTTCCATAATTTGCTATAATTCACAATTATCTAATCGTGTTTTTTATTGTAAACGATTTAATAAATTCATTAATTACCAAAATATTTTATTAATGTAATTTTTTATAGTGAAATATTTTTATTAACTTACAATATTCACTATTTATAATTATAAATCCTTCCATAAAAATACATAAGTATAAATATTCATAAATGAATATTTAATGCCTTTTTCATGTATTTTAATGAGATATTAATCCCCTGTAATTACACTACAGCTTTGAATTTTGTCATTAAGGATATTAAATCAAAGAGAAGATGATTTTATAAAAAGAAAACCCTCTCTGTTATTGGAAATGTGTTTATGGGGGGCATTATGAGACCAAATTGCTTCCATACCACCCTTTGATATCCTGATCTCTTTTTCCATTTTTACGGGCCATTAATCATTTTTGAGCTTTATAAATCTGAGAGTAAGAAGCAAAAGAGAAAGAAAGGAGAAAATAACTTTTCGTGAAAGAGTGGAAATAACTTTTATTTTACTCCTGCAGAACATTAATATCGATGGGAGGGCTTTGGTTCCATCTCTCCGATAAAAACTCGCTCGATTGTTACTTATTATTTAATTTTTTTCTTTATTATTATTATTTTTTTAATAATAAAGTTTAATTCAGGAAGCTAAAGCCGGCCATCCGCTAGATTGGAATTTAATCTATTTTAGGAGAACTTTTATGATGCGGAAAAAGTGTTTCTGTAAAGGAATGAAAAAAAGTAAGTAATCAGTTTATGGTTTAGCTACCAGTCAGTGAAAATTTCTGTTTTTTTATTTTATATTTTCACTGCAATTATTGACTTTTTATGAAAAGATATCCATTTTAAAGTTTATTAAGTGAATTTGAATTGCAGAACCAATATATCGAGATGCTCAAATAATTATAGTTGGTGTTCGAATTTCCATAACGTTTTAATCCATAGTTTGTTATAATTTACAATTATCTAATCGTTTTTTTACTGCAAATAATTCAAAATTGTACAATTACCAAATTAATATTATTTTTTATTGTCATTTTTATTATTTAATTTTTTTATGAAAGGATATCAATCTTAAAGTTTAGTGAATTTGAATTGCAAATCCAATATAATAGAGCTGCTGAAATAATTATATTTGGTAGATTTTCCATTAGCTTTTAGTTCCATGATTTGTTATAAATTACCATTACGAAATCGTGCTTTTTTATTGTAAATGATTTAATAATTGTATATTACAATACAGATATCGTCAAACAGATTAACTGTCTCTGTATTGCCTGCTGACTAGAACAGCAAAAACTTATATAAGAAGAATTACTCATATAATTGAAAATAATTTTTTCAAATGTATAAATAAATTTCAATTTGGGTGAAATTGAGAAATGGGGATTAAATAATGTTATGTATTTTTAGTGATTTTTTATAGTCGAATATTTATATTAAATTACATTAATTAGATTACTGAATTCTTAATTTTTAATTATAAATCTTCCATAAAAATGCATAAGTATAAATATTCATAAGCGCATATTTAATGCCTTTTTCATGCATTTTAATGATATAGTAATCCCCTGTAAATTACACTACAGCTCAGAATTTTGTGATTAAGGATATTAAATCAATGAGAAGAGGATTTTATAAAAAGAAAAGAAAACCCTCTCTGTTATTGGAAATGTGTTTATGGGGGCATTATGAGACCAAATTGCTTCCATACCACCCTTTGATATCCTGATCTCTTTTTCCATTTTTACGGGCCATTAATCATTTCTGGGCTTTATAAATCTGAGAGTACGAAGCTAAAGAGAAAGAAGAAAATAACTTTTCGTGAAAGAGTGGAAAATAACTTTTATTTTACTCCTGCAGAACATTAATATCGACGGGAGGGCTTTGGTTCCATCTCTCCAATAAAAACTCGGTCGATTGTTACTTATTATTTTATTTTTCGCTTTATTATTTTTTTTTAATAATAAAGTTTAATTCAGGAAGCTAAAGCCGGCCATCGACTAGATTGGAATTTAATCTATTTTAGGAGAACTTTTATGATGAGGAAAAAGTGTTTCTGTAAAGGAAGAAAAAAAGTAAGTAATCAGTTGATGGTTCAGCTACCAATCAGTGAAAATTTCTGTTTTTTTTGTTATTGTTATTGCATTTATTTACTTTTATGAAAGGATATCCGTTTTAAAGTTTAGAAAATTTGAATTGATAATCCAATATAGCAGAGCTGCTAAAATAACTGTAGTTGATGTTAGAATTACCCTTATCTTTTGGTGTGGTAATTCTAACATGTATTGGGTGTTAAGATTTTCATTACGTTTTAGTTCCATAATTGGTTATAATTTACCATTATCAAATTGTGTTTTTTTATTGTAAATGATTAATAATTCTATAATTACCACAATTTTTTATTGTTATTGTAATTATTTTTTCTTTTATGAAAAGATATCTATCTTAAAGGTTAGTGAAAATTGGAATTGCAAATCCGATATATCAGAGCTGCTAAAATAACTGTAGTTGATGTTAGAATTACCATTACCTTTTAGTTTCATAATTTGTTATAAATTACCAGCATCAAATAGTTTTTATTGCAAATGAGTAATAATTGTATTATTACCAAAAATTTTTATTAATATAATTTTTTATTGTTATTGTTATTGAAATTATTTATTATTTTAGAAAAACATAGCCATCTTAAAGTTTAGTGAATTTGAATTAGAAATCCAATATATCAGAGCTGGTAAAATAACTATAGATGGTGTTAGAATTTCCATTAAGTTAGAATTCCATAATTTGTTATAATTTACAATTACCTAATAATTTTTTTTATTGTAAATGATTTAATAATTATATAATTACCAAAATTTTTTATTAATATTATGTATTATCTATGCGAAATAAAATAATTTATATTGACACCATATTTTTCCTCGTTAATTATATTAAAATTGTGGGTTTATATTTTTTGTATTAAAAATTATTAATAAATAATATTAATTTTATTTGTATTTATAATATAATCTATAAATATCTCGCATTTTTTCTAATAAAGCAACCTTTTAAATGCTTCCTAACGAATTTGAGCATTTTTTAACTTTAAATCTAAGTTGTGAGGCGAATTAATAAATCGGAAATAATTTTCTTTATGCGATCTTTATTCACTCTTACATCATCAACCCAATATTTTTTATCATGAATGTAAAATTCTGAGAATTCTATACAATCACATTCTCGCTTTAATTTTAAAAAAATTCAGAATTCATCAAATTATCTGAGTAACTATGCATAAAATAAAAGAAGGCAAGATTTATGAAGTTATTTTTTCAATATAATCAATAAAAATCTCGCATTTTTTCTAATTAAACAAACTTTAAAATACCTCTTAACCACTTGAATATTTTTTAATTCTAAATTGAAGTTCTGAGGCGAATTAATAAATCGGAAATAATTTCTATTGAGCGATCTTTTTTCACTTTTACACCTTGAACCCAATATTTTTGTCATGACGGTAAAATTCTGAGAATATTGTACAATTGCATTCTCGTTTTAATTTTAAAAATTCTAAATTCATTAAATTATATGGCTTAATTAATTATATTAACTGTGCATAAAATAAATGAAGACAAAATTTATGAAGTCATATTTATAATATAATCAATAAATATCTCGCATATTTTCTAATAAAGTACTATTTTATTTTCTACTATATTTTCACTCTAAATTGAAGTTGTGAGGCGAATTAATAAATCCAAAATAATTTCTTTTAATAAGTCTTTATTCACTTTTACGCCAATATTTTTGTCATGAAGGTAAAATTCTGAGAAGTACTGTACAATTGCATTCTCGTTTTAATTTTAAAAAAAATTCTAAATTCATCAAATTATGTGATTGACTATGCAAAAAATAAATGATGACAAGATTTATGAAAGTGTTTTTTATGAAGCATTTTTTACACTAAATATTTTGGAATATATCTAACTCATATAAAGAAGGCATAAATATAAATTGAATGACTAATTTATAAATAACATTTAGCAAATAATTTTCTGAAATCTTATCGCTTGTTTTTTAATTAAATTTTGAAAGTAATTTTTGAAGAAACTTTGGCTTCAAACAGCTTCAAAAACTGAAACATTTACAAAATTGCCGTTTCTTTTGACTCTAAGCGAGAACAACATAACGGCATTCTTATTTTGTTGTTGTTTCTTTCTTTTTAAAAAGAAAAAATCTGGGGAATGCATTCACTTTACAATAACAATAAACCAAAGCGCATGTAAACTTGCCAAAACATATATTATGTCATGTATATGTGGCAAATGTAACACAAAAACTGAGACATAACAGCCGTTCAGAATCCAGTTCTGGAACAACGCGGTTTTAGAAACCAATAGAAAAACCGCATTATTCCAAGAATTTATCCTGTCGTCTGGAATGTTATTGTCCTGAAGAAAAACCCATTTCCGGCTCAGTGCATGCGGACGGCACAAGAATTGTATTGACAGAAAAGAACACATTCTCTCGCTTCTTCACATACCAGAACGAACACACATTTATTTATTTTATTTTTCTTCTTTTCATTTTTCTGTTCTTTTTTTCTTGTGGTGCTTTATTATTTTTGTTCTTGTTCGAATTCTTTTGAAAGTATGCTTATGCACTTCGGATTTGTTGATGTAATGTCTTTTTTTTTTTTTTTTTTTTTTTTTTTTTTTTTTAGTTTGAGATTCCGATATGTTGTATAAGCTGAATAATCTAAATAGTTGCAGTTTGCGATCAACGGTAGGTGGACCTTTTTTTTTCCAATTCCTTCTATTAGCTCACACTCTCTCTATATATAACTTGTTCAAATTTTCAATCGTTAATAACATACTTTTTATTCGTCCACTCAAGTTCAAATATATTTTTTTTAACTTGTAGTGGAGGACACTGGAGGTTAATACAGTTTTTTCAAATATTAATTTAGTAATTAACTTTAATTAATTAATTTGAGCATTTTTTAGATTTAAGTTGCATATATCTACCAATAGATGGCGTCAGATAATGAATGAAAATTATTTATAAAGGACTTTCTGCAATATAGTGAAAAAAAGTAGGATTTTTTTTTATATTACCTGTCTTAGTTTGAGAATCCGTTATGTTGTATATGCTGAATAATCTAAATAAATTGGTAGGTCTTTTTACTTCTTCACAGGTAGATCTTTTTACTTTATTCGAATTAAAATCTTCCTTTTTTTAAATTCCTTCTATTAGCTCACACTCTCCCTAGATATATCGTGCTCAAATTTTCATCGTTAATAAAATGCTTTTTATTCATCCACTCTAGTTCAAATACATTTTTTAAAACTTATAGTGGATGACACTGGATGTTAATACAGTTTTTTCAAATATTAATTCATTAATTAAATTTAAATAATTAATTTTATCTTTTTTTACATTTAAGTTGCATGTATCTAATAACAGATGGCGCCAGATGTAAGAGGAAAATTTAAACTTTATTTATAAAGGACTTTCTGCCATACAGTGAAAAAAGCTAGAAATTGACTTTAATTTTTTTTTTTTTTTATATTACTTATTTTAGTTTGAGAATCCGATATGTTATATAAGCTGAATAATCTAAATAGTTGTAGTTTGCGATCAGCGGTAGGTGGGGCCATTTTTTTTTTTTTTTTGTTTTGTCTTGTAATGAGGAATAAAAATCAAGCAACAGTGTTTAGAAATAATAACATACCAAATAGGCAAAGTATTTAAGAAATTTCTTTTTTTTTTTTTTCCACTTCATTCAATGGCTTTAAAATCGAACTTCTAAGCTAATTAATTCTAAATATCATAATTAATATTTTATGATGAACTTTTGAAAACAAAACTTTGCATTTAAAATAAAATTTCAATACCATTGTTTATCTTTTTATTGTCAACTTCAACATTTTTTTTATAGAAAATAATAGAATTTTTTTATTATATTCAGTGTGCATTCAATTGATACCTAATTATTTTCAACTTTTAACAAAATAAGTATATAAAATTACTAAATAAGATATTAAATAAAGATAACTCTAATTATATTTTAATAACTAGATTTCAACAAGTTTATTAATGGTAAAAATAAAAATTGAAATTAATAATGAAATTCATTAAAAATAAATATATTTTTTATTTTTAAACATGTGTTTGAATAAAATGTAAAGCATTTTATTGAATTGTCATACTAAAGAACTTTTATTTATCGTATACTTTTTTTATGAGTTTATTCATATTGAAAGATCTGCAGTAATGTCAAATTAAAAAAATTCTTTCCAAATTTTTACAAAAAATATTTCGAATTTTTAATTGTTATATTTCATTTTCTGGCAGTTTTTCCTAAATGTATTTATAAGTATAATTTTTTAAAAACATTT
The DNA here is from genome assembly GCA_021605075.1 of Caerostris darwini. Lineage (NCBI taxonomy): Eukaryota > Metazoa > Arthropoda > Arachnida > Araneae > Araneidae > Caerostris > Caerostris darwini. The sequence goes on along the minus strand of BPLQ01006630.1, from coordinate 105,348 downwards.
TTACAATATTTATGTTTTTATTGTGGACAGTTGCTAATAATTACAAATTTACACTAAAAAAAAAAGATTTATTCATAGAGTAGGAATAAAATTGCTAGTTTGAAGTCAATATTGTCATCACGTGATGGATATATGCTTTGTTAATTGCCTTGCTTATTTTCCTATTGAGATTCGTCGCTTTGTTTACTTGCTTTACACTTAATGCTTAAGTAATGCTCTAACAGGCACGCTGAAATGTTCATAGGCTGACACATAGATGGCGCTACTAGTATTAAATCCATATGATTTTTAGTTAGCCCTAACCTTCAAAAGACACGTGTATAAATTTGACAGCTGTTAGTATGTGAAATTATAGCATTTTTAGTGTTCATCACGTGCAGTCCACTCGGCTGACTTTCGATTGGACTCTGGTGTGAAATGATGGAGCCATCTTTCATCCATTGTCATATATCAACGCAAAAATTCGGGTTTATTACGATTGAACAGCTCCAAACACTGCTTAGAATCATCAATTCGTTGTGGTTTTTGGTCGATTGTGAGCTCGCTTTCGCATATCCAAATATTCATTCTCGATATGTCCAACACGTTCCTTTGATATCTTTAGGGTCTCAGCTATCTCAATCAGCTTCACTTTACGGTTATCAGAAATTATTTTGTGGACTTTTTTGATGTTTTCGTCGGTAACAGCCTCTTTGGGGCGTCCACTGCGTACATCGTCCTCGGTGCTCATTTCGCCTCGTTTAAATTTAGCAAACCACTTCTCTACGGTTGATTTTCCTGGTGCAAAATCCGAATAATGTTTATCAAGCCAAGTTTTGGTTTCAATAGTATTTTTTTTCGGCAAAAAACAATGCTTTATTAACACACGAAATTCCTTTTTATCCATTTTCTCAAATTAACAAAAGTTGCTTCACTAAAAATGCTGTAACTCCCATACTAATAGTGCAACTGCTATCAAATTTATACACTTGTCTTTTGAAGGTTAGGGATAACTAAAAATCATATGGATTTAATACTAGTAGCGCTATCTATGTGTCTGCCTACAAACATTTCGACCCACCTGTTATGCATGCCTTTGTCGATAAATGTGCGAAAGAAGAGCATTATATACTTTTCATGGATCCGTAGGAATTTATTTATCTGTTATATTGAATAAACATAGACATTTTTTTAAAGCAATTATATTGAATACAAACAATACTTATCTGAATTATTTCATAGTCTGCAACATAATGTAGCATGTTAAAGCCATGGCATTTTTATTTTTATGAATAGATACTCTCAAGGCAATTATCGTCTATTGATCAAAAGTGATGTTTAATGCATTTAGAATTAATTTTAAGAAGACATTTGAAGGTTTTGTATCTTAATATATGTGGGGATAGCAATTCTTAGTTCTAAATGAGCTGCTAAATTGTTGTTGAGACCCTCGTTTCTTCTGATTTTGAATTTAAATTTTTGATGAATATTAAATTGAGTAAAGAAATAAAAAATTGTGAATTTATCTTGATATTTTTTGTGCACGTGTTAATACTATGATTTTACATGTATTTTTCTTGTAAATGTTAATATTTATTTTCATGTTAATATTTTAATTCTTAAATACACATATCACAAATACAAGCCAAACTTCTTTTAAATATTTGTTGCAAGTTTAAATAAGGAGTAAATCAACAATATTTGTAGTATCAATTTTGGTCACGTTTCCGCTTAAAAAATTATTTTTTATTGGAAATCAATTTTAATATTTGACGATAACTTTTAAAAATTATATTTTTTTTTCTCTTTTAATCAATAGGTAATCAAAAGGAAAACAAAAAAAAGGTGCAATTAGGACAGATATTAAATTTAATTCTTAAAAGCAAAATATCATTCTTATAGATATTACTAATTTAAAAAAGATTGTAAATTTGTCACAGATAATTTACAAAGTAAATACTATGAAATCAGAACATTATCTGAGTATTATTTTATTCTGATATGCATTTTTTAAATATGCAATGTCAATACAATGTCAAATGCTAATTCAATTAAAACCTCAGCTAATTGTAATAAAAAACAAGAAAAAAAACTGATTTATTCAGCTGTAGAAGAAAACTTTTTATAAACACTAAAGACAATTACCAGTCTGGTAAACAAGATAGGACGTCAAATGTGCATGACTGTGAAGTCACAGGGGATATTTGTTTATCATCCTTGCTGCTTTGACACAAACAGATACTGAAATCTATTTTTTTTTTTTTTTTTTTTTTTTTTTTTTTTCCGGTTTTAGATGCCATTTTTTCATTCACATGCATCATCAAGCTGTTGTTGCATTTCGTTTTATTATTACTTTTGATGTCATATTGTATTTTCATTACTTAAAATGTTTTGTTGTATTCCTCGAATGTTTCTATCATTCTTTGGTGACTTTAGAGGTTGATTAACGCTTTTTTTATTCCATTGAGAATAAAAGTAACATTTGTTTATTCAGTTCTATTTCCAGTTTTACTTCTAATGGATTAATTATTTGCACGAAATATTTCCCTAGATATGATGAATTTTTAATTCCCGCCTTCTTTGGAATCATATATTTTATTCAACAATTTTAAGATACTTGTTAAAAATTAAAGGATATTAGACGTTTTTTGATGAATTAAATTCATGTTTTCAAATCATATTTTGTGTCATTTGGAAATATTTAATGGGACTACGAATAAATAATATAACTACATTTGTACAAATATACAATGGCAGGGTATTATGGAAACATGCTGTTCAAAAATATCCAAAACTCTGTCTCTGTATGGATGGTTTCGCATATATTTATAGAAATATTTCTTATTAAATTTACTAATTTTTCATCTTTAAATAAGTATTCATTCAAATGTGAAAAACACTGGTAATTTGAATAAATATTATGCATATTCAACTTTTTTTATTGAGTTTTGTGAATACAACTGTCATAAACATAAAATGCAAATAAAATATGACGAAGTAGTTATATTTAAAATCGTAACTGTTTCACCCTTTTATTGCAGGTGCACGTAGTATAAAGAAAGAAAATACAAACATTAAAAGTACTGAAGTCAGAGCAAGAAAAATAATTTTCTGGTTTATGAAAAAAAAGAAATGAAAAAAAAAAAAAAAAAAAAAAAACTCGCTAAAGAGAGAATGTCCGAAATATAAATTACAATTCTAAAAATTTGTGAAATAATTCTTCTTCTTAAATGACATAAACAAAACTGTCTAATCATGTACTTCGATCGTATTGAGGAAGGCGAAAAACTTAAGTGCAAAAATATACATTTAATGTCAAGAATAATATTTTTTAAATTCAATTTTTTAAAGAATAGTACTAAATAATATAAGTACGATACGCTATAGTAATATAAACTTATAAAGCACTGACATGCTGTATAACATAACTTATTATATTAATTTAAAATGTATTGGCATATAGATAATGAAAAAACTTTAAAACAAAGATTATATTTTTGAGAGAATATTTAATATTTGACTGTTTACAATATACTTGTCAATAAACTTTTAATATTAATACAGTAGAGCCAATTGCCGAAAGAATGGTAATTCACAGCAGTAAAAATTAAATATAGAATTTTCATACCTTAATGAAGAAATGATAAAAATTAATTTTTGTAAATACAAAAAAAAAAAAAAATGTAATATAAAGAATAAAAGCTATTAAAAACTGTGAAAACATGTTGAATAAACTATACATGCTACCCATTAAATACCTTATATAAAGTTAAAGTATAGAACATTATCGTTTATTAAAATTTGATGTTTGATAATCTATAATTTTAAAATTCATTGAAAAAAAGTACACAAAAATATTGTTGTCATTTGAAGGGAAATATATGTCTATATGTTTTAAATATTTTTAATTATTAATGCATAAATACTTTTAATTATTTTAGTAATTAAGATTATCATTTATTAATTATTATGTGTTAAAAGAATTCATTTATTTAAAACTAAATCAAATTCATTATATTTTTTATTATTTTGATTTCCTTTTTTCAACACGACATTTACTGAATAAAAAAACAACAACTATGGAATACTTAGAACAAATTTATTTATGTGGAAGGAAAATGATTTATCCGTAAATAAATTCTGTTTTTAAATATTAAAGAATTATGCATGAAATATTTTGAGCATTTGAATAAAAATATGAAATAATTACATTACACATTTCCTTTCTTCCTAATTGTTTTATCTCTGACTCCTTGTCTTTTCAGTATAGTAGTAACATGCGATTCTATTCATGATTAATTGTATTCGAATGCGAGATACTTGAATTAAAGTCATTCATCGAGATGAAATAAAGTTAGTATTATAGAGAATGAGTCAAGACCTGCTAGCCAGTACATCTTGTCTTCTCAGTTTAGAATGATTAATCCCAGTGGTTCATACCCTTTTCTACAAGACCAATGAAAAACCATTCCGGAAAATGGAAATATGATACTAATCTCCAACATAAGAACGGAGCTTTCATTATGGTATTGTATCTTGAGTTCGAAACCAGATTTTGTAACTTCGTAATCCCAAAGGTCTTTTAGCAAAGCTTCTATGCCTTTATTAATGATTATTAAGACCATATTTAACATCAATAATGTTTCTTCTATGATCTCATATTACAAAATAAAATTGGCTTGTAAACCGTATTTAGAAATCAAAATTAAATTAAAATCAAAACATACAAAAAGAATAAGAAAAGTACAATAATTTTAAAAAGTACAAGAGAATTAAAAGTATAAAAAATCAAAAGATGAAAAATAATCTGAAGGTACAAAAAAAAAAAAAAAAATAAAAAATAAAAAAAAAAAAAAAAAAAAAATATCAAGGACTACAAAAAAAAGTAGATTCCAAAGGTTGGAAAGGAATAAAAAAGTACAACAAAAATTAAATAAAAAAAAAATCCATATTTTCGACAAAAAAAAAACAATGTTGTCTTTTACTAATCACTCGACAACACGTTATAATTTCTTACATAGGAACTATCCATAAACTAAGTGTTTCTCTGTATCAGGAACAGAAAAATCATTAGTTAGGCTTCAAATTATTCCTCTAGCATTACTGGGGTATCAGCTCGCCAATAATTGCGGGTCGTCGCCAAACTTACGAAGTTCTGAAGCCTTCTCATTAACGCTGGGAATGATGAATGTTGTGTGCCTGAGATATGTATTGATCCACCTGAAACGGAAATCGCATCACACAGGGAACCGGGCATCCATCATTCGTGTGACGTCACTGGTGCGAAGTGGTCTTCATTTATTGACGGACATCCTCATCTCTCATGCTGGATAACTTAATACCTAAATGCGTGCCGTGAATGGACAACTTCCTAGATATGCGACATTGTTAACTCTGCCGAAAGGAACAAGGAAAAAGAAAATTTATCTGTTGGAACTAGGTTTAAATATTCTGAATAGCAATTTTCTTGAATTTTGGTGGTCACTAATTTATCAAAATTGATTAGAAAGTACATACATTTATTTTTTATTGACATAATTCACATAAAAACAGCTATATATGAATTTATTAGATGGTTAATGTTCATTGCTCATTAGCAAAAGTATATTTCATTTAAAATATAAAAGTACAATAATTTATTAATTACTAATACAATTTCACACTAAATAATTTATGATTGCATGTTTTTAATTTTTCTTCTTACATCATGCTTTTGAGATGACAATGATAGAGCAGATTTACAGTAAATACTGATTTACCTAATGTTATATGCACTTTTTCACGCAAAATAAAAACTTTTCTTTCATAATTTAATTTACGAAAAACGTTTTGTATGTTTTTCTTGCACGTGTTGTACCATATTCATTCCCCAAGAGCACTATCAAAGGCCGAATGCAGTAAGTTTCTATAAATTTGCATATCTTTTTTAAATCGGCTAACTTAAAATTATCATATTTCTGGACTGCAAAAGCTTTTTTTTAAATGACTACACACCCAAAAATCTCAAGAAGTAAGATCAAATGAACTGTATTGGTCGTTTCATAGTAAAGCACATGATTAATTATACTAGTGTTGGTAAGGATTGAAGTAAAACATTTTGCACATGCAATGTTAAATCTTATATAAATCCGGTACATTGTTAGTATTCAGGTTGTTAGAGATCAGGAATAAGAAATGTGAATTTCACTATTTGTGAAGAGTGGCTGTTGTCGTCAATACAACTATTATCGCATTCTTTGCGTTTCATTATTCTACAATATTTTCAAGGTCATGACACATCGACTTCTAATCGAGCTTCTGCATCTGTTTCAAGCGATTTTTGAGCTCGAGTGATTTTTTACGAGATAGCATTTTAGTAATTTACGCATGGCTGCCCTTATTGTAGTACACGGCACTTCCAATGTCATAAATATTGATCCCAAACTGTTTTTTCCGGTTATTGAATCATTCACGGCAGTTGCAATAGTTCCAATAGCTACAGCAGCAACAACTTCGTTTTGCAACAATTATTTGCTCCCGTGACCTGGTAACACTTTAAGTAGCAAAAAATTTCCAAATGTAAAATAATTTTTCTCAAACTTGCGATTGTCATTGGACCTTTCCTTGAGCTTTTAATCTTTCGATTATCTAGCAGTTAACCAGCAGTTTTCACTGAAAATGCACGAGTATGTAACGTCAACATATAAAAGTTTTCACACCAAAGCACTATCACAACAAAATCAAATGGCTCCAAGCAGAGATTAAAATAGACAAAATTTTAACTATTTTTTTTTTCTTAAAAATTTATTACCCATGATATAAATGGTATGCATATAAAATTGTGCTGCGATTTCGCTAGTACATTCTTTATAATAGATCTTTATATATTTTTTAATTATGGCCATCTTATATGTGAATATTTTTTAACATATATTATGCTGCAAAATGTAACATAATACACTGAAGTGACAAAAGTCATGGGATACCTCTTAATATCGTGTCGGCCCTCCTTGCGCCCGGCGAAGTGCAGCAACTCGACGTGGCATGGACTCAACAAGTCGTTGGAAGTCTTCTGCAGGAATATTGAGCCATGCTGTCTCGATAGACGTCCATAATTGTGAAAGCGTTGATGGTGCAGGATTTTGGGCACGAACAGACCTCTCGATGATGTCCCATAAATGCTCGATGGGATTCATGTCGGGCGATCTAGGTGGCCAGATCATTCGTTAGAATTGTCCAGAATGTTCTTCAAACCAATCGCGAACAGTTGTGGCCCGGTGACATGGCGCATTGTCATCCATAAAAATCCCATCGTTGTTTGGGTACATCAAGTCCATGAATGGCTGCAAGTGATCTCCAAGTAGCTGAACATAAGCATTTCCAGTCAATGTTCGGTCCAGTCGCACCAGAGGACCATGTCCATGCCATGAAAAAACAGCCCACACCATTACGGAGCCACCACCGGCTTGAACAGTGCCTTGCTGACAGTTTGGGTCCATGGCTTCGTGGGGTCTGCGCCACACTCGAGAACCCTACCATCAGCTCTTACCAACTGAAATCGTGACTCATCGGACCAGGCCACGGTTTTCCATTCATCTAGGGACCAACCGATATGCTCACGTGCCCACGAGAGTCGATGCAAGCGATGTCGTTCTGTCAGTAAAGGCACTCGAGTCGGTCTTCTGCTGGAATAGCCCAAGAAAGCCAAATTTCTCCGCACAATTTTAACAGACAAGTCCCTTGTACGTCCCACATTGATTTCTGCGGTTATTTGACGCAGTGTTGCTTGTCTGTTAGAATTTACGACTCTTTGCAGACGTCGCCGGTCTCGGTCGTTAAGTGGTCGACCACTGCGCTGTCCATGGTGGGATGTTATGCCTGAAATTTCATACTCTCGGCACACTCTTGACACAGTGGATCTGGGAATGTTGAATTCCCTAACGATTTCCGAAATAGCATGACCCATGCGTCTAGCTCCAACTAACATTCCGCGTTCAAAGTCTGTTAATTCCCGTCGTGCGGTCATCATCACGTCAAAACCTCTTCACATGAATAACTTGAACAGAAATGAAAGCTCTGCGAAAGCACTGCGCATTTATACCTGTTCTACGCAATGCTACTGCCATCTGAAAATTTGCATATTGCTATCCCATGACTTTTGTCACTTCAGTGTATAATATAATTTTTTTTTGTGTGTGTTTGTATATTAAAAATCGTACATGAAATAAGGAATCTTTTGAAATTATCAGTCTTATTTATTGATTAAATAAGAAAAATAATTTTAAGAAGAATATTTAGCACATTGTTCCTATTTTATTAAAATATTTGAAAATTATAACTAATTATTACATTTCTGGTAGTTTTAGTATGTATACAAAGTCTACTCTTTAAAATTATATATTGTTCTATATGAAGTGAACTTTTGAGAACACAACTTTTAAAAGGCCACAAACACAAATTGTTTGAACTTATAAAATTAAAATATCCTCCATCTACATCAATACACTTCTGCCATGGATGCAAAGCATTTTTATGTCAGTTTCAGAGAGCTTTGATTTATATTCAAAAATTCAGTGTAGATTCATTTGACAACTCCTGTTTAACAAAGAGTTTATTCTTCAAAATAACAGTAAAAATAATTATTCCAAATTTTTAAAGAATTGGTAGTCTGTAGGAGACAAGTCTAATGAATATAATGAATAAGGCAAAATTTCAGTTTTGACAGCTTCATGTTTGATTAAGCCATTATTCTTAACACAATATTCTAAATGTTTAAAGAATTGGTAGTTAGACGGAAACATGTCTGATCAATATGGTGGATGAGGCAGTTCCTCAAATTTCAACTCGTTCGGGTTTTGTAGTGTGATTTAATAATCATGAGGTTTTATGTTACCAAGGAGAAATATAACGCCTTTTTCGATACACCAACGCAGGTTCTAACGACAACAATTTCTTAGGCACAATTGTTGAAAATAATATTGTACATTAATTGTTTTACCTATTTCTTCAAAGATGTATTGTATAATCTCTTTTATTCCACCAAACCGTCATTATTTCCTTCTTTGGATGTAAGCTACGTTTATACTTCTGCATCTAGCCACTGAATGTTTACAATTACTATAAATATCACTTTTTATCCCAAATGATGATAATGTCCAAAAAGAAACACTTTCTTTACTGAATACTGAATTATGTGCAGATATGCAAGCATTGAAATTTCTGTTTGACTATCCATGTGGAACCCAGTTATCAGGGTTTTTTTTTACTTTTCCAAGCTTTGCAATATGTCTCGAAACTGTTGCTGTGCCTACTACAGCGAGTTCTCTAACAGTTATTGTAGGGTTAATTTGTGCTTTAAAAAAATCATTACGAAGAATGCTTTGGGTTGTTCCACATGATTCATTTTCTAAACTCATATCTTCTGATCTGAAATTCCCAAGCGATTCTTCCCTGTGGATACATTAGTTGTATCATTCCCAAATGTGGCATTAAGGTTTCATGTTGATTAGGCAGCAGAATGTCAAAGTTTATACTCATACAGAAAAATTATCATGTTTTGTGGGATACCATGTTTCCATTCACTTAATATCTTCTCAAACCTTCCAAAAACTATATGTAAGCAAAATTATGAATAAAATGATATATAACACACATATTTATTTTAATTCCTGCTACAGATATATTTTATAAAACGTCAGATGATACTAAAAGATTTATTTTATATGAAACAACTCAATAAATAGCAGACACAGTTTATTAAAACCATTTTATATTATTTATTAAATTTATTTGATCAATGTAACAAAATTAATTAATAATTAATATATTTTAATGTTTTTCCCATTTCAGTAACATAAAGTAACTTTATTAAAATTTTAATTTCTTAAAAAATAAATATATTTTTTTATTGAAACCTTATATTCCAGATATTAAGCTAACTACTAATATACATTTAATTCATTCCTCGTGAATTAATAATTTTGAAATTAAGTAATCCTTAAAATTTCTAAATTACATTTTTAGAATTACGTATCTTACGGAGAAAGCAACTAAGCCAAATTACGTAACAGGACCATCAAAATTGAGTACTCTAATCTCAAATTCAAGGTAAACCAAAATGCTTCAACGAGGAATAATTATCCTTTATACGAGGATTATAATGTATTAAAGTTTTGTAAATGAGGCTTAAAACTCCAGAATCATTACTGTGCTTGCTATAAAATACGTATATAATGCATGCAGTTCTCTCTATTAAATAATATTAACGATGTTTATATTAATTCTTATGAAAACATGTTAAATCAAGTACAAAATAGGGATAAATAGATTTGAGTTCACTACGAATGTGCAGTCCTTCTACGCAATACATTGAAATAAATATTGAGATTTAAATAAATTAAATTTTTAAAATATTTTTTAATCAATAAGTTATGAAACTTTGTTATTACAAAAAAAAAGTAGTCATAATTTTTTAAAAAAAATTATGGATACAATTTCTGAGCTATTAATGAATTTAGCAGTATCTATTTGTGTCGGTTATCAACAATATATATATATTTTTTTTTTGATTTAGCAAAATGAAAAATTTAAAAATTATTTTTCAAAATTCTAACAATGCATATTTTCAATTTTAATAAAAAAAAATTGCTCTAAAACCGAAATGTCTGAGAATAACGAATTTAAATTGTTTAATATGTAATAATAATAAATTGTTTAATAATTAATTATTAATTATTTAATAATATTAATAATGTGTAGTGAAGATATACCACATATTACTGACTATCAAGTTGTATATTTAAATAAAAATTATATAAATATTATATTTGTTATTTTAATTAACCAACAATTTGTAATTTTCAAAGTCTAAATTGCTTGTTTATTGTTATTATTATTTGCCTTTGCTTTGATACAGAAAGTAAAATATAAGCAACCTTTTTTTAGTTTTTTAAAATACACAAATACTACATCTTGATATGATGTTTAAAGTATAGTAGTTTGCTTCTACAATTAGTAATATTGTTAGTATGTTTGTTACTTAGGCAACGAATGATGTGCTAAATAACCTGAAAATATACTTCTTTATACTACCCATCACGATGAAGTTATATTTTTTAAGGATATTATACGGATTTTTTTAACTTTTATCGAGATAAACAATCATATGGATTGCAGTTTTATACTAAATAAAAGCAATTTCACAATTTTAGTTTTAATCCGTAATGAGTATTAGTAGAATAACGTTAATTATTTCAATTGATTAAACATATATTATAAAGTTAAAATAATTCGATAAATATATCCATACAACAAGCATAACTCTGTTCCATTTAAATAGGCTAAATATGTTTTTCATTATTCAGCCAAATATAAAAATTACTAACAATACATTCATTTATAAATTTAATTTTTAATTATTTAAAAATATATAACATAAAAAAACTGCATAATTGATTAAGAGTTATCAACATTTTTGTTTCAACAGTAATTCTGTAAATAAATAGCTCACACTTAAGATAGCATAATTATAATCCATATCTCGTAGCATAGTATTGCTTAATTATTGAGCTTAGATACACGAAAAATATATGTGTTTGCCGATAATTATTTTTTTAATGTTTAAAGTTAACATAGTCGACTTTCGTTTCACTTTGAAGTCGTCTTTTTAAAATGTGGACTTATCATTAAAATATTAATTCAAATAGAATTGCATAACGTATGAGGCGATTAAAAGCATTTTAAATTAGCTAATTGCAAAATCACATTGTATGTGCATAAAAAAATCACATTATATATATATATATAATGTGATTTTTCCCTCTTTAATTCGATGCCTTATTGCGCTAACAAGATTTTATTAAAAAATATTTGATTTTATATAAAATATTTTACAGGCTTTAAATTTAAAAATAATGTTTATGTTGAAATATTCATAGAACACAAAAGATCATCATCTCAACCTAATTTAATTCATTGGGTTTTTTTTATTAAAATGCATGTTAACACTTAAAGATGATTTCGTTATCTTTTTCGTGTGTTATTCTTCACTGAACAGCTCTAATTATTCTTCATTTAAAAATTCACGTTCAATTATTCATAAAATAGTACAGTCACTAGGAATTTTAATTACGTTTTTAGTAACGAAAATCCATTAATAATCTACCTTTTGCGTAGCTTTAAACTTCAATTAAAGGTATCATTTCAAAACAACTCATTCACCTGATTAAAAACTGATGCAGCGTGCAAACAATTTGCAAAACACTTGAAACATTCCTCAAATTTTCGTACGTGCCGTTAAACTCTTTCTGTGAAAGCAAACACAAAGCTACACTACGCTAATGGAAGGGATTAAGTGGTAAAACGTAACGATTCCCCTTCAAAATTAATTAGCGGAAAAATTCGTCCTGTTTTCTGGCGATGCATTTATAATTATACTGAAAACTGCAGAGGGTGAATTTTCAATTAACAGGAATAAATTACAGTTTGTCCTGTGTGCAATTATGAGAGAATCTGAAGGTCACCCCAATGCAGTTTCATCTGAGTTAATGGAAATTTATTGTTTATAAACTGTGGAGATTTACTTTAGCCCCACTTAGAAATTATTTTAAGTGTACTTTAGGGTGCTTTAAAAGTAACGACCATGCTTCAAATGCTTAAAGGGAAATTCAACTTACTACATCAGATGATAATGCTTTTGTTGTACATTATAAATGATGTTCAAATATTTATGTTTGTGGATGAGTAATGTTGTAAAGATTAGACAATAGCAGAATATCTTAAGGGAAGGGTGAGTAATTATGCATGGATTAAATTAACTACATTGTAAATTTTAAAAATTGAAGGAATATCAACCAGAATATTTAATGAAAGTTACATAGTGATATCCATTGTAAGTTTATTTGTTAAAATGTAAGATAATAAAACTGGAATAAGCAATAAATTCAAATATAAAACTATTTTATATATAGAATAATCTAAATTAACATAGAAAAAGTAAATGAGCAATTTAAGTTAAGAAAACATTTAAAAATCGAGTAAGAATTTAAGGTGACAAACGTATCCAAAAGTGAAAACCATTATGATAGGATGTGAGCTGGTTTTTTAAATTATAATGCACTTGTCAAAGGTAAAAAGCAACGTTTTACTTACCGTGAACTGATAGTAGCAACTATAAATAAAATAAAAAGCGTATCTTCCCTATCCGATGGGGAAATGAATCAGACTGGAATTGGAATTGGCTGGAGCAAGACCTGAATTTGATTCGATATAAGCCGATTTGGAAATTATTTTATAAATAGGTTTTTATAGATTTATATGTGTGTTGTCATAAGTTGTTGTGTTAATTGTGTTAAATAAAATAATGAAAAAACAAATTGAAGTAATACTTGAAATGACATTACATAAACAGTATTTCAGTTGTTTTAGTTCACCACACTGATTAATATGCTTTTTATATATAGTCTACTAACTGGAACAGACCCGAAGTAGTATGAATACATCATATATAATTATCTTACCAAACGGGTGGTTATTATATCAAATTTCTTCACTTCGTACTGGCGATATTTGTCAAACAAGAGCCTTTGTTGAAAAACAAAGCAAATTGTAGTAATGTTATTCTAACATGTGTCATTTGAGTAAAATAAAGTGTAAATAAATTGCTGTTAGTTGATTCGTTCTGGTAGCCTTTTTATTATTTTAAAACACGTCCAGCTCTTATTTTGTAAACTTGTTGCCTGGTAATTTTAAATTGTTTCCGTAAACCATATTTGTTTTTTTATTTTGTCGTCATTATTTTGAAACTTTTTTATATAAACCAATTAGTTACATAAAGTCGAATTTTGTTAAACCTCAATTAAAATGAAATAAAACAGTGTAAACTATTTTAGTAAATAGATCCGAAGGAAAAATATAAGGTATTACTGTATTTAGATCAATTAAATGCACATATTCAACACTCATTATACTGCCACTCACGTGCTACTGTAAAAGACGTGTTTAAACGAGGTGTTGGTTCTATGAAATAATTTTTGCACATTTAACGATTTGTTGGCAGTGAAACTGCACTTTTACAAAACATTATATTGTGGGGAAAAAAGATGTATTTAATTTTATTTTCTGAACTCTAAATGTCAAACAGAACTGAAATACTTCAATTATAAATTAATACATTAAATAAAATAATTACTTTTCTAATAAAAACTGAAAAAATTTATAAAGATAATTCTTATATGTTACATATATCTCAAAAATTATGTAGTTCAATCAGGGTTAATTGAAATCTATTGTCTAAAAATAATAATTTGCCACTCCAAAGCGTTTTAGTTTAGGGTTCTAGAGAAGTAATCATGAAATACTTTAAAACTTTCAAGATATTCAACTTAAAGTGGTTGTTAATGCTAATCTAATAATGCACATGATAAATAATGTTTATATGGCTGTATTCATGCATTAGTGAAACTTAAAAGCTTAAATAGTGGCAAGGATATTATGTCAAAGGTATATGGCCTCTATTTAAACTTATTTTTTGGTTTGTAATTTTTTTCCACATTAAGTACTAGCGTTAAACTGATTTTGCATTGCATTTCTTATAATTATTTTGTGCAAAATATAGAATGCATATTATATTTATGAATATAAGTATTATTTTGTTTATATATATATATATATATATATATTTCTGAAAACATTAGTAAATATGAAAATTTTAATGTATGAATTTCCAATTAAGTTAGAACTTTGGACTTTTTAAAAGAAATACTGTATTTAGGTGTTTTAATCCATGAAATGTTTTCAAATAACGTACAGAAAATTAATTAAAGGAAGAAAAAAATAAATAACAATAAATATCGATTTAAAATATGCTTAAAAAACGTCAGATATGCATTTTTTTCCCGAAAATTATTAGGAAGAAAAAAATAAATAACAATAATTATCGATTTAAAATACGCTTAAAAATGTCAAATATGTAATTTTTTTCGAAGATGATTATGCAGAAAAAAGAATGTTGATATTATTATTTCAATATAAAAAAAAGATATTGATATTAATATTTCAACGTAAAAAAAATTGAAAATGAATTATCAACATTGTTGCTTCAATAGCAATTCTGTAAATACATCTCTCACATTTACAAAAAAAAAAAAAAAAAATATTCTGTAAATACATCTCTCATAAGTAGGCACATTTATTATTTATATCTCATAACATATTTCTTAATTATTATTAATTGCACGTAATATATTTTTGTTTGTTGATAGTTATTTTTTAATGTTCAAAATTATCACAGTAGACTTTCGTTTCACTTCGCAATCGTCTTTTTAAAATTTGGACCTATCATTAAAAAAAATAATTAAAATTGAATTGCATAACGGATGAGGTGATTAAAAGGACTTTATATTAGTTAATAGTAAAAACACATTATACATACATAAAAATTCATATTATACGTATATATAATGCAATTTATTCCCTTTAATTCGATACTTTATTGCATTCACAAGATTTTATAAGAATATTTAATTTTATAACAAATATTTTACAGACTTTAAATTTAAAAAATCCATTTTTTTCTGTTTAAATGTTCACAGAAGACCTTCTCATTGTTCTTCTTAACCTAATTTAATTAATTGGGGATTTTTTATTAAAATGCATGTTAACACGTAAAGATGATTTCGTTATCTTTTTCACTTGCTATTCTTCATTGGATAGCTCTAATTATTCTTCATTTAAAAATTCACATGCAATTATTCTTAAAACAGTTCAGTCATTAGGAATTTTAAGTACGTTTTTAGAAACTAAAATCCATTAATAATCTATCTTTAGCGTAGCTTTAAACTTCAATTAAAGGTATTATTTCAAAACAACTCATTCACCTGATTAAAAAATGATGCAGCGTGCAAACAATTTCAAAACACTTGAAACATTCCTCAAATTTTCGTACGTGCCGTTAAACTCTTTCTGTGAAAGCAAACACAAAGCTATCGCTACGCTAATGGCCGGGATTAAGTAGTAAAACGTAACGATTCTACTTCAAAATTAATTAGCGGAAAAATTCGTCCTGTTTTCAGGCGATGCATTTATAATTATACTGAAAACAGCTGAGGGTGAATTTTCAATTAACGGGAATAAATTACAGTTAGCCCTGTGTGCAATTATGAAAGAATCTGAAGTTACCCCCAATGCAGTTTAATCTGAGTTAATGGAAATTTATTGTTTATAAACTGTGGAGGTTTACTTTAGCCCCACTTAGAAATTATTTTAAGTGTACTTTAGGGTGCTTTAAATGTAACGACCATGCTCCAAAAGCTTAAAGGGAAATTCAACTTACTATATCAGATGATAATGCTTTTGTTGTGCATTATAAATGATGTTCAAATATTTATGTTTGTGGATGAGTAATGTCGTAAAGATTAGACAATAGCAGAAGATCTTAAGGGGAAGGGTGAGTAATTATGCATACATTAAAATAACTACATTGTATACATTTTAAAAACGGAAAGTATATTAACCAGAATATTTAATGAAAGTTAACTGTATATAATGATATCCATTGCAGGTTTATTTGTTAAAAATGAATGATAATAAAACTGGAATATGCGATAAATTCAAATATAAAACTATTTTATGTATAGATTAATTCAAATTAACATGGGAAAAGTAAATCAGCAATATAAGTTAAGAAAACATTTAAAATTCGCGTAAGAATTTAAGGTCACAAATATGTCCAAAAGTGTAGAGGGTGTTGTTATAGCACATAATGTGAGTGGGTTCATTCGATTATTATGCATTTATCAAAGGTAAAGCGCAGCGTTTTACTTACCGTTAACTGATTGTAGCAACTTGAGCCCCGCGTATTTGAAAATCCCTACAAGAGCGGACCATAACGCATATCTTCCCTATCCCATGGGAAAATGAATCATATTGGAATTGGAATTTGCTGAAGAAAGACCTTATTTGGAATCGATATATATTGACTTGGAAATTATGCTATAAATAGATTTTTATAGATTTATATGTGTTTTGTCAGGAATTGTTGTGTTAATTGTGTTCATACTAATAATGTACACGATGAGTAATATTTATGTGGCGGTATTAATGCATTAGTAATACTTTAATGTTTAAATAATGGCAAGCATATGTCAAAGGTATGTGGCCACTTTTTAAACTTATTTTTTGGTTTGTAATTTTTTTCCACTTTTAGTACCAACATTAAACTGATTTTGCATTGCAGTTCTTATAATTATTTTGTGTAAAATATAGAATACATATTATATTTATGAATATAAGTATTATGTCGTTTTTATATATATGTATATATTTATTTACAATTTTTCTGAAAACATTAGTAAATATGAAAATTTTAATGTATGAATTTCCAATTAAGTTAGAACTTTGGACTTTTTAAAAGAAATACTGTATTTAAATGTTTTAAACCATGCAATGTTTTTAGATAACGTACAGAAAATTAATTAAAGGAAGAAAAAAATAAATTACAAAAAATATCGATTTAAAATACGCTTCAAAACGTCAAATATGTAATTTTTTTTCGAAGATGATTATGCGAAAAAAATATTGATATTAATATTTCAACGTAAAAAAAAAAAATTGACCATGAATTATCAACATTTTTGTTTCAATAGAAATTCTGTAAATAAATCTCTCACATTTAAGTAGGCACATTTATTATTTATATCTCATATTATATATCTTAATTATGATTAATTGTTGTAAAATATTGTTGTATATTATTAATTGATGTAAAATATATTTGTTTGTTGATAATTATTTTTTAATGTTCAAATTTATCATATTCGAATTTCGTTTCACTTTGAAATCGTCTTTTTAAAATTTGGGACTATTATTCAAAAAAAAATTAATTAAAATTAAATTGCATAACCTATGAGGTGATTAAAAGAACTTTGTTTACACTAGCTTTGCTTTTACACTAGTTAATTGGAAAAGCACATTATATATACATAAAAAAATCACATTATATGTATATATAATGTGATTTTTCCCCTTTAATTCGATACCTTATTGCACTCACAAGATTTTATATAAAATATTTAATTTTATATGAAATATTTTACAGACTTTAAACTTAAAAAATCAATTTTTTCTGTTTAAATGTTCATAGAGCACAAAAGGCCATGTCATTGTTCATCTTAACCTAATTTAATTCATTCGGGAATTTTTATTAAAATGCATGCTGACACTTAAAGATGATTTCGTTATCTTTTTCGTGTGTTATTCTTCACTGAACAGCTCTAATTATTCTTCATTTAAAAATTCACGTGCAATTATTCTTAAAATAGTTCAGTCATTAGGAATTTTAATTACGTTTTTAGGAACTAAAATCCATTAATAATGTACTTTTGCGTAGCTTTAAACTTCAATTAAAGGTATCATTTCAAAACAACTCATTCACCTGATTAAAAACTGATGCAGCGTGCAAACAATTTCAAAACACTTGAAACATTCCTCAAATTTTCGTACGTGCCGTTAAACTTTTTCTGTGAAAGCAAATAAAAAGCTATCGCTACGCTAATGGAAGGGATTAAGTGGTAAAACGTAACGATTCTACTTCAAAATTAATTAGCGGAAAAATTCGTCCAGTTTTCAGGCGATGCATTTATAATTATACTGAAAACAGCTAAAGGTGAATTTTCAATTAACGGGAATAAATTACAGTTAGCCCTGTGTGCAATTATGAAAGAATCTGAAGATCCAACCCAATGCAGTTTAATCTGAGTTAATGGAAATTTATTGTTAGTAAACTGTGGAGGTTTACTTTATACCCCACTTAGAAATTATTTTAACTGTACTTTAGGGTACTTTAAAAGTAACGATCATGCTTCAAAAGCTTAAAGGGAAATTCAACTTACTACATCAGATGATAATGTTTTTGTTGTACATTATAAATGATGTTCAAATATTTATGTTTGTGGATGAGTAATGTCGTAAAGATTAGACAATAGCAGAAGATCTTAAGGGGAAGGGTGAGTAATTATGCATACATTAAAATAACTACATTGTATACATTTTAAAAACGGAAAGTATATTAACCAGAATATTTAATGAAAGTTAACTGTATATAATGATATCCATTGCAGGTTTATTTGTTAAAAATGAATGATAATAAAACTGGAATATGCGATATATTCAAATGTAAAACTATTTTATGTATAGATTAATTCAAATTAACATGGGAAAAGTAAATCAGCAATATAAGTTAAGAAAACTTTTAAAATTCGAGTAAGAATTTAAAGTCACAAATATGTCCAGAAGTTTAGAGGGTGTTTTTATAGTAGGATGTGAACTGGTTAATTCTATTATTATGCATTTTTCAAAAGGTTTTCTTTTATAATCCAGCTGGCAAACACTTAGACAGCTTGGTCTTTGGATGCCTTAAGACAAGCGCTGCACAGACGTTACTCACTTTGCATTACCCAGGGGGCGGGTGTAACTTGAAGATCAGCCACGGGCGCGAAGTAACAATGCCCCCGCAACGCTCTACGATCCTATTAGACCGGGGCCTACGGTTTAAAGTGGAATCCGAACCACTACAAAAATCCACGGCACCGCCGGGATTCGAACCCGAAACCTGCGGCACCGAGCGCTAGCCACTCGGCCATTCAGACCCATTTATCAAAGGTAAAAAGCAACGTTTTACGTACAGCTAAGTATTGTGGCAATTCGAACCGCGGGTACTTGATAATACGTGCAAGAGGGAAATTATAACCCGTTTCTTCCCTATCAGATGTCATTGTTCATTTTTACCTAATTTAATTCATTGTTGTTGTTTTTTTATTAAAATGCATGCTGATAAGTAAAGATGATTTCATTATCTTTTTCGTATGTTATTATTCACTGAATAGCTCTAATTATTCTTCATTTAAATATTCACATGCAATTATTCTTAAAATAGTTCAGTCATTAGGAATTTTAATTACGTTTTTAGGAACTAAAATCCATTGATAGTCTACTTCTGCGTAGCTGTAAACTTCAATTAAAGGTATCATTTCAAAACAACTCATTCACCTGATTAAAAAATGATGCAGCGTGCAAACAATTTGCAAAACACTTGAAACATTCCTCAAATTTTCGTACGTGCCGTTAAACTCTTTCTGTGAAAGCAAACACAAAGCTATCGCTACGCTAATGGAAGGGATTAAGTGGTAAAATGTAACGATTCAACTTCAAAATTAATTAGCGGAAAAATTCGTCCTGTTTTCAGGCGATGCATTTATAATTATACTGAAAACAGCTGAGGGTGAATTTTCAATTAACGGGAATAAATTACAGCTAGCCCAGTGTGCAATTATGAAAGAATCTGAAGATCCAACCCAATGCAGTTTAATCCGAGTTAATGGAAATTTATTGTTTATAAACTGTGGAGGTTTACTTTATACCCCACTTAGAAATTATTTTAGTGTACTTTAGGGTGCTTTAAAAGTAACGACCATGCTTCAAAAGCTTAGAGGGAAATTCAACTTACTACATCAGATGATAATGTTTTTGTTGTGCATTATAAATGATGTTCAAATATTTATGTTTGTGGAATGAGTAATGTTGTAAAGATTAGACAATAGCAGAAGATCTTAAAAGGAAAGGGTGAGTAATTATGCATAGATTAAAGTAACTACATTGTAAATTTTAAAAATGGAAAATTTATATCAACGAGAATATTTAATGAAAATTAACTGTATATACTGATATCCATTGCAGGTTTATTTGTTAAAAATGAATGATAATAAAACTGGAATATGCGATATATTCAAATGTAAAACTATTTTATGTATAGATTAATTCAAATTAACATGGGAAAAGTAAATGAGCAATTTTAGTTAAGAAAACATTTAAAATTCGAGTAAGAATTTAAGGTCACAAATATGTCCAGAATTTTAGAGAGTTTTGTTATAGCATGATGTGAATTGGTTCATTCGATTATTATGCATTTATGAAAGGTTTTTTTTTTATTATTTCCAATGGCAGGTTGCAATAAGTAATAAAATAAAAAAGAAAAAGAACACAAAGAACATGAAAACAACAACGAGAGTCGAAAGAAATCACATAGTGACATGTTTAGCCCATCAGGGCCCTAGCCTCCCAGTAACGACCCTGCACAGTAGAGGAAACAAGTGCAGGGCAGACAGGATGGTGGGATGAATCCATGTCCTCTCCAAGATTGCAGAGCATGCATTTTGGGCTTGAAGATATTTTCATACGAAAAAACTGATTGGCCATACAATCATGACCCGTCAGGAGTCTGAAAAGGGCAACAGCTTTAAGCTTGGGCTGATCAGGGAAGGTAATCAAAGGTAAAATCAGGTAAAGGTAAAGGTAAGGTTATCAAAAGTAAAAAGCAATGTTTTAGTACAGCTAAGTGATTGTGGCAATTCGAGCCACAGATACTTGATAATTCCAGCAAGAGGGAAATTATAAATCTTTTCTTCCCTATCAGATGTCATTGTCGTCTTAATTTAATTTAATTCATTGTTCTTTTTAAAAATAAAATGTGTGTTGACGTAAAGATGATTTCATTATTTTTTTCGAATGTTATTCTTCATTGGATAGCTCTAATTATTCTCCCTTCAATAAATCGCGTGCAATTATTCTTAAAATAGTCCAGTCATCAAGAATTTTAATTACGTTTTTAGGAAAACGAAAATCCATTAATAATGTACTTTTGCGTAGCTTTAACTTCAATTAAAGGTATCATTTCGAAACAACTCATTCACCTGATTAAAAACTGATGCAGCATGCAAACAATTTCAAAACACTTGAACATTCCTCAAATATTCGTACGTGCCGTTAAACTCTTTCTCTGGAAAGCAAACACAAAGCTAGTTCACTACGCTAATGGAAGAGATTAAGTGGTAAAACGTAACGATTCTACTTCAAAATTAATTAGCGGAAAAATTCGTCCTGTTTTCTGGCGATGCATTTATAATTATACTGAAAACAGATGAGGGTGAATTTTCAATTAACGGGAATAAATTACAGTTAGCCCTGTGTGCAATTATGAAAGAATCTGAAGATCCCCCCCACCAATGCAGTTTAATGGTGAGTTAATGGAAATTTATTGTTTATAAACTGTGGAGGTTTACTTTAGCCCCACTTAGAAATTATTTTAACTGTACTTTAGGGTGCTTTAAAAGTAACGACCGTGCTTCAAAAGCTTAGAGGGAAATTCAACTTACTACATCAGATGATAATGCTTTTGTTGTTGTACATTATAAATGATGTTCATTTATGTTTGTTGATGAGTAATGTTGTAAAAATTAGACAATAGCAGAAGATCTTAAAGGAAAGGGTGAGTAATTATGCATAGATTAAAATAACTACATTGTAAATTTTAAAAATGGAAAGTATATGAACCAGAATATTTAATGGAAGTTAACTGTATATACTGATATCCATCGCATGTTTATTTGTTAAAAATGAATGATAATAAAATGGAACAAGCGATATATTCGAATATAAAACTATTTTATGTATGGAATAATTCAAATTAACCCGGGAAAAGTAAATGAGCTATATAAGTTAATAAAAGATTTAAAATTCGCGTAAAGATTTAAGGTCACAAACGTATCCAGATGTGTAGAGGGTGTTGTTATAGCAGGATGTGACGTAATAATCCCTGCAAGTGGGAAACCATATCTTGAGGAATATCGGATTGGAATATATATATATATATTTTTTTTCTCTAATGCAGCTGGCAAACACTTAGACAGCTCGGTCTTGGATGCCTTAAGGCAAGCGCTGCCCAGACGTTACTCACTTTGCATTACCCAGGGGGCGCGTGTAAGTTGAAGATAAGCCACGGACGCGGAGTAACAATGCCCCCGCAACGCTCTACGATCCTATTAGACCGGAATCTACGGTTTAAAGTGGATTCCGAACCACTACAACATCCATGGCACCGCTGGGACTCGAACCCGAAACTTGTGGTACCGAGCGCCAAGCGCTAGCCACTCGGCCCTTCAGGCGCGGGATATATATATAAATAGATATATCGCATTGGGGAATATATACATCGGATTCGGAATGCACCAGATTGGAATTCGAATTGTTTGAGGCAAGACCTCACCTGCAATCGATGTAAATCGATTTATAAATTTTGTTATAAATAAATGTTTATAGATTTATATCTGTTTTGCTTTTGTTGTTGTGTTAATTGTGTTAAATAAAATATTGAAAAGACAAATTGGAGTTCTAGTTGAAAGGATATTACACGATGAAGCACTTCAGTAGTGATAGATTATCACACTGATTAATATGCTTCGTATATACAGTGCTTTTAATGGCAACAAACTCGAAGAAGTGTGACTGCATATATATATATATAATTATCTTGTCCAGCGGATGTTTATTATATCAAAAATCTTCACTTTGTACCAAAGATATTTGTCAAAGAAGAGCCTTTGTTGAAAAACAAACAAATTGTACTAATGTTTTTCTAGCATGTGTAATTTGTGCAAAAATAAAGTGTAAATAAATTAATGTTGTTAGTCGATTCGCTCTGGTAGTCTTTTTATTATTTTAAAACACGTCCAGCTCTTATTTTGCAAACATTTGTTGCCTTGTAATTTTAAATTGTTTCCGTAAACAGTATTTGTTTGTTTTTTTATTTTGTCGTCATTATTTTAAAACTTTTTATCTAAACCAATTAATTACATAAAGTCGAATTTTGTTAAATCTCAATTAAAATGAAATAAATCAGTGTAAAGTATTTTAATAAAAAAAATATCTGAATGAAAAATATAATGTATTACTGTATGTAGATCAATTAAATACATTTATTCAACACTCGTAAAAACATTGTAAAAGACGTAGTTTAACAAGATGTCTGTTGTACGAAATAACCTTTGTGTATTTGACGATTTTTCGCAGTAAAACTTCACTATTACAAAACATTATATTGTGGGGAAAAAAGATGAATTTAATTTTATTTTCTGAAATTCAAAATGGCAAACAGAACTGAAATATTTCAATTATTAATGCATTAAATAAAATAAATATTTTTCTAATAAAAACTGAAAAAATTTATAAAGATAAACCTTATATGTTACGTATTGTTCAAAGATTATATAGTTCAATTTGGGTTAATTGAAATTTATTGATTACAAAAAACAATTAGTACTTTGTACATACTAAGTATTTTATTTTAGGGTGTTATAAAAGTAATCATCACCCGATACTTCAAAACCTTCAATATATTCAACTTAAAAGTGGGTACAAATGCACATGTTATACGCTATAAATAATGTTTATGCGTCTATATTCCTGTATTAGTATTAATTTAATGTTTAAATAATGATAAGGATATTATGGAAAAGTTATGGGACACTCTATTTATAATAATTTTTGGTAAATTTTTTTTCCACTTTATGTACTAGTATTAAACAGACTTTTGCATTGTATTTCTTATAATTATTTTGTGTAAAATACAGAGTATATAGTATATTTTTTGAATAGAAGTATTTTGTTTTTTAATATATATATATATATATATATACATATGTATTTATTTATAATTTTTTTTAAAAACATTAACAAATACGAAAATGTTAAGATATGAATTTCCATTTAAATCCGGATTTTAGACTTTTTAAAAGATGTATCTGTATTTGAAATCTCATCTTTTACCGTAGTATTAAGAATTATCTGTATTTGATTAAAAATCAACGAAATGACTTTAGATAACGTATTGAAAATTCATTAAAGAAAAAAATAATTAATAACAAATACCGATTTAAAATATGTATTTTTTTCGAAAATGATTATGCAGAAAAAAAGAAATAACAGTAATTATCGATTTAAAATACGCTTAAAAATATCAAATATGTAAATTTTTTTTCGAAGATGATTATGCAGAAAAAAAGAATATTGATATTATTATTTCAATGTAAAAAAAAAAAGTTTTCGGTTATTATGACAGCATTAATCTTAATATCTCATGTTTATGTTTGACAAGTACAGAACAAAATAGCAAAAAAGAGCAAATTATTTCTTAAATTTGCATAAAAAGTAATGCTCCATGAAATTTGGGGTGTGTATTTTTTTATAAATAATGGAGTTTAAGAGTGTATTCGCAATTCATCACGAAAGTTTTTAAAGCAATTACTTAAATGATGATGGCCAGAGATAAATAATTATGCTCATGAAAAAAAAAGAATTTTTTTCTCGAAAGGGAAGTTTTTAAATTACACTGCTTTTTATAATTCGTTAAGAAAAAATGTAAGTTTAATGTAACACTGCAATTGCTTACTTTTTTTTCACTATTTCATTATAATGTATAATGTATTAAAATTTAAATACAATTTTATTGCTACAAATTTAACAATATCACGGATTGTAATGTATAATTGTACGGTACTACAATGTTAGTTAAAAATAATATTTAGTTCTCTAATTTTTTCCACTGATGTTATTGCTTATTAAAATTTGTATTTAAAAAAAACAGAAAAAAAATACAAATAAATTCTGTCTGGTGACTTGTATGCCGTGTGTGGTTTGACATAGAAATTATTAATTTAATTTAATTTAAAGTTAATTTAATTACTTTAATTTAAAGTAATTTGTTAAAAAATAAAGTTAAAGTTTTTTATTTCAAGCTTTCAATTTTTGAATTTTATGTGATTGTCACCTTTTTAATAAATTTCTTTCTTTTCTTATTTATTTATTTATTTTGCATATAAGCTATACTTCCTATTTTTAATGTTCTGTTTTTTATGCATTTGAACCTAATTAGTGCAATGTAAAAATTACTAACAAAATAAATACTATAGAGAATTTAGACTTCAGGAATGTAATTATAGTAATGGAGAAGGTATCTTCTCCATTACTATAATGTTATTTATTTCAATATGATCTATTGAACTTTCTTAAATATATACGCTTTATTTTGTTGAGGGTCCCTCTAAGACAAATTTCTGGGTGCACATGACGTTGTATGTATCTATGAATAGTTTTCTTAAACCAAAAAAGTTTTATTTTCTGTGGGCGGGCAGTGCGAGATCTTATTTTGCCAGGATAAACAATCAAACGAACACAGTCAATTAAATTGAAAAGAGGAGATAGTTTAACAATCAACACTGCAGGGTCAATAGTTAGGAGAGTATTTCTTCTAGAAAACCAGCTAGCTCCAGGTATTCCCCTTCAATAAATAACTGTTAGACAGCAAGTTGTGGAATCAGTAAGATAGGGTTTATTTCTTTTAAATAGCTGATTGTAGTTTTGTTCGTAACAGTAAATTTGACAATTTAATTTCTCTTTTTTGTTCAATTCTGTTCTAACTTAAGGCTCTAAGGACACATATGGCCATTGGCCTAATCAATTTTATACAACATCCATTCTCTTGTTACATGACCTGATAAAATACTATACTGATACTATCCTGATAAAATATAGGGAAAATAAATGACAGAACAAATCGGTCACACAGTTCATATATAATAATAAGTTAAAAGACATTGTGGTTTTCTAATGATGGTATTTTAATGTTATCCGCCACCAGGCCTTCTTATATATAGTAAATTCAGTGCTACTAAGGAGCTTGCTAAACTTCTTTCTCAATTTGAAATGATTATCCTCAAAGTTGGCATTCGTCAAGAGTTCTCTTTCTTCTCTTATTTATCGAACCCAACTAACATATTTTTCAACTTATGGTTTTATCATGCGTATTTGATATAATATGGAAGGTTTTGGCAATGCTTATCGAATACTTGAATGCTACCCCATGGATAACGTGTATAACTATAATACAGAAGAGTTCATTTATAAATCCACTGACGAGGTCCGTTGCTGTCATTGTTTTGAAATACAAGAAGACTCGATTGGCTTCTTAGAAAATGTTTGTAAATTGACTTGGGATAATCAGGCTGCTTGTGACCGTGCTTACAGTGTCTTTCTTCTCTTATAGTACACAAAAATTTCGGCCTAGAAATTACCCCTAAAATTCCTCCAAAAGTTTTAATCAGGCAAACATCTACAGGATGCTAGATCAACCCAGTGAGTTTTATCTTAATTCTTTTTTCTTTATATCTCTAGACTATATAGCTCCTCATTTTTATAATAGTTTCTTTCGATCCATCTTCGTGGTTGGTTTTTCTTTGTATCTGTTTGTACTTGTTTACCAATCTGAAATTAATTTGTTATTTGTGTTGGTATTTATTTTTTGTCTTTTGAGTAATTTCCCTTCTCTTTTCTCTAGCGGTGCGTGGCGACTCGAGTACCAGTAAAAGGACATCCTGATAATTGTATTTAGATGGAATTGTGGATCCTTTGTAGATATCTTTGGCATCCGCTTCTGTTCTGTACATCTAGTTGCAGGTTCATCGGTACATACCGTCACTTCATACAGGGACGGATTTAGATGAAAAGAGGCCCTAGGCTATTCCACTTCCCATTTTTAAGTGTGTAAATTACATGAGAGATAATTGCTGTGATATATATTAATATGTTAAATGAAACATGTTGGGATTGGTACCAATCTTTATAAGAATGTGGCACGGTTAATAAATAAAAAAAAAAATGAGAACACTTATTTGGTAGCACCATTTATAATACTCGGAATAATAACTAATCAAACACAACACACAACATTTACAAAGAAACAAAATTCAAATAATAAAACTCTTTGACTACGAAAATAAAATATGCTATAAAAATTATCATATTTTCTATCAAATTAAATTAAATATATTCAATAGATTGAAGATTAAAGCAAATTCAATTCAGATAAATTTATTTCATAATTTCTCCTTATTTTCAATTCAGTGTTTTAGTGTTTACAGTTTTTAGAATAGTGTAATTCTAATTTTTCTAACAGTTTGAATGTGGGCCCTTCTTGATCTTGAGCCCTAGGCTGAAGCCTAGTTAGCCTGTAGGAAAATCCGTTCCCTGACTTTCCTATAGGCTAACTGACTCCCTGACTGATAGTTGAAATGTCTTGGGATTTAAGTGATGGGCTTTTGCTAAGAGCGGAAGTCTGCTGATGTGCTAAGAGTGGATGATCCTAATCATATTAGTCTTTATCAAAACTATGCAACTACAGGCATCTACTTTCCCTCTTTTGGATCCTTGGTAGACTTTTTCTTTCATGCTTTCTCCATTTTTAAAAATTTCTCTCCCAGCTGAAGGCCTTGTTTTACTAGAAATTAAACAGATTTTGCAAATATTGCTTGTCACAATGAAATCAGTAAACGATCAAGACAAAAAAAAACTTAACTGGCTGCATAATTCAGCTGATTCTTAGTAATATTTTTAGATGGTAACAAATTCGCCATTGTGTAACCATTTAAAATCCAAATGCATCCGTTGGCTGCCAGCCAAAAAATATAAATAAGTTGAAATTCGGGGAATTTTACATTGATACTTATCGATCCTCGCAAAGAAAAACATTTTTTGACAACAATACTATTTGTGGATATCTGATTGCATAAATCAATACATTATTATACTGGTGAAATAACTTAATTGATTTACCTGAAACTGAATAGAATAGAATTTCGAAATCAAAATATTTTACCGTTCATCGAATCACAATTAAAATAAATTCTGAAACTGAACCAATAAAACATGACACCTTGAAAGTTTTTGATTCAGTTCTCTTAAAAACCAATAAAGCTGAATACCTCAATATTACCTTATCGCGTTAGACCATTATATTTCTAACCCCTTAAGAAGTTCTAATTGCTAACTTTGTGGATATTCACAGACTGCTTACAGAAATTAAAAACATGTTCTTATTATGAAACCATTGGCCACTACTCACTTCCGATTGTCATTCAGATCCAAAATGCTCAAATTATCAGCAAAATCATTTTTTAAACACTAAATTGTACCTTCAGTGGTAAAGAGAAAAAAAAAATTCAGGTAATCAAAATAAATCATTTAATGAAACCATAAAAATTGCTTTTTAATCTACATCTCCTTATTAAAAGATTACACGTAAAAGCACCATAGTCTAATGCAGTAGTTCCTCCTGTTGCCGTAAAAATTGAAAACATTATTACTGCTATAATTTGTACATCGCTCTAGAAACTTAAACTATTTTTTCTTGGAAAACCGACATAAACTGTCTGCGCTACTTCTGTTAACCTTGAATGCGTATCATCAACACGTACCCGTCAACACTTACCCATCGTAATTCATCGGGAAGAACCACCAGTTTGTGACCACATTCCAATTTAATCATGAATTACAAAAGTTGCTTGTCGTAAATCAATAAATAAACGTGAAGCTAAACCTATAGTATCTCACAAAACCATCTCAATGTGACAGTTACAAGCACTTCAAGAGGAACAAACCAGTCTTAAAAACTAACTTAGACCGTAATAAAAACCGTTTTAAGCTATTACGATTCTCTCCCTTAGGCGAAGTCTCAGAAATAGGAAAGGATAGTTCTATTGTTGATACTGTAGTGAAATTCAACGAAAAGGATAAGCTTTTAAATGAATGTGCATTTTACATCAAATTGAGTTGCAACTAGAATTTTTTTTTAATTAATTGCATATAATTTTATTGAGTTATTTTTATTGAGTTACTTTAATAACGAATTTGGTGGAAACAATTTTTAAATACTTTTATAGATTATTAGTTTTCATCATCCTTCTTATTGAAACAGTACGAATTATTTTGCTCAATAGAATCAAAACTGGCCCTTGCTCCATTGAACACCAACAACAAACTAATCAAAGGATATAATATTAAATAAAAGCATATTTATTAAGCCACCTACAACTTTTATTAAGCCACCAACTACCCGAATTTGAATTATCGCCCTTATATAGAGCACCTCGATAGACAACATTTTCTACAATCTCAATATATTATAACTCTACATTTTATGCTGTATTTATAGCCCAATTTACTATAATCATCATTAGATGTAAATTAATAGTTCAATATTGTGCCAATCGTTTTGTTAACCAAATGTTTATTATAAACACATTTATTAGGATTTAACTTGTCCATTATACATCGAATTTTTACTTAGAAATTAAATATTTTTAAAACTATTATTGTTATGAATATTTTTAAATTGATTGTTATTTATTATTAGGTAAAAGAAAATACATAAATTTTTGCATTTATTATAATTGATTTTGATTAATTCACTGTTTCAAAAAGTTTAAAAGAAATTTTAATTTACATTCAACAAAATCCTGTTAACTAATTCTTAAATAATCTACACATGGAACTGCCTGATGTAAACGTACTGGATTTCAAACTAAGAAAGCTCAGCTTTGAAGCTTAAAAAGCGAAAGGAATAAGGAGATCGTGCGAAGCGAATGCAATAAAACAGGAGACAGGAAAATCCTTTCACTGGGTTTCAAGAAAGTGGGATTTGGATGTAAGTTCCAAGCTTTCGTCTCCAAGGATGTTAATTTCTAACTGTGGTACCAGAAACCAACATAGTCCCATGAGACTAGTGGAGCCTGTGTAAAGGTGATAATCCTTCACGCGGGTTATGCGTGTTATATTGTAAAAAGATTTTAACTATTCTGACGTACTAAGAAATTAAAAAAAAAAAAAAATCCAGAATATATTTGAAATTTAATTTTTATGACAAATCTTCCTCAGTATGGCTGGGTTAGAAAGGTTTTTTTTGTTCTAATGCAGCTGGCAAAACTGCATAGACAGTTGTCTTTCATGCTTTAAGGCAAGCGCTGCACCGACTTTACTCACTTAGCACTACCCAGGACGTGCGTGTAGCTTGAAGATGAGCTACGGACGCAGAGTAATACTACCTCCGCAATGCTCTACGATCATGTTAGACCGGAACCTATGGTTTAAAGTGGATTCCGAACGACTACAAATATCAATGGCACCGTAGGGACTCGAACTCGAAACTTGTGGTACCGAGCGCCAGAGCGCTAGCCACTCGGCCATTCAGGCCTCTGAAAAAACACGATCCTGGAGGTGCGGAGGATCGAACCAAGGAAAGTTGTCACTTTTTAAAAAGGCGTTGTCAAGAGTTTGGTTCATGCTCTTGTTTCATAAAGGACATAAAATAATATGTAATGAAAATATTTTTATGGATCATGCTTTTGCAATGTTTTGCAACGATCCTGGCTTTACAACCTCGTAATATAAGAAATCTTAAGATTCTCTTAAATGAGATTTAAAAAAAAAATTTCTTACCATATTATGCATATATCCGTGATGAAAATGGTAAATATATTAGACGGAATGTTCTTCTGTTGAACTCGGGAGAAAAATACAAGCATCTCTGGTGGCACCACTAGGAGGGATCATTGGTCGCTCTACAGTCATATTGAGCACACGTTAGGCTAAACAGACCGGGACCTACAGTTTAAAGTGGATTTCGAACCATTACAAACAGGACTTGAACCCGAAACCTGTGGTACTGAGAGCCAAAGCGGCCACTCGGCCGTCAGACCCCTTTATAAAGTCGGGGTTCATTAATAATCATTTATGAGGGTAACAGGTAAGTTCATTGCAAATTGTAGTGGGGAAAATGTGATTGTAAAGCAAGAGATTGCACCCTAAATAACATTAATAGTAAATGATTGCATGATATTATTGTTCTAATAGTGAATGATTGCAGATCAAAGAGATCCACTTTCGAAAACACCTCTGAAAAAATATTTATTTTCCTAACAAACCGAACCTTCACGAAAGTTATTTCCTTTGTATTCATTCTTCCTTTATTATTCATTTTTCATTTCATTTGTATCATTTCCTTTGTATTTTATATTTATTCATTCTTATGATTAAAAATTAATATAATTATATTTGCAGCATGGCGAAAATGTAAAACGTAAAGTATTGAAAAGCTTTGAGTTTGAAAAATGTAACTAAAAAAATATTTTTAAGTAAACTTAATTATAATAAACAAACTTTTTAATTCATTTCTATCATCAGTGTAAGATTTTTAAAACTAAAATAGACACTGAATAAATTTATCACATTTTTAATGAAATTATTTTTGAAAATCGTTCGTTGAAGCCTTCCAATTTGACTTTCTTACAAACACAAACAAGTAATTCAAATTAAAAATTTATGACTGCTTTTTTCATTAACAGAAAAGGCTTGTATTACATTATTTTAATTATTTCTTTAATGATAAAGAATTCTAACTGAAAATTGTTTTGAAATTGCAAAGCGCTATGCTTTAATGAAGCATGGGATTAAAGTCCTCAAAA
This sequence comes from Caerostris darwini, assembly GCA_021605075.1. Lineage (NCBI taxonomy): Eukaryota > Metazoa > Arthropoda > Arachnida > Araneae > Araneidae > Caerostris > Caerostris darwini. The sequence goes on along the minus strand of BPLQ01006630.1, from coordinate 73,210 downwards.
AGTTAGTTTTCATTCTTTCGTTTTCCTCTTCCAAATAACTTCCTCATTAAATTTTCTTTTTCTCTGTTTCGGAACTAGCTTCAGAAGATTAAAAAAATTTTTTTTTTTATGAATTTCGTTGCAAATTCTTAATATTTATATTTTTTTAGATTCTAATTTCATGGAATGGAAGTACTTTGAGTATTATTTAAAATACTTAAAATTAGAATTTTATTTTTACCAGCGTACACTTTTTTTCTTCTGTTTATAAATGCAATAACAAGTAAAGTGTTTAAATACTTTTGTTGTAAAATGAATTAAAATAGTTGTTTTTTTAAAGAATTCAACTTTTTTATTTTATTTATTTTTTTCTTTGCTTTTAAAGATTATGTCATTGACTAAAACATTTTTTTCGAGGATCATAACTTTTTAAATATATGTAGCTGGGTAAATTGTATTGTTGAGTTTCAAAACTAAGAGAGTTCGGTTAGTAATTCAACAAAAGTTAAACCATAATTATTTGTGCCTATGATGAGGATTTATAATTAATACTTAAAGCAGAAAGCGAATACGTTAAATTTCAGGAAATGTGGAAGAATATTGAAAGCTAGTTGGATGTCATTTCTTGGAGTGTTTACTCAAAACTGTAACTGGATAATGGTGACCAAGTATCAAAATACCTATGACTGGTCAAAAATTAAGTATTGTTATACAGTATTACATCTGCCTCTTATTTCCACACAGCAATGCAAAGATGAAGCAAGATAATTCTTCTAAATCAAGCAAGATAATAGCAAGAAGCAAGATAATTCTTCTTTGTATTTAGAACAATGAGTAAATATAAAATATTTTAAAACATTGAATATAAATATATACATTCGTGCAAATATAAACATATTGCAAATATTGTTTATATTTGCACAAATTCATACATTGTGCAAATATTACATATTAACATACATACATATTTTCTTTATAAATGTTACATATTATTGAATATAAACATTATATATTTACATTTTCATCAGGTAGGAGGAATGCTTATTCCTTGCATGACTTCAGTTTGCTTATTAATATCCAATTTTTTAAAGGTTTTCTATGAATTATCTATTAATAAATGATGAAATTAAAGTATTTAGAGCTTGATCTGATGTAACATTTAAAGGGACATTCCTATGTTAGACCCAATTTTCGTTTGTTAATCTACTTTCACGACAAATTAACTAATAACATGTATAATTCAAACAATGCATAAATAAATTTCTTTGCATATTGATATATTTAAAGAAAAATTAGAATGAGTTTTGATTTTGTTGTCTTAACAATATTGTGTCGAAAAAAAATGAATGATGACATCCATTTTCTCGAAAATTACTGCATGGAAGTTAAGACTAATGATTCCAAATATAGGTGCAAATCTCTAGTTTCGAAAGTGATTTCTATATATATATATGTAGATGATATATTAGAACAAAATGGCTTAGAAATGCCCAAAGATACTTCCGCTTTTATTACATTTAAACCCATCGATGGTTTTTGAGGGTTTTTTTTGCTACATTCGATGTAATCAGCAGTTATACAGAGTAAATAAATTTAGATGATCCATGGAAGGGGCAAATCCGGAAGGGAGGGGGGGAGGAAAACAAAGTAGTTTCCAGTGAAGGTTGTTGAAGATTGAAATATACATTTTCATGTTATATCCAGTTTATGGACACAGTTTAAGGATATTGGAGTAGAGAGACGGCATGGACATTAGACATTAGCTATCCAAGAGCATGATGGTAAAAGAAAATCGACGTATAAGTGGACAAGTCTTGGTCCGCTACAGAGAGGCTTTTGAAATAGATATTTCTAAATCTTATAAATTCATCTGGAAAGTCAATTTACAAACAAACAAAAATAAAATAAAAAAAATACACTTAAACTATTTTGTAAAAGTTTTTTTTTCTCTTCTAATGCAGTTTCCAAACAGACTGTAATCTTTCGCCATAACGGCTGCACCGATGTTACTCACTTTGCATTACCCAAGGGACGCGTGTACCTTGATGGTAAGCCACGGACGCGGAGTAACAATGCCCCCGCAACGCTCTACGATCCTATTAGGACCGGGACCTAAGGCTTAAAGTGGATTCTGAACCACTACAAACATGGGCAAGCCGGGATTTGAACACGATACCTGTGGTACCGAACGCCAGAGCGCTAGCCATTCGGTCATCAATCCCCATTTTGAAAAAGTTATGTAACAAAATAAATTTGTTGTGTTGCTATTCATGATACCGCAAATCCCTAGGATTCGTAGTTTCCGTACAATTAACATTTGAAATGGTCACTCTGTATATATATATATATAAAAACGTATCTTTAAATAAAGAAATTCAAACGAATAAAATAATAAATCATTACTAAGACAATTTACGTCACTCTGAAACTGTGATTCATTTTCTCTTCATGCCTCGCACTAGGCTGTCTCTTGTGCTGTTGCCATCTATGCTCATTAATCAACACCTACAATAAAAGAATGAAAATTACATGACATATCAGTAATGCATATAACAAAAATTAACTTTTTTGGGAAAAAAGAAAAACAATTTGCAACAAAATAAAATTGTCGTGTTCATGATACCGTAAACCGCAGAACTCTAGTAATCATAGTTTCAGTACAATTAACATTTGAAATCGCGGAAGTTTCATATGGAAACCCTTGCATACATGCATGCTGTTAAAAATTTTTACTTCTGTCCCAACATTCGTGGTGTTTAATTGCCAATTTATTGATTCATATTAAATTTAATTCATTTACCTGATATTATTATTTGTGTATATGTAAATAGAATGAAAATCTTAAATATTATTAATATTTATTTATTTCCTCAACCTTAAAAGACTAGTCTGTATTTTTATCAAAAAAAAAAAGAAAAAGATACATATTATTTATTTTGCAAAATTTTTTATATGCGTTCTATATCTTTAGTTTTTTTGTATGGGGATCTTTGTTTTATGTAAGCATCTGTCCTGATTTACAACAGGCAAGCATCTTTTTTATAACTTATGAATCTCTATCCATAAATTTACGAACAAAGACTTATTTACACATCCTTAAGAAGATACCCATTGTTTTGGTTCAAAACATAGTAAATTCCAGATCAAAATCTTCACATAAGATGCATGCTCTGCGATTCGTCAGGAGGAACACTGCTGGAGGATAACAAACCCCCCCGGGGACGACCCAAAGATAAATACGTTCCTTTCCGATATCTGTTGTTCTTCATGGGAAGTGACCAGGAGACAAATCAGTTCTTTTATTTTTCCTGTCACGGGAGAAAAAAGTTATGAAAAAGGAAATGTTTTCTTTTGGATGGGAAGTCGAGCCTGCATCGAGGATCGACGTCTGTGATTGATCTGTAATTGAATTGATAGTGTATTAAAATTCAAAAAATCATATTTAAAAGCTTTAAAATTTTTTTAATCTAGTTCTTAAATCCCATTTTGTTAAGAAAAATATTAAACTGTATTCAAAATGAATATAGTCTTAATCTTTTTTTATCCCCAAATTGCCTAAATACGTTTGAAAATCTTTCCAAAATAAGTATTTCTGAATCTTATAATTTCATCTAGAAAGTAAATTTACGAACAAACAAAAATAAAAAAACTACATGTTAACGATTTTGCAAAAGTTATGCAACAAAATAAACTTGTAGCGTTGCTATTCATGATACCGCAAATCCCTAGTATTCGTAGTTTCCGTACAATTAACATTTGAAATCATGGAGCTTTCATATGGTCCCCCTGTGTATATAAAAGTATCTTTGAGTAAAGAAATTCAAACGAATCAAACATCAAATCATTATAAAGACAATTTACGTCAACCTCAAACTGGGATTCGTTTTCTTTTCATGTCTCTTTCTTGTGCTGTTGTCATCTCTGCACATTAATCAATGCTTGCAATAATAGAATGATAGCTACATGACATATCAATAATGTATATAACAAAAATTAACTGTTTTTTGGAAAAAAAAACATTTTGCAACAAAATAAAATTGTCATGTCGCTATTCATGATACCGCAAATCGCAGAACTGTAGGGATCATAGTTTCCATACAATTAACATTTGAAATCACGTAAGTTTCATGTGGACACTCTTGCATACATGCATGCTGCTATAAGATTTTACTTCTATCCCAATATTCGTGGTGTTTAATTGCAAATTTAATGATGCATATTAAATTTAATTCATTCATGTGATATAAAAATTTGTGTATATGTAAATGGAATGAAAATCTCAAATATTATTAATATTTATTTATTTCGTCAACTTTAAAAGAACTTGTCTATATTTTTATCCAAAAAAAATACATATTATTTTTTTTGCAAAATATTTATATGCGTTCTATATTTTTTATTTTTTGTATGGGGAACTTTGTTTTATGTAAGCATCTGTCCTTATTTACAACAGGCAAGCATCTTTTTTATAACTTCTGGATCTATATCTATAAATTTACGAACGAAGGCTTATTTACACATCCTTAAGAAGATATACATTGTTCTGGCTCAAAACATAAATCCCAGATCAAAATCTCCAACATAAGATGCATGCTGTGCGATTCGTCAGGAGGAACACTGCTGGAGGATAACAAACCCCCCGGGCACGACCAAAAGATAAATACGTTCCTTTCCGATATCTGTTATTTTTCATGGGAAGTGACCTAGAGACAAATCAGTTCTTTTATTTTTCCTGTCACGGGAGAAAAAAGTTATGAAAAAGAAATGTTTTCTTTTCGATGTGAAGTCGAGGACCAACGTCTGTGATTGATCTGTAATTGAATTGATAGTGTCATTGTGGCGGAATCTGCGAATTGTCAGAAGATTGAACATCTGCACACCATATAGGCCATTAATTTGCTTGTTTACTGGAAATATGTTTACATACACTGTTAAATGTTTATTTATACTAATGTTGTACTATTAATGTAACCATTAAAGCAGAATGATTTCCAATGAGTTTGATCTTTCCAGTCCATGCAGTTTGCTTTTATCAACATTTGGTAGGCGAACAGATAAAGCTTTTTCAATTCCTTCTATTAGCTCACACTCTACCTATATATATCTTGTTCAAATTTTCAGTCGTTCATAAAATACTTTTTATTCATCCACTCAAGTTCAAATACATTTTTTTTTATCTTGTGGTGTATGACACTTGATGTTAATGCAGTTTTTTCAAATATTAATTCATTAATTAAATGTAATTAATTAATTATAGTTTTTTCTTTAGATTGAAATTGCATGTATCTACCAATAGATGGGACGACCAAATATTGTGGAAGGGACGAACCCCGGGGACGACAAAAAAATAAATACGTTCCTTTCCGATATCTGTTGTTCTTCATGGCGAGTGACCAGGAGACAAATCAGTTCTTTTATTTTTCCTGTCACGGGAGAAAAAAGTTATGAAAAAGGAAATGTTTTCTTTTGGATGGGAAGTCGAGCCTGCATCGAGGATCGACGTCTGTGATTGATCTGTAATTGAATTGACAGTGTCTTTGTGGCGGAATCTGTGAATTGTCAGAAGATTGAACATCCGCACACCGTATAGGCAATTAATTTGCTTGTTTTTATGTTTATATAAACTGTTAAATATTTATTTATACTAATGTTGTACTACAAATGTAACCATTGCAGCAGAATGATTTCAAAGGAGTTTGGTCTTTCCAGTCCAGGAAGTTTGATTTTATCAACATTTGGTAGGCGAACAGACAAAACATTTAGTTATTCAGACACCTATCAGCAATTGAAATTAATGCAGGTAACAAGAACTGGTATTAAAATTTATTATTTTAGTAGAACAGCTATTGTTGTGATCCTTTATTTATTACTTACAGCTATTTGTGTGATTTATTACTTTAGTAAACAACTATTGTGACCATCCGTACACCGGATAGGCATTTAATTTGTTTGTTTACTGGAAATATGTTTATATAAACTGTTAAATGCTTATTTATACTAATGTACTATTTAATGTAATCATTGAAGCAGAATGATTTAAAATGAGTTTGTTTTTTCCATTCTAGGAAGTCTGCTTTTATCAACATTTGGTAGACAAATATACAAAAACCTTTTAGTTATTCAGACGCCTATCAGCAATTGAAATCAATGCAGTAAACAAGAACTTGTATTAAAATTTATTACTTTAGTAAAACGGGTATTTGTGTGATAATACATATTGTTATATTATATATTATATTGATATTAATAATAAAACACTTTGCAAGCAGTTATTATTAATTTATCAAAATCAATTAAATTAATTCATAAAATCAATGAATTTATTTTAATCTTTTAAAATAAAATTTGGAATTTAATTAAATTTAATTAAATTTATTGATGAAGGCAACATAAAAATTAAGTTTTCTAAGGAGTTTGGTTTTGAAATTTCTTTTATGCATACAAATAAATAGCAATAACAGCAAAAAAATTGAAAAACTGATAATAAGTAAGCTGTTTGGTTCAAATTGCCTAAATCATTTAGTACTAGAACGGCAGATTTACAGTAAATTCAGCATAATTCATGAGTCTCCATGGAATTCCTTCTATATTTTACTAAGAGGGTCTGATCGCCGAGTGGCTAGCGCTCTGGCGCTCGGTAACACAGATATCGGGTTCGAATCCCGGCGGTGCCATTGTGGTTTGTAGTGTTTCGGAATCCACTTTAAGCCGTAGGTCCCAGTCTCATATGACGGTAGAGCCTCTCAGAGCCCAATCTATAAATGTGCAACTCAGTTCTAGACACAGTGATGTGGTGTGGTGTAATAGTAGTAGAAGTATATTTTACCAAGACATTTTCAGCATGGTTTTAAATTAGCACCTTGAAGAATTACATCTAGAGGATGCTGACAAATAAATGCTTTCGGTTAAGTTTCATTAACATGATTTTAAACGCAGCTCCTTGAAATTTGGAGTGAACAAGTTATTTTCAGGCTTTTCTTATATAGTAATTTTTAATAATTACCGGCAAAGGTGTCATTAAATTTTGAGTATACTATTAATTTTAAGTTTTTAAATATAAGACATTAAGAGTTACTTAGATCATAAATAAAATGGCATATGCAACTTACTTAAATCTAGAAGCAAGTGCTAGATTGATTAAATTTTACGATATGGCTGTCATTTTATTTTTACGTAACTGAATTAAATACATAAAACATGCTACAAAAAGGAAGATTTCCATTAATGAACGAAGCTTTAGAAATATCACCCAATTAAAAACTAATTAAACTTAATTATTTTAAGCTTTGTTTTTATTTTGGGTATTAAATTCAGCGATAACCAATTATTTTCATCATTAAATATGAAAATACTAATTTATTCATATTTCTCAGGCAATATGTTAAAATTAAGATAAAAGATAATAAAAATTGAAGTTCATACATGCAATTAAATGTACAGTGTTTTTAATGCAAATTATCGAAATTATGTCTGTAATTATTGATTGTAAAAGATTATGCTGATTTCAATGCACCTATTTTCTACAAAATAGAAGCACTTGAAATATATCATGTATTAACTACAAATTTAATTAAAAAATACTAATGAATTGATATTTGAAATTAAAATCAGAATTGTATTATAGAAAATAATACAAATTAAAAAGTACAGTTTTACAATTTTTATATAAATAATTATATACAGGACGGTCAGAAGTGATGGGTTGATGAACGAACACACTTTCAAATTAATTTCTCTAGACAGCCGGGGACAATACCCTAACTCAGGGATGGGCAAACTTTTGCGGTCCTAAAAAAATTAGTCCTCCTTTTGCGATCGCAAAAAAAATAGTTTGGCGGGCCAAGATAAACTTTTCTAAAAATTTAAAAACAATGTACAAGTATTACAATTTAAATATGTTAATGAGATAAATGAAATTGTGATTTCCTTTTTAAAAGTTCTTTATATTGAGGTTCGAAGTGAGATGTACTGATTCTAAGGATCGAGGCTAAATGCTCATCTGTCAGTCTACTTCTGAAATAATTCTTTCTAAGGTTCACAGTTGAAAACACTTTTTCACATATATAAGATGAAGCAAACATAGCACTGCTTTTCTGGGCGTGAGATATTAAATTTGGGAAATTTACTTTCGATAATGATTTGTAAAACTCTAATTATGGCATACATAGAAACAACTGCTTGAGATGATTGTTAGATTGCAACTCAATTAATTCAACCTGCAAATTTGACCTCACTGCTTCACCATTTACTTTAAAAGGCATGGCAAAAATATTCAATTCTGTTTGAATGGTACTGAAATATGCGTTGGAACTCAAAATGCAGTTTTTTCAAGTCGTCTTCATAATTCTTAAACTTCTCTTCGTTTCCATTATTAGCTAGCTGCCCAGCAAACAGATGATGTTTTAGTTTAAAAGTCGATTTATGTTTTATGTTTTAGTCGACTGATGATCTTTTTACTTTCTCTTTTTGTTCTAAAAAAAAAGAGAAAGTAAATAGATCATCTGTCCTTTGAAAAAAATGAAGAAAAAAGTAACATTTAATCAAAGTAGAAAAGGAGATGGATATATAATAATATATATTTCTTTTAATTTGCCTCGGACCGTCAAATTAAAAGTCTATCCACGGGCCGGATAGAATCTTCCGGAAGGGCATAGTTTGCCCATCCCTGCCCTAACTGATACTCATCACATACAAGTCTCAAGTCCTATTGCCGGAAACCCAATGTCCGCTCTAATTTATTTTAACTGTGTTTGCAACTGTGTTTTCATTTACGAAGTTACAGTTGATTTAATTTAAGAGCTTGTTGCGCGATTAGGCTGCTAAAAGTGCATGAAGTGTTTCGAAGTTTAAAATTGTGCATGGTAAAACCAATTCGAAACGACTGATAAAAATGGAAGGTTTAAATTCGCATAGTGGGCCTGAATGGCCGAGTGGCTAGCTCTCTGGCGCTCTGTACCACAGGTTTCGGGTTCGAGTCCCGGCGGTGCCATGGATGTGTGTAGTGGTTAGGAATCCACTTTAAACCGTAGGTCCTGGTCCTAATAGGATTGTAGAGCGTTGTGGCGGCATTGTTACTCCGCGTCCGTGGCTTATCTTCAAGTTTCACGCGCCCCCTGGGTAATGCAAAGTGAGTAACGTCTGTGCAGGGCTTGCCTTAAGGCATCCAAGACGTCCATGTTTGTTTGCCAGCTGCATTGGAAAAAAAAATTCGCATAGTTGTGTAGAAATAAAAAAAACCTACCAAATCTACTAATAATTAAATATAGATCAATGCAAGCCTACATTATTTTTTTGAATAGTTACTTTATTTTCAAAACTAATTATAAAGATAGAGCATTTCATATCTTCAAGCAATAGTATTTTTGGAACCGTTCCTCAATTACTCCTGCGAAGCTACTAAGCATGTGATACTGTAGGCGGTTGCAATTTTGCGCATTTATTGTAAACATTGAATCAAAGAAGCATTATGTAATGATGTTGTAAATAAACAATGTTTTCTTTTCAAATCTCATTTTTTGTGTTCATGACTCATACATTCCCATGTAAAAAAAAAATGTATGTTTCAATAAACTGCACCATCCTTCAAAGTTTGTCCCATGACCATTGAATCGCCCTGCATATATATTCAGATTCGAAGTATAATTGTTATTAAACTTAATAACGATTATACCTACCATTCAAAAAATTAAATTTACAAGGCTTAAATTGAAGTTATGAAGAGATTTTTAAAATGTGCACTAATTACCATCTTTACATTGCTACCTAATGACTTTCTTACTGATTTTAACATTTTATCAGTTGCATGTTAGAGGGGCTTCCACTCCCCCTTGTCTCCCTTTAGGCGATGTCCTCTACAGGTGAACAGCTGCTTTGTCATGTATCACGCGATTCGAAATTTGCATGAAAAACACTCACAATACCTAATTAGAATTTGTGGATCTGATACAACTCACGTTAGCAGCAATTGCTTTCACCAGCGACCAGATGGCCAATAGGCTAGCGCTCTGACGTTTGGTACCACAGGCTCCAGGTCGTCTTTTGAGTTTAGGAAACAGCCAGAAGTCGCACGAGGCGAATACGGTGGTTGTGGAACAATAAGGAGTTCATTTTTGGCGAAGAATCAATGCAGTGTAAGCTGTCTTAATTAGTGTTTTCGGTACCAATCGAGATTTGACGCGTTTGAGGCCCAAAATGGAATTGACCGATCCTTTTGAATTCCAACATCATCAGCAAGATCTCTAATTGTAAAGCGATGGTTTGCAAGCACCAAACCTTTAAATTCCGCCGGGAATATTAAAGTGAAAATTGGTCTTACATTTTGGACACAGTAGTATTTACTATCATTTTTTTACTAGTTATATTATATTTCTATCTTCTTTTAGAACTGTTTACGTTATTTATATTACATTTTCTATTTATATTATACTTTTATAGCTTCGTTTTTTTTTACTATTACATTTATACCATCTCTCAAAGTGTGTTCAATGTCAGAATTACCTTGTATATTCTTAAGTTTAATCACCTGAATTGGCAATCAATCAATGCTCTTGGCATTCACTGGTGCATTACAAACTTAAATCTTTCCATGTCCCCGTCTAAAGATCAACAAGTCACATAAAATGGAAACTTACATGCTTGGTGTATCTTACAAGCCACTGAATATAATAAGAATACGTTGTCTTAGGGTGCCATGAATTCCGGACCTACAGGAGAACTGAAATACCACACTAGATTGGCTTGATTTGGATCACATCCTCTATTTGGAAAATATAACATGGTTTTTTAATGATTCGATAATAAAGATTTTTAATACTACTGTTCCTGAGGATATTATAACTGCTCTTTCATTTGTTTTTTTGATTTTCTAGAAGCAATATGTATATATTTTTTTTTATATCCTTATCTTTTGTATATATTTTTTTTTATATCCTCTTCCAATGTTTGTTTACATTTTTTGATATTTTTGGCAATTTTGTATTAATTGGACTTGATAAGGCATTAAATTTATTCATAGTAAATGTTACTATTCACACTTTTCAGAACGGTGGTTCTTAAAGAGTGCGACTAGACTCACTGGTTCCTCCTAAATAATTTCCAGATGCTTACGCTCTATGGTATTTCAGAGAAATATGTGTCCAGGTGTAAAAATAATTATAGTTACTCTTTTTTTTTTTTTTTTGTCAGTATTACTGCTTAAAAACAGCTATCTCTTCTAAATTCTTTTGTTCACATAAAAAAATGTCAAATAGCGATAAAGCGCCGAAGAATGTTTTCGAAAAATTAGAAGCTGTAACTTTCATGGTTGGGTACCAATTGGACTTGAAAAGACATTAAATTTATGCATAATAAATTAGTTGGACTTAGCACATTAATTGTATTAGTAAATTAATTGGACCTGAAAACACATTATATTTATGCATAATAAATTAATTGGATTTGAAAACACATTACATTTATGCATAGTAAATTAATTGGACTTGAAGACATATTAAAGTTATGCATAGTAGAATAATTGGACTTAAAAGCACATTAAATTTATGCATAGTAAATGTTACTATTCACACTTTTCAGAACGGTGGTTCTCAAAGAATGCGAGTAGGCGCACTGGTGGCTCCTAGATAATTTCTAGGTGCTTACGTCCTGTGTTATTTCAGAGAAATATGTGTCCAGGTGTAACACTTTTCCTTGTCAGTATTACTGCTCAAAGATAGCTAACACTTCTAAATTTTTTATTCACACGAAAAAATGTCAAATAGTCATAAAGCGCCGAAGAATGTTTTCGAAAAATTAGAAGCTGTAACGTTCATGGTTGGGTACCAGGAGCGTTAGCTTCTGTGTGATTTTTAATGCTGAAAAAATTTACAATGCAGCCTATGAGACTCCGCTGTTTGTAAGTAGTGTTGTTGAGTTGATTATCTAAGATTAAAGGAAGAAAAACTGGTGGATAGTAGCTAGGTCCTGGGATCGTGGGATCAGGATTCAACAGAAGAAACTGTCTCTTCATATCTTTTGGATTCCTATAAAAGGAGAATGCTTGTCAATATCTCAAAAAATTTTGAAAATTTTGCTACACTTTTTAACATTACATTTATGTGAATTGGGATTTTCTACCCTCCCACCAATTAATCGTAAAAAATGACGAAATCGAAAGACGAAATGCTTTTTCAATTCCTTCTATTAGCTAACACTCTTCCTATATATATCTTGTTCAAATTTTCAATCGTTCATAAAATACTTTTTATTCCTCCACTCAAGTTCAAATACATTTTGTTTGAACTTGTAGCGGATGACACTCAATGTTAATACAGTTTTTTCAAATATTAATTCATTAATTAAATTTATTTAATTAATTAAAATTTTTTTTAGATTTAAGTGGCATACCAATAGATGGCGCCAGATGAACTTAAAAAAATGAATGAAAATTATTTATAAAGGACTTTCTGCATTATAGTGAAATTAAAATTGACTTAAAATTTTTTTTTGGTTGTTACTTGTTTTTTCTTTCAAATACTATATATCCAAACATTGAAGAAATCGCTTGGACACCTCACGCTCATGTTTCTCATTAGCACATGAATAAATAATCTTAAGCTGCGTTTCATTTTAATTTTTGCCGCAATATTTTTTCTTTAATACTTGACTTATATTAATCTGATATATTATAATATTATTATAACATATTTCTCAGAAATTTGCATATATTGCACCTACACCGATTTCAAAAAGTTTGAGAACTACTGATTCGTAGCATCAGATAACTAGCATCATACAACTTTTAAAGAAAGTTAAAGATCATCCAAGGCCTGAATTTTAATGAACCTTGTATCTTGTCGTTGAATTTTACTAATTGGAATTTTACCAGTTGGTAATTAAGTTTTTAGTAAAATATATCATTTTGTTGTGTAAAAAAATATGAAAACATTTATTTTAATTAATTTCTAGAAACAATCTATTTATTTATTTTAAAAGACAATGCAAGTTAAAGAAGCAATTTTAAATGTAACTGGGCAAGAAAACCTCTTTTATAATTAATTAAATTCCGGGAACATCTGTAAGCATTAAGAGCAACTAATCAAATATCTTTACTTAGTTTAGGTTTTGAAAAAACAATAAAAAATCAATAATTTAAAGGCAAAAAAAATATCTTTTTAAGTAAATTTATTACGTTGAAGATAAAGAAGAACAGTTATTTCAACAGCCTTTTGGAGAAGTTAATTTAATCACAGCTTTCTCAACATATCTTTACTTTGACTTATTTTTCGATAGTGTAATTAAATTAACAATTATCGAGAAACAAAATCAAGGAACAGCGAATTCTAAAAGAATGTTTACGTTTGAGGTAAGTCGTTTAAAAACTTTTTTTTTCCCAGTCGGGTGGAAATGTATAAATTTAGATAATGTATTTTAAAGGTTAGGTACACGCAAAGCGTAAAAACTAACTTAAATGGCTTTTTTTTTTCTTGCTGTTGATGCTATTTTCAATTACCTTTGACGAGTTTAGCAGAGGGATTCTCTACGGATTAAAATGGTAATTTTAATTTGTCCTTTTTTTGCTGAAGTAGAACGTGCTTGGAAATTTTGTGAAGCTTAATGTGCTGAAAACGTTTTCCAGCTCGACTTTTTGCAGTTAGGTAAATTTGCTTTCGCTAAATGGTCTGGCTTTTAAGTATATCAAATTATAGCGCGTGAATATTTTTTTGGGGAATGTATTTAGAAAGAGAAATTCAACATTCTAGTAATGAAATAATCTAATAATGGTCTAAAAGTAAAATATGTAATGGATTTATCTTTACTTTAGATATTAATAATAATTATTTTAATAATAATTAGTGAAAAATAGGCACATCAAAGAATATAAATAATTTACTAATCCTTTATTCTAAATGTAACAAAAAAAAAACCATAAGTGATACTTCTTATATGATTTTATTTTATATTTTAGATCTCATAGCAAATGGGACCATATGGCCGAATGACTGGATTTCGATGCCACAGGTTTTAGATTCAAGCCCCGGCGATGACGTAGATGCTTGTAGTGGTCCAGAATCCATTTTAAACCGTCTAAAAGGACTGTAGAGTTTTGGGCGTTAGGACAACCCTACCCCGTGAAAAGAAAACATCTTCTATCTCTAAGTCTGCCAGCATGCAGATAGTCTTGGACTATTGTGCCAATGAAGAAAAATAATACAGAAAATATTACTGACGGATTAAGGTTGGTATTATGAACCAGGAGGAATTTAGGTATAATTAGAGACATTTAACTTCGCAATTGAGAGCATCTGGAATAAAACTTGCCCGGTTTTGTTCAACATATTAAAATTTATGAGAAAAGATGAAGAAATTCTTGAATAATTTTCTATAATATATAAAATTGACTGTCGTGGAATAAAATTGATGAAGAAAATAAAAATATTATTCGAATTATATTTCTTTCAAATCAAAATCATAAAATCATCAATCATAATCATAAAAACATCAATGGTTACTGTTGCGAATGCTTTAAGAAAATTTCAAAATTTCGTAGGTTTCAAAAAAGAAAATATCTATATATATTTCAAGTCTATTGAATATAGGTTCGTGATAACTTAATTAATATACCCAAGACATTAGTTTTGATATCATATTTACCTCAACAAGTTTAGATATTATACTAATATTTTTTTAAATTTTAAATGTTAACACATTTTTTAAAACAAAAAACAAGATATTTTTTAGAAAGTTCATTTCGTTATGTAATCTATTTTTCAGTGATACTTAAAGCTTACAGATTATTTAATAACATACTCATTCATAGAAACATAAAATTATACTTTTAAAGAATAATAAAATTTGACCCTATATTTCGGGCCTTTCTGAAATAATGAAAAGAATTCTTATTACTATACTATATCTGAACCGTTCGTTGTTTGTTGCTGTTGCAATATACTACAATTTCTTTAAAAGTTACTATTTTAAATATACTAAATAAGCGTTACAATTACCCAAGTATCAATGACACCAAGTACATTATTGGGATGATTAATTCTATATTAACGTATATGCAAAAAATAAAAATAATAATTATAAATAAAAATAATAATTTTCTAATAAGCGTTTCAGTTTTTGGCACCAAATACAACATTATTGGGATGATTAATTCCTTACCATGGACCGAGCAAGTATATGCAAAAAATAAAAATTAAAAATTTTTTTATGCTGTCTGGAGAACCATATTTATCTTGTTTTTGAGTTAGTGTATTAAATCCAATTTAATTTTTATACTTACCCCCATATCGCAAAAATTCTGCGCATTTTTCAGTTTTTATTGCTTTTGATATTCTTATGGTTATTCTAGATGTCATTTGCATTTGTTACTCTTAAACTAGTTTTATTAAATGACATTAAACAGAGAGATAATACTATTTTATCAACTATAAATGCATTTAAAAATATTTTCTTTCGCTAGAAAAATTTCTTTTCTCCAATGCAACAGATCTGATTCATTCAAATATAATTAAGATCAGAAGCAAATTATTTATTTTACATATATTTTAATATAAAATTAATATTTTAGAAAAACTAAAACTTATTTATAAAATTAATTATATAATATTAGCATAATATAATAAATTAATTGAATTTTAAAATCCTGATGGTTAAATGTTACATAAAGCAATAAATATTTATTTACAAACTATATTTACTAAACAGCTAAATATATTTACAAAAAGATTATGTAGAATTATTTCGCTATTAAAAGTTCTCATTTTACTCAAAAAATCAACTTAGCGCAGCATTGGCAATCATTTGAATATCATCATAATATAAAAATAAACTATAAGCGCAAATCAAATAAATAATAATTTCTATTTAAATGATGCACATCCGTAATTTCATAATTCATTCTAAAGATTTTAATCCATATTTGAATTTGAGTTTATTACTGCGACTAATACAGAAGTAACAACAATCCCACTCCTCAAAGCCTAAAGCTATTTTTAAAAAAATGATAACTATATTTTTTTTTTTTGTAATGCAGCTGTCAAACACAGACAGCTTGGTCTTTGGATGCCTTAAGGCAAGTGCTGCAGAGATGTACTCACTTTGTATTACCCATGGGGCGCGTGAACTTGAAGATAAGCCACGGACACGGAGTAACAAAGCTCTACGATCCTATTCGACCGGGACCTACTTTTTAAAGTGGATTCCGAACCACTACAAACAACCATGGTACCGCCGGGACTCGAACCCGAAACCTGTAGTACCGAGCGCCAGAGCGCTAGCCACTTGGCCATTCAGGCCCTATGATGACTGTATACATGACGCTATATTTTAATACATTTGATGATTATTTATATTTTAAGACTATGTACATGAAATTATATAATGATGACACTATATTTTGTGTCAGTCTGAATTATTATACAAATTCTTATTAATGAAGTAAATATGAGCCATTCGTTGCCTGTTGCTGTTTCTATAAAAACTCAATTTCTTTAAAAATAACTATTTTAAATTTCCTAATAAGCGTTCCAGTTGACACCAAATATGAAATTATTGGGATGATTAATTCCTTACCATGGACCTAGCAAGTATATGCAAAAAATAAAAAGTAAAAAACTTTTTATGCTGCCGTATATTCGATTAATTTATTTTTGTTTCTTTTAAAATATATTTGATCGTGTAGTTAGAAATTGTACTTATTCATAGAACTTATTAATATACAATAAATATTTCCCTATTTTTCCTATTTTGAGATAACCAAAAAAGAAAAATGTATTATCTTTGTAAAATAATCTTTCGTCCTTTTTTATTTCTCATAAATTTTACATTATTGAATAAAAGAAAAATGCGGTGCATTAAAAAGCTTTTTTGGGTATAACAATCCATTTACATGATTTAATAGATTTATCCACGCTTTTCTATCAAGGAAAGATCTCTTGGGATCTTACAGCGTTTACGGCATGCGAGAAATTGGGCTACCATTTTTGCCTGATCGAATTTTTTCTTTCTTTTTTCCAAGAAAAACTTATGAAATTTTCTTCCGAAAAACTGAATCTCAAATATGGAAAAATTTTATTTTCCGAACGTGCCATAAAGAACAAATCCTTTTATTTTTTTATACGCGTACGTGAGCGGTTAGAAAAAAGAAGGATATTTTTCCCCCATGCCTTAAGTTTAGATACCGAATGTCGAAAGGAATTTCTCCCAGCCTGAGGCAGGACTGTCAGTATCTAGTGGAAACTGTATACTTTTGAAGTTTTCCATTAAAATTTATCAAGATCTTGTCAAAATGTTTTGGGAAAAAGTGCTTGGGAACATGAAAATGCGTGTGAAATTTTATCAGTGCAACTATGGACTCCTTACGAGAATTTCTTATTAACTTCTTGTGTGTGTTTATTAAAGGAAAATTTTGCAATAACTGACAGTTTATGGAAGATAAAAAAAACATATATTGCGTGATTTTTTTTCCTTGAAAGTATTATTTGACAAAAGGATTACAATACTAGCAATTATGACAGTAAAATAAAATTTTTTAATTAAGCATTTAATTGTTAATTTATTTAATTTCTTTCAAATTTTTCATTGTTCTGAGGACATATATATATCACTTAAATTATGAATCACTTTCATTTAATGAAATATATATTATTTTGTGCTGAGTATTTGAGTATATTACTGCAACTGATACGATAGTAAAAAAATTTATAGAACTTATTAATATACAATAAATATTTCCCAGTTTTCTATATTTTGAATTAAACAAATAAATTTAAAAAATAAATTTCGATATTTAAAGCTTTTATTTTACTGAAGAATCAACTTAGTGCAATAATGGCAATTATATGAATTTTATCTTAATATGTAATCATATGATTTTTTTATATTATCATCATAGTATAAAAATAAACTACATACATACATAAATAAAGAAAATAATAATTCCTATTTAAATGATACACATCTATATTTTCCATAATTTAAAAATCTTTAATTTGTATTTGAATTTAGGTATATTACTGCTACTAATACAGTAGTAAAATAATTCATAGAACTTATTAATATACAATAAATATTTTCAAGTTTTCCCTATTTTGAGATAACAAAAAAAAAAAAAAAAAAAAATGAAATATCTTTGCAAAATAATCTTTCGTCCTTTTTTTTTATTTCTCATAAATATTACATTATTGAATAAAAGGAAAATTTAATGCATTAAAAAGCTTTTTTGGGTATAACAAACCCTTTACATGATTTAATAGATTTATCCACGCTTTTCTTTCAAGGAAAAATGCACTTGGGATCTTACAGCTTTTACGAAATGCGAGAAATTGGGCTACCATTTTTGCTGATCGAATTTTTTCTTTTTTTTTCCCCAGGAAAAACTTATGAAATTTTCTTCCGAAAAACTGAATCGCAAATATGGAAAAATTTTATTTTCTGAACGTGCCATAAAGAACAAATCCTTTTATTTTTTTATACGCGTACGTGAGCGGTTAGAAAAAAGAAGGATTTTTTTTACCCATGCCTTAAGTTTAGCTACCGAATGTCGTAAGGAATTTCTCCAAGGCTGAGACAGGACTGTTAGTATCTATTGGAAACTGTATATTACTTTTGAAGTTTATATTAAAATTTATCAAGATCTTGTCAAAATGTTTGGGAAAAAGTGCTTGGGAACATGAAAATGCGTGTGAAATTTTATCAATGCAACCAAGGATTCCTTACGAGAATTTCTTTCTAAAATTCTTGTGGGTATGTATGTGAGTTTAATAGAGGAAAATTTTGCAGTAACTGACAGCTAATGAAAGATAAAAAAAATATATTGCTGATTTTTTTTCATGAAAGTATTATTTAACAAAAGGCTTATAATTATGACAGTAAAATGAGTTTCTTTTTCTGCTTTATCGTTTGCCATATTGCCATATTTGCTATACCGATTTGATAAGAAACTTAGTAAAAATTTTTTAATTATTATATTATTTAATTTCCTTCAAGTTTTTCATTGTTCTGAGGATATAAACTATATAAGTATCACTTAAATTATGAATCACTTTCATTTAGTGAAATATATATTAATTATTCATTCAATGCAATATATTTTATGTACATGAAATAAAAAATATTTATTTTAGTAAATTTTTAATATAATTTTTGTGTTTATTAACATTTCATACTGTAATGTCTAAATCATGTTTGTAATATATATAATTATAGGCTTTACATTGATGTTTAACAAAATTTTATTTCAAATCCAAATCATTGAGCTTTAATTAATAATTAAAATCACCAATCTTGATAATGCAAATTTTCTGTTCATTTTTCAGGTTTTGTTGCATATCATTTTCTTATGGTTATACTAACTAGGATCATGGTATTCCTTACCTTGAACCTATACCTTACCATCCATGGTATACCTTACCATCATGGTATTCCTTACCATGAACCTAGCAATTCCTTACCATATCTACATAAAATAAAAATTAAAAAGAATTTCATGTTGTCTTATATACGATTAATTTATTTTTATTTATTTTAAAATATATTTGGTATGTGTAGTTAGAAATTGTACTTATTCATAGGATTCATAAAGCTTATTCATAGAATTCATAAAGCTTATTCATATACAATAAATATATTCCAATATTTCCTATTTAAAAAAAAAAAATGCATTCGCAAAATAACCTTGCATCCTTTTTTTATTACTCATGAATTTTACATTATTGAATAGAAAGAAAATTTGATGCATTAAAAAGCTTTTTTGGGTATAACAATCCATTGACATGATTTAATAGATTTATCCACGCTTTTCTTTCAAGGAAAAATGCACTTGGGATCTTACAGCTTTTACGGCATGCTAGAAATTGGGCTACCATTTTTGCCTGATCGAATTTTTTCTCTTTTTTTCCAAGAAAAACTTATGAAATTTTCTTCCGAAAAACTGAATCGCAAATATGGAAAATTTTATTTTCTGAACGTGCCATAAAGAACAAATCTTTTATTTTTTATACGCTTACGTGAGTGGTTAGAAAAAAGGGATTTTCCTCCCTCCATGCCTTAAGTTTAGATACCAAATGTCGAAAGGAATTTCTCCAAGCCTGAGACAGGACTGTTAGTATCTAGTGGAAACTGTATATTACTTTTGAAGTTTCCATTAAAATTTATCAAGATCTTGTCAAAATGTTTGGGAAAATGTGCTTGGGAACATGAAAATGCTTGTAAAATTTTATCAATGCAACCAAGGACCCTTACGAGAATTTCTTTCTAAAAATTCTTGTGTGTATGTGTCTGCGTTTATTAAAGGAAAAATTTTGCAGTAACTGACAGCTTATGGAATATTAAAATAAAAAAATATATTGCGGATTTTTTTGAAAGCATTATTTGGCAAAAGGCTTCTAATTATGACAGTAAAATGGGTTTATTTTCATGGATCGTTTGCCATATCTTTTTGCTATACCGACTTTGAAAAAAAATTTAATTAAACTTTTTTAATTGTTATTTTATTTAATTTCCTTCAAATTTGTCATTGTTCTTTCTATATAAGTATCACTAAAATTTTGAATCACTTTCATTTAGTAAGATATATATTATTTTGTGATTTCAATGCAGTACATTTTGTACACATCAAATTAAAAATGTTCATTTTAGTAAATTTTTAATATAATTTTTGTTTTAATTAACTGTTCATACTGTAATGTCTAAATCATGTTTGTAGTTTATATAATTATATAATTTACATTTTTCTAATGTTTAACAAAATTTTATTTCAAATCCAAATCATTGAGCTTTAATTAATAATTAAAATCACCAATCTTGATAATGCAAAATTTCTGTTCATTTTGCAGGTTTTGTTGCATATCATTTTCTTATGGTTATACTAACTAGGATCATGGTATTCCTTACCTTGAACCTATACCTTACCATATCTACATAAAATAAAAATTAAAAAGAATTTCATGTTGTCTTATATACGATTAATTTATTTTTATTTATTTTAAAATATATTTGAATGTGTAGTTAGAAATTATACTTATTCATAGGATTCATAAAGCTCATTCAAAACTTATATTCATATACAATAAATATATTCCAATTTTCCTATTTAAAAAAAAAAAAAAGCATTCTCTTCGCAAAATAACCTTTCATCCTTTTTTATTTTACTCATGAATTTTGCATTTTGAATAAAAAGAAAATTTGATGCATTAAAAAACTTTTTCGGGTATAACAATCCATTGACATGATTTAATAGATTTATCTACGCTTTTCTTTCAAGGGAAAAAGCTCTCGGGATCTTACAGCTTTTACGGCATGCGAGAAATTGGGCTACCATTTTTTCCTGATCGAATTTTTTTTTTTTTTTTCCTCCAAGAAAAACTTATGAAATTTTCTTCCCAAAAACTGAATCGCAAATATGGAAAAATTTCATTTTCAAACGTGCCATGAAGAACAAATCCTTTTATTTTTTTATACGCGTACGTGAGCGGTTAGAAAAAAGAAGGATTTTTTTTACACATGCCTTAAGTTTAGCTACCGAATGTCGTAAGGAATTTCTCCAAGGCTGAGACAGGACTGTTAGTATCTATTGGAAACTGTATATTACTTTTGAAGTTTATATTAAAATTTATCAAGATCTTGTCAAAATGTTTGGGAAAAAGTGCTTGGGAACATGAAAATGCGTGTAAAATTTTATCAATGCAACCAAGGATTCCTTACGAGAATTTCTTTCTAAAATTCTTGTGGGTATGTATGTGAGTTTAATAGAGGAAAATTTTGCAGTAACTGACAGCTAATGAAAGATAAAAAAAATATATTGCTGATTTTTTTCCATGAAAGAATTATTTAACAAAAGGCTTATAATTATGACAGTAAAATGAGTTTCTTTTTCTGCTTTATCGTTTGCCATATTGCCATATTTGCTATACCGATTTGATAAGAAACTTAGTAAAAATTTTTTAATTATTATATTATTTAATTTCCTTCAAGTTTTTCATTGTTCTGAGGATATAAACTATATAAGTATCACTTAAATTATGAATCACTTTCATTTAGTGAAATATATATTAATTATTCATTCAATGCAATATATTTTATGTACATGAAATAAAAAATATTTATTTTAGTAAATTTTTAATATAATTTTTGTGTTTATTAACATTTCATACTGTAATGTCTAAATCATGTTTGTAATATATATAATTATAGGCTTTACATTGATGTTTAACAAAATTTTATTTCAAATCCAAATCATTGAGCTTTAATTAATAATTAAAATCACCAATCTTGATAATGCAAATTTTCTGTTCATTTTTCAGGTTTTGTTGCATATCATTTTCTTATGGTTATACTAACTAGGATCATGGTATTCCTTACCTTGAACCTATACCTTACCATATCTACATAAAATAAAAATTAAAAAGAATTTCATGTTGTCTTATATACGATTAATTTATTTTTATTTATTTTAAAATATATTTGGTATGTGTAGTTAGAAATTGTACTTATTCATAGGATTCATAAAGCTTATTCATAGAATTCATAAAGCGTATTCATATACAATAAATATATTCCAATATTTCCTATTTAAAAAAAAAAATGCATTCGCAAAATAACCTTGCATCCTTTTTTTATTACTCATGAATTTTACATTATTGAATAGAAAGAAAATTTGATGCATTAAAAAGCTTTTTTGGGTATAACAATCCATTGACATGATTTAATAGATTTATCCACGCTTTTCCTTTCAAGGAAAAATGCACTTGGGATCTTACAGCTTTTACGGCATGCTAGAAATTGGGCTACCATTTTTGCCTGATCGAATTTTTTCTCTTTTTTTCCAAGAAAAACTTATGAAATTTTCTTCCGAAAAACTGAATCGCAAATATGGAAAAATTTTATTTTCTGAACGTGCCATAAAGAACAAATCTTTTTATTTTTTTATACGCTTACGTGAGTGGTTAGAAAAAAGAGGGATTTTCCTCCCTCCATGCCTTAAGTTTAGATACCAAATGTCGAAAGGAATTTCTCCAAGCCTGAGACAGGACTGTCAGTATCTAGTGGAAACAGTATATTACTTTTGAAGTTTCCATTAAAATTTATCAAGATCTTGTCAAAATGTTTGGGAAAATGTGCTTGGGAACATGAAAATGCTTGTAAAATTTTATCAATGCAACCAAGGACTCCTTACGAGAATTTCTTTCTAAAAATTCTTGTGTGTATGTGTCTGCGTTTATTAAAACAAAATTTTGCAATAACTGACAGCTTATGGAATATTAAAATAAAACATATATTGCGGACTTTTTTTGAAAGCATTATTTGGCAAAAGGCTTCTAATTATGACAGTAAAATGGGTTTATTTTCATGGATATTTGCTATATCTTTTTGCTAAGAGACTTAGAAAAAAAAAATTTAATTAAACTTTTAATTGTTATTTTATTTAATTTCCTTCAAATTTGTCATTGTTCTTTCTATATAAGTATCACTAAAATTTTGAATCACTTACATTTAGTAAGATATATATTATTTTGTGATTTCGATGCTGTACATTTTGCACACATCAAATTAAAAATGTTCATTTTAGTAAATTTTTAATATAACTTTTGTTTTAATTAACTGTTCATGGAGTATTGGCTAAAGTCATGTATGTAGTTTATATAATTATATAATTTACATTTTTCTAATGGTTAACAATGTTTTATTTCAAATCCAAATCATTGAGCTTTAATTAATAATTAAAATCACCAAGCTTGATAATGCAAAATTTCTGTTCATTTTGCAGGTTTTGTCGCATGTGATTTTCTAATGGTTATGCTAACTAGGATCATGGCAATTCCTTACCATGAACATAGCAATTCCTTACCATATTTACATAAAATAAAAATTAAAAAGAATTTCATGTTGTCTTATATACGATTAATTTATTTTTGCTTCTTTTAAAATATATTTGAATGTGTAGTTAGAAATTATACTTATTCATAGAATTCATAAAACTTATTAATATACAATAAATATTTCCCGATTTTACCTATTTTGAGATAATAAAAAAAAGGAATTCTCTTCGCAAAATAATCTTTCGTAATTTTTTATTTCTCATAAATATTGCATTTTTGAATAAAAGGAAAATTTGATGCATTAAAAAGCTTTTTCGGGTATAGCAATCCATTTACATGATTTAATAGATTTATCTACGCTTTTCTTTCAAGGGAAAAAGCTCTCGGGATCTTACAGCTTTTACGGCATGCGAGAAATTGGGCTACCATTTTTTCCTGATCGAATTTTTTTTTTTTTTTCCTCCAAGAAAAACTTATGAAATTTTCTTCCCAAAAACTGAATCGCAAATATGGAAAAATTTCATTTTCCAAACGTGCCATGAAGAACAATTCCTTTTATTTTTTTATACGCGTACGTGAGCGGTTAGAAAAAAGAAGGATTTTTTTTACACATGCCTTAAGTTTAGCTACCGAATGTCGTAAGGAATTTCTCCAAGGCTGAGACAGGACTGTCAGTATCTAGTGGAAACTGTATATTACTTTTGAAGTTTCCATTAAAATTTATCAAGATCTTGTCAAAATGTTTGGGAAAAAGTGATTGGGAACATGAAAATGCGTGTAAAACTTTATCCGTGCAACCAAGGACTCCCTACGAGAATTTCTTTCTAAAATTCTTGTTTGTATGTGTATGTGCGATTATTAAAGGAAACTTTTGCAATAACTGACACCTTATTGAAGATAAAAAATAAACATATATTGCGGATTTTTTATCTTGAAAGTATTATTTGACAAAAGGCTTATAATTATGACAGTAAAATATGTTGATTTTCATGTGTATTTACTATATGTGTTTTGCTAAAATACTCAGTAAAAATTTTTTAATTATTATTATTTTTTTTTATTCAAATTTTTCATTGTTTTGAGGACATAAACAATATAATTATCACTTAAATTATGAAAGCCTATTATATTTAATAAAATATATCATATCTTCTATTTTCATTGCAATACATTTTGCACACATCAATTAATAAATTCTCATTTTAGTAAATTTTTAATCTAGTTGTTGTTTCAATTAATTGTTCATGCAATATTGGCTAGCATCATGTATATAATTATAGCTCTTCCTTTTTCTGATGGTTAAGAATTTTAATTTAAAATCCAAATTATTGAGTTTTAATTAATAATTAAAGTCACCAAGCTCGGTATTACATAATAAGGCCTTGAGCAGCCTGAAACAGGTTGATATTTAATTGTGAACTATTAAATTGAAATAGAAATTCTCTTGATGAAATCCCAGAATAATAATTCTGATAAGTTCGTAAGACCTTCAATAGTGCTCAAAGAAATCTATGCCATCTACTAATGTCATCCCTAAAGGCGTTCATTTCGAATTGCAGTGATATTAAGATCATCAATGACTCACCAATGATGGTATAGCAAGGTAGTAGCTGAAATGTTCCGAAGTTAAGTATATATATATGAAAGTGGTGGTGTGAGACACCCTGCATTCAACACCTCCTGGCAACATCATGTAGTTGATAACTTAATGGCATAATAACTAGATGTCGCTTGATTTCCTAGCCGTACCTCACAATAGACAGTAAAGAGTGTGGTGAACAAAGAATGTTGATGGATTACCCAGTAGCAGCACAGATGCCTGTGTTAGCAACGTATATTCTATTGTCAAGATGCGTCAATTGTTAATTGTTTTGTATGTGTGTATCGTAATTAAATATTTATGGTGTGATTGCATCTTAATATTGAATAATTTATTACGATGCAAACCTTTTCACATATATTTATCAATTGCAAAGATTCTGTTCTGTGTTAACGAGATATGCAGATCATATTATCGATTTTAAAGAAACTCTCTCTTTATAAAAATTATAATTATATCATAAAGAAAGATGATTATCTTATCAAAAGATTAGATTCAGGTTTGTTAATACTCAAAGAATTGATATTTAATGAACCGAGTTAAAAAAAATTAATATTATCTAATTTTTAATTGATACTAGTTACATTTGTGCAAGTTTGAAAATGATAAAATTATTTAGGTAAAAAATTCAATTTAAAATATACCTTTGGCACGATTTTGAAGGTTGCAAAATTTGGCGAATTTTAGCATAAGCTAAGCTTATTTCACGATTTCGGAGTATGCACTAGATTTGTTCAATTTTGAAATTAAAGTGTTATGGTTTACAAAGATTCACTTCAAAGTATGCAAATTACTAATGTAAACATTAGTGCTACATATCTATGCTTAAATACATCAGATGCATGATTAGAACGGTATTAAAAGAAGTATTTTGCAAGATCAAATATTTATTTGTGTGATGTATTGTTATTATGAAATGAAAAGATAAATTGCACGAGTTCATAAAATTCCATAATCATTGCATACTTTGTGATGGACCTAAAATGCTGATTTCTATCAAAGAAAAAAAAAATGCAAATGTTAATAATTCTTAAACATAAATGTTTAATTTGAAAAGAACAAGTTAAGTAACTTTACGATAAAAGATATAAGTCTATATGAAGAAAATTGTTTTCGTCCAAATTTTAATTAATATTCTTGTACAAATAAATTATTATCGATTTGATTTCAATTAATTGCTGTGATAATATTTCTCTTTAATTATGCATTTCTTTCATATTCTATAATCTCAGAAAAAAATAAATTTATCAAAATATTCTCAATTCCACTGTAGAATTAGATGTATTATTGCTATTTAAGAGACTGTTGGATTTACTAAGTATACATTACGTTACTTACTAATTAATCATTACTATTACTTAACTAGTCTAATGACCTAGATACAGCTCTTAAATTATTACTTTAATTGTAATGTAAATTTATACAGTACTAAATGGAAAGCTTACCAGATTTATCTTTAAAAATTTTGAAACTTGCATAAAATATTCAAAAAAATATAACTTTTAGCTTAAAGGACTGTCGTTCAGAAAATTGTAGGAAATTTATTTTGTATGCATAATCATGAGACCAAGTTGAGATTACACGAGTGAAACAGTTATGCTTTAAAAATATTTGAATTATTTTACATGGTAAATTTTGATGTGATAATGGTGCATATTTTAAATAACAGAGTATGTCAGCTAATATTTTATACATAATAAATGAGTTTCTTAAAGTCTTTTAACGTGATTTTTAAAATTGCTTTCTGAAGTTTAAAGGTTGTTAAATCTTTTGAAAAGGAATGTATATTATTATTTGTATAATAATTGGATTTAATATAATTAATTTAATTTATTATTTATTTCAAAGTTAAATTAATTAAACTTCAGTTTAAAACAAGTTAAAATTAATCTTCAGCGCATTTTATTGTTGTTTTAAATAAAATGCACTGATATAATTCTTCATAATAATGATTGTTACATATATTTAATATTTTCTTTGCATATTTTTACTACTTTATTTTTTATACGGTGTATTATTTATATACTTTTATAAGAAACAACAAAGATAGTTCAAGAATTATAGAAAACGGCCTGTATACAAAATTATAATCGTTCCCTTCATTAACTAGGGCGTCTGACGGCCGAGTGACTAGCCGTCTGGCGCACGGTGCCACATGTTTCGGGTTCAAGTCCCGGCGGTGCCATCGATGCTTTTAATGGTTCGGAATCCATTTTAGGAACCAACTCCAGTGTAATATGATTTTAGGGCGTAGGGCTGACAACCCTACCCCTTAAAAAGAAATCATCTCCTGTCTAGAAATCTGCCAGTAAGCAGACGATCTTGGCCCACCTTTTTCAATTCCTTCTATTAGCTCACACTCTCCCTATATATATCTTGTTCAGATTTTAAATCGTTCATAAAACACTTTTTATCCGTTCCCTCAAGTTCAAATACATTTTTTTTGAACTTGTAGTGGATGACACTTGAAATATTTCAAATATTAATTCATTAATTAAATTTAATTAATTAATTTTAATTTTTTTTTAGATTTAAGTTGCATATATCTACCAATAGATGGCACCCGATAAACTTATAAAAATGAATGAAAATGATTTAAAAATGACTTTCAGAAATATAGTGAAAAAAAAAGTAGGAATTGACTTTACAAATTTTTTTTTATATTACTTGTTTCTTATAATTTTTTTTTAAAGTTTGCTAAATTTTTTTATAAAAAGAAAAAAAATTCGAATCAAAACAAATATGCATACACATATTAATTATTTAAATAATACATGTAAAATAATGAAAAAATTGAATATCTAATCAAAATTCACTAAAAAAAAGTTCTAAAACTGAAATTATCTCATATTGCATTCTTATGGCAAAAATGGCACATTAATGCTAGAGGCCTATGCAAAGCTATCACATTAGCCATTGAGTTTTTTTGTCTCTAAAAAGTATGATTACCCCCGATTACCTGAATAAACTCAGCATTTCGGCATTTATCTCTCCACAATATATATATATATATATATATATATATGTATATTGTGGAGAACTTTTAAGAAAAACAATGAATCCATGTTAATGATTGCATTCATTCTCTTGCCATTACAACCAAAGCAAAATATTCATTATGCCAAGGTTATTCTATGTGATATATAATATTGCATACTACAGACACAAAAAAATCTGCAGAAAAGCAGAGTGAAATGAACTATTCATCATGTCAAGGTTATGCTACGTATGTTGATATATTATGTTGGATGAAACTGTCTGAAACTATTACTAGTATTGTCTAGGACAACTAATTTGTTTGAAGTGAGCTATAGACCATGAATGAATAAATAGAATTGGAAAATAGACACAAACAAAAATTGTTATAACAAAAAATTATTTAGTCATAACAATGCCAGACAACCGGCTGCTCAACTGGTTAAAAGCTACTTAATTTGTTAACTTAATCCCCAACCGCTATATTGATCAGACATTGAGGCTCCAAATTATCATTTGTTTACATTGGTTCAGTCAGCCTTTTCTGAAACAAAATTCTCTTCTTACGAAAGTATCAACATTTGGCTGAATAAATGGATCACCTTCAAAGAAACAAGTTTTTACAGTAAGAGAAAGTTAGTAAATTGCCAGAAAGACGGGTGAAAGTTGTAGCTTTAGATGCACCATACTTTCAAAAAATTTATAGTTTGTTGTATAAGCAAATAAATTTTTTCTATTTATCCAAAAAACGCTGGAACGTTATTTGGTTGATATATTTTACTGACATCTAGGCAAGCAATGAAGAAAGGACTTATTTATTTGATATAAAAATTTTAATAGATTTACCAAATTAAATCTGTGATATTTAATTTACCCAATTATTTCTGGTATGAAATTTACCGAATAATCTCTTTGATATAAAATTTACCAAATTATCTCTTTGATATGAAAGAGTTAAAAATTTTTCTTTTCTAAATCCGAGTAACTTATTATTATACTACATATACATATAATGAAGGCGGACAGTAATAGAAAGCTAACTGCGTCACAATTTTAGTATAATATACATAGTTTATCATTTTTTTATAAGAATATTTAATATTTATCTCTAAAAATTTAGATAAAAATATATTTTAAAAATATTGGTAAAAATATGATTGAAATTATGTTTTCAATTATGCAAAAAAATTCTTTCGACTGGTACAAAATTTTATTCAAGATATTAATTAAAAGACGAGATGTCGTCTAATATGTGCATTTAACATTGGAAAAGTCAATTTTTGCACCCTCATATTCCCAAAACGTTTATTCAGATCTCTATAAAATACTAAGTATATATTATATAAATTTCATCATGTTAAATCGATTGCGCTAATAATTCCCGTATCCCTAATGACGAAATTTCGAGTTTGCTGTTAATTAACCATATTAATCAATTTGGTTAATCTACTACTTATCATAAACAGATAATTTATGATTCTTTCCTTTATGATTATTTTCTTTATGATTCCTTTCCTTATGATTCTTTTATTCTTTTTCCAATGATACCATTTTTATAAAGATCTAAAGATAATTACTAAAATTATTAAGGACATATTTTTATGGGGCCAATTGACCTCCCATTTAAATTTTGATGACGCAATTTGAAAGTATTTGCTTTTATTATTTACTTAAGATATAAAACAAGTACATAAATTTTGATGTAATTTTATTGTTCTTAATTTCTTTGTAATAATTAATGATTAACAGGAAATAACAACGGGCCGCCATTATAGGAGGCACAATACGGGACAGAGAGATAAATCCATCTTCTAATGGGATTTAACCATATCATAAAAGCCATAATGGGTTCTTTCTATTAGAAGTTCATTTTAGCGTTGTAGTATTCACTTTCTTTGCGAATTTGAGATCTCTGTTAAGTAGCATTATTTTAAGTCTGAATATTATAAATATTTTGTGTTTTGTTGTAGTTTGAATACATTAATAATGATTTACTATTGTGCCCAAGAGGTAAGACCAATTTTTATTTTTTTTTCAAAAACTCATTTTTTATTCTTCCAAATTTATTTCATCGCCCCTCCTGACACAATGCATTTATGCCAATTTTTTTTTTTCCAGTTCTCAATGCATGCTAAAAAGTCATCGGCAGGGATGGCCTTCAAAGCGCGTGGCAATTCACGTTTAATCTCTTCAATCGACCCAAAACGGTGTCTCTGGAGTGATCTTTTGAGTTTATTGAATAGCCAGAAGTCGTACGGTGTGAATACGGTGGTTGTGGAACGATATGGGTATCATTTTTGGTGAAAAAATCACGAAGAATCAATGCAGTGTGAGGTGGCGCATTCAGTATTTTCGGTATCTGATCGATCCTTTTGAAATTTCAACATCATCAGCAAGCTCTCTAATTGTAAATCGACGGTTTGCAAGCACTAAATCTTTAATTTTTTGGATGTGAGCTTCGCCGATTGTGGTCGATGGTCGACCAGAGGGCACTTCGTCTTCAACACGTTCTCTGCCTTGTTTGAACTGTTTATACCACTTCTAAACATTTCTTTCCGATATAGGAATG
The DNA here is from genome assembly GCA_021605075.1 of Caerostris darwini. Classification (NCBI taxonomy): domain Eukaryota; kingdom Metazoa; phylum Arthropoda; class Arachnida; order Araneae; family Araneidae; genus Caerostris; species Caerostris darwini. The sequence continues at coordinate 42,285 of BPLQ01006630.1, read as the reverse complement.
CTCACCGAAGGCCTTCTGCAACATTCTATACGTTTCCGCAAACAAAATTGAATGCACGTTCTTTGTTCAATGAATTCAGACATTTCAGAAATCGCCGGAATCAGTTTTAGCGTCTCACAAAGCTAAGCGCAACTCAAACACTAATGAATATTTTGACGCCGCATTTCACACAGATGTCAGGGACAGTGCCAACAACCTAAAAAAAGAAGAAGAAAAAATGAAATTCCATAAGGCCCGGGAATTTTAATTGGAAAATTGATCTTACTTTTTGAACACAGTATTATATAACTACTGTATGAAAAGTTACAGTATTATTCGAAACGAACAAAAAAGTAATTTTAATTTTAACATAGCAAAATTTTGAAAAATTATTAAAAATAAATTTAAAATTCCTTTCCTTAAAATATTAATAATTCATATAGAAATGTAAATAAATGAAAATATCTATTAGGTTATTAAAATCTTTAATTTTGTTTTACTGCTAATTTTCATTCAAATATCATAGATGTATTTAGTTAAAAAATATTTCGAATTATTTTGTGATTTTTATGCGTTAGTTATGTTTGCACTATATTTAATTAAGAAAAATCGGATGTATCTTTAGTATAATATTTCTAACCATTCAAAACTAATTTATTTTATATATAATTATTTTTATTTATTTTTTTTGTAAATATCAAGCCTATGCTAATGGAAACTGATGATTATTAACCTAAAAGATTCAAAACGAAATTTTACAAACCAAACATTATTTATTCAATTAAATTATAAGCGATTTATTATGATTTAAGTCTACACATTATATAAAAAATATTGAATTTTATTTGTGCGGCAAATGTATAGTTGTAAGAAAAAAGATTATTAAACTCCCACAAATATCTTGCTTTATTTATGTACAAATGTATCACAATTATTTAATTTTTACTTATGATGTTTTTCAAAACTGTCTTGTCAATAAAGCGTAAAACAAACACATACAAAAATTATAATAACATTTCTTGAATTCACAAATATATATACATTTTTATATTTATTCGTAATGAATAGTTTATAAGAATTTGTTTTTAATTTTAGGATTAGCGATGTCCTTTTAAATCAAACCCTTAAAGGTTATTAATAACTGCCATTTTAAAATATAATAGCAGCTAAAACTGACTTTGCAGAGTAATAATGCTTTAAAATAAGTCAATTTTATGACTCCTTTATGCTGAAAATTTATATTTTTCTATTATGACATATGATTAAAAATGATGTTGTGACTATAGAAATGTAGCAATTTAGAAGTCACGAACAAAGTTTCATGCCCTATAACGCATTGTCTGACATTTTATTATGTCTTGTATGGTAATAAACGTTCAACGTGATTCGTGTATGGAAGTGTTATTAACATAAATATAAATGCCATACATGCAGCCCCTCAAAAAGTAACTTTTATGAGTATGTCTAACGTACTAACAATATCATTGCAGTGTTAAGATATTTAGTATCATTTTTAGGTTGTTATTTAGGTCATTGTAGAAGATTACTACAAGGGAAAAAATTACAATGAATCATTTTAGAATATATGTTACAACTCTGTTACTACATTGTTGTTAGAAAATGATATTAGCGTCTTCTCTATCTTCTTTGATGTTATTAGCGTCTTCTCTATCTTCTTTGATGTTATTAGCGTCTTCTTTTTGATATGAAGGAATTCCATACACGGTTGTTTTTTTTTTAATTTTAGAAATTCTTTAAAACAATAAGTCTCAATTTGTGTATCTTTTTAAATAATTTAATAACAGGAAAATAACTTTAGAATCACAATAAAAGCTTATTTCAATTCCTTCTATTAGCTCACACTCTCCCTATATATATCTTGTTCAAATTTTCAATCGTCAATGAAGTACTTTTTATTCGTTCACTCAAGTTCAAAGACATTTTTTTTAACTTGCAGTGGACGACACTGGATGTTAATGCAGTTTTTCAAATATTAATTCAGTAATTAAATTTAATTAATTAATTTTTTATTTTAGATTTAAGTTGCACATACCCACCAATAGATGGCGCCAGATAAACTTTAAAAAATGAATGAAAATTATTTATAAAGGACTTCCTGCAATATAGTGAAAAAAAAGTAGGAATTGACTTTAAATTTTTTTTTTATATTACTTGTTTATGTTTTAAGATGTTTGGTTATAATACTCATCCTCATGAACTAATGTTTTAGGTTCATTTAAAATTAAAAATTACGAAGCATGCGCACCAGTATTAGATAGCTCATTCCAGTACTTAGTAATTAATATTGAGGACTCATCAGCAATAGTTGATTCAAACATGATTAATATTTTATCAAATAAACATAAATGAAAATCGCAGTTGAAACTGATATGATTTGATGAAAAATATAGTGATATCAAAAGATTATGCTTATCATTCAAAAGAGGAACCTCTATTTTGCGGAAATTATAGAGACATTTGCTTACTATACTGTGACTATAAAGTTTTATCTAACAACCTCTTTAGTTAATTCCATTTATAAAAAAAATTATTGCTGACTATAAATAAAAATTTCAAGAGAGAATAACTACTGCATAGGAAATGCTTAATTTCAGACAAAATTTGGTAATGTACAATAAATAAATTTGGAATACATTATTAGACATATTATACATTATCTGTTTATGGGTTTTTAAAACAGCTTACAATAACCTGAATAGAAATGCTGTCATTGAATCAGTGGAAGATTTTACCTAATGAAACTTATAAAGTAATTGAGCTTATTATGGGGAGAAATAGAATGAAAATTGAGAAAAAATAAAATGTGAAAAACTCTGTGATAAAAACGATGTTCAGTAAGCGGATGCTTCTACTTGCTTTTTATTTAATATTGCTTTAGAGAAGGCTATTAAGATATGGATGTCATTAAGTTAAAAAAAAGGGACCTGGTATCTTGCCTGTATGCTAGCAAAGACACAGCATAACCACGATCTTTTGAGCTAAACTATTAAGAACTCGTCCTTGACGAAGATCAAGTTAAGATGGATGACCAAATTAAATGATGATTTAAACATTTATAAATCCTGTAACCGGTGAAAAATTGCTGTGATGACCATATCACGACACAATAAGTTTATTGAGAACATTATGATATATAGCGGATTGTTAATGCAGCGATGATGATGAAAATTCTGCAAATGGTATTATTGAGAGTGTCTACTATACTAATTCCAAAATTTCTGCACATCCTGGAAATTTTCTATTATTTGATGCAGATAGTTTTTAGAAAAAAATTATTCCCAATAGCCTATTTAAGAATGCAATCATGCCACTGGAAGACAAAAGCAAAATACTATTGTCCCTCCGCCTGACTTTAGACATCCTGCTTAAATATACATAAGACAGTCTTCCAAGAAAAATTTAAATTTACTTTTCATAAAAGTTTATAGAATTTAATTGAAAGTAAAAGAACACTAGAAATATTTTTACTATAAACACACAAATTAATGACGGATATAATTTAAATCTTTGCTACATGGTGGATCTCATAAACCTGAACGGTGTCTTTAATTTCATTCTCAACATTAATACATTCTCAACATTAATTCATTTTCAACATTAATCCATCTCAACATTAATTCATACTCAATGTTAATTCTTAACCTTTAATTTCATTTTCAACATATGGTGATAATATTGCTTTTGGCTTGTAGCACTCATTACATGTTGAACAAGTCATTTCATAATGCAATAAATTTTCTTCACTTTAATAAGAAAAAAAATTTAATCCAAATCTTTACTAAAATGTTTAATATTAAAAATATTTATGTTTGTAAACATGAATGCACATCATTTCATTTTTTGCTTTCTATTGTGGCTCCTCCATACCATTTTGATGCTATAGAAGTAATTTTGATTGTCGAAAATTTTATACATATTTTTTTTATATCCATAAAACATATTTTGCGTACAAATAAAATATTTTATAATAAAAATTAATAAATAAATTTAATTTAATAAATCAATCAATAAATAAAATTTTTTCAGGATAAAAAACCGCTGTGAATAACCTAAAATATTTGCTATATTCAGCAATCCAAACTAATTCACAAATTATATTTACATAGCATTAAAATATTTAAATATTTGAAATTGAAAAACACATTTAAATACAATGTGAATGTACAACTGTTTGCTCAATTTCCCTTAAAGTGGTTTGGGTGACCGTTGACTTTATAAATGTAAAAAAATGAATTCAAACAGCATTAGGAAACAATAAGTTTTAAATTCTTGACGTCTTTAATAGAATAATAATTCTCTGAGTGATAACTATTTCATTTAATGAGTTTTAAAATGTTTTATGTATCTAAATAGAGTTTTATTGGTTTCAAAGTAATTAACCTGAAAAAAAGACCACTTCGAAAAGATCATTTACTTAGAAAGCTGCCTCCATGTCTCAGACTTTGAACTTCCTTTTCTATTAATGTTTATAGTCAGAATTCTCTATAACATAAATTAGTTTAATTTATTTATGCAATTTACCCAGTCGGAGATCTCATTTAACTGTATATGTGTTCTTAAATAATGAATTAAATGACATTAGTGTCATTTTCTTCTTATTTAAATGAATAGCAAGACTGTAGCCAAAAAAAAGCGGTCTAGTCCAAGCATAAACATTTCATATCACTTTTTCTCAGTTGACTGCGACTTGAACTATTTGTTTATAAAAAGGAAAGAACGTTCTTGTCTATTGAGGCAATGTTATGATCTAATGCAGGGATCTCCAAACTTTCTAGCCTTAGGGCCATATTGTTTACTCCAGTAAGTACCAAGGGCCAAAACCGTTTTAATTTTAAAAAACCGAAAAATTAAAAACTCATTAATTAATCTATGGTATTACTTACTTGTGTGAGAAAACATTCTCCAAAATGAAATACACAAAGAATGTTTCACGATCTAAATTAACCGATGAGCATCTTAAATCTCTTTATTAATTGGTACAAGTAAAATTGATCCACAACTACAAATATTGTCAGTAAAAAATCACAATTACATAAATCTCATTAGTTTTTTTTACAAGTGGATTCTCCTCGGTTTCACTCGCGTTAATTTAGCTTTTCCGTTCCTGAGAGATTTTCACGATAAAAATCATATGTTTGATTCAGGATATATGCGTTCCAAACATCGATATACATACATAGGCGATACTCTTTACCCCAACATAACTACCGAGGATAACCGCGGGATGTTCACTAGTTTATAATGTAGTGAGTGGGATTCATTTCAACTATTTGTTAGTTGTTATGCTTAAGTTAAATTTTCTGCGTATTATGCTTATTAAGCTCTAAGTAGCAATTAAATAAAACCGAGTTATTATTATTCTGCATTTTTTTATTCAACCTATTACAGCAACAATAAGATATTCGCTGTCGCGGGCCGGATTGATGACACTGGCTGGCCGGATTTGGCCCGCAGGCCGTAGTTTCGAAACCCCTGATCTAATCTAAAGTACTTGTATATTTTTGATGTTCCTGTCCTGTCTTCAAAAATATACCGATGGTTGGTTGACGTATTCTTTTGGAGCTATTTCGCACCTGGGGGCTCCATCTCCGATGACAGGATAAATGCAGTTAAAACAATGACAATTGCCCAGAATATGTTTACAAGTATAATAAAATTAACTTACTAGCATAAACAAATAAAAGAAAAGGAAAAATATTAAAAAATCAAATTAGAAATTAAATTAAAATTTTAAGCGGACGTTTTAAATCATAATTGGAAACGTAAGACTCAATTGCAGTATTTTCATAATTAATAACGGTGTCAAAAAATTTAATTTCAGTTTTAGTAACTCACAAAACCAAGCGTAACTCAAACACTAATGAATATTTTAACGTGAAATTTCCCACAGATGTCAAAGACAGTACCAACAACCTAAAAAAGAAAAGAAATTGAAATTCCGTAAGACCCGGGAATTTTAAATTGAAAATTGGTCTTACTTTTTGGACACAGTCTAAGTTATAGCTTGACACTAGAATCTTCAAAATGATTATACTTCCAATCATAAATGATTGAAAATTAAAAATATATATATATGATCCTACTATCGTACCTAAGTAGTCCGTAAAATAGTCTTCAAAATAGAGGAAAAATTTATGGATTATTTTGATGGATACCAGCTTTAAAAAAAACAATTTGTTATTAAGTTACTGAAAAAATTCAAAAATTCCAAAGACTACTTTCGGATTATTGTCTTTACAAAAGCATCTTCTTGCATTTCGTTTCGTAATATTATTCTAAATGCTTTTATTTGGATTTTCTTAAAAATTATTTTAAAATTATTAGAATTCAAAGTAAACAACAAAATGCTATTTGTGCTAGAAGAGAACAATAACAACCAACTATTTTTATCATATTACTCAGCAGCCAATTTATAGGACAATAAAAAAAATATTTCTTTTAGATATATGATTATCTTTCCTGTCGTAAAAATAAATAATCATGATAACACGAAAAAAAAAAAAAAAAAAATGAAACACAAAATTTGCTTCCAGAATATGATATTCTAGAAGACTGTTTAATAATTTCTCTAAAAAATTGAAAAAAACTTACGATAGATAATAATTCGGAACCTAAGAACTATTTTGGTTTTAAACATGTATGATAACTTAAATTTTTTTAATATAAAGACTGTTTATTTTACGTTGCATTTCAGTATTTTACATTAGAATAATAAATTTTCTTTTTGATGACACTAAAAGTTAGTGTCATTTTATTTTACTGTGTCTTTCGCAAATAAATATATCCATTCATCTTGAAGGGAAATAAAGATTGCAATAAATTTCTAGAAAGGTACGCAATATATTTTTTTTTTCTTATTGTCTTAGGAAAATACTGAATCGTTTGTTTGCAGTACTATTTAAAATATATAAAAATTCTGCTTTAATAAAAAAAAATGCCAAACTGTAAGGCACACAGTATTGCTTGCTGGTGTTAAAAGATTCCAATATCTTGGCATTGTGTATTGAAATCACTCTTTCAGTAAGAATAAGACTTGATGCCACTTGTTCCAGCATTTATAAGTATCTATCATCAACAGTTGAGCTGTATGATGAGAACAGCATTTTTTCCTATTGTAACTTGAAAAGGCAGAGGTGTTCGTTCTAACATTTATCCTGAACTGTAATAAATTCTTTTTATCCATGGGAAATTATTCTTAGAATACAACGATCTTGATGAATAAACAAGTAATATAAAAAAAAATTTAAGTTAATTCCTTCTTTTTTTTTTCACTATATTGCAGGAAGTCCTTTATAAATAATTTTCATTTATTTTTTTAAAGTTTATCTGGAGCCTTCTATTAGTAGATATATGCAACTTAAATCTAAAAAAAAATAAAATTCATTAATTAAATTAAATTACTGAATTAATATTTGAAAAAACTGTATTAACATCGTCATCCCCTACAAGTTCAAAAAAATGTATCTGAACTTGAGTGGATGATTAAAAAGTATTTTATTAACAATTGGAAATTTGAGCAAGATATATATAGGGAGAGTGTGAGCTAATAGAAGGAATTGAAAAAAGAAAGAGAACGAAAAATTTGTGATCGATAAGATACATTTAACATCTAGAAAAAAAATGAGATTATCAGTCAGAATCGATTTTCATATATTTCTTTCAAAAATAAAATGGATAATATATATAAAAAAAAAATTCAATTGAGTAAATATTAGGTTGGGGCATAATTATCAGGCGTTTCTTTGATGTGCTATATTTTAATTATTAATATATAGCACGTCATATACTTAATTTCTAATATTTTATAAATGTATGAATGAAAATATCCTTCTACTTTTAGGTTATAAAAATACGTGTCAATAATCATACTCGTATTCATCATATTATGCTGTACCACTTTGAGAAAGGATGGAAAGCAGAGCAGTCATTTCGCGATCTCAACGAACTTTTAGGTGAGGGCACAATCAGTGTAAGTCGATGCAGGAAATGATTTTCCCGTTTCAAATCTGACAACACTAGCTTGGAAGATAAGCCAGGAAGAGGTCGACCATCAGATTTCGACAACCAGACCCTTTTGGCAGCCATGGAAGACAACGAAAGCTCATCAGACAGAAGACATCTCAGAACTTACTCAGAAGACATCTCGAATGCTGGTCGACAATTTCAATTTAGGCCATTCGACCATCATTCGTTGTCTCAAAAAGCTTTGAAAGTTATGGATATTGAGTGGATGGGTCCCCTATGAACTCAGCGACAACAATAACATATCCGAATTTTCACCAATTTGCTTCAACGAAACGAGCGGGGTCCATTTCTGAAGGATATTGTCACTGGGGATGAATTATGGCTTTTTTTCAAAAATCTCAAAAGAAAGCCAGTCTGCGTTTCGCCAGGAGTTTCACCAAAGGTAATAACGTATAACGTGCACTATAAGAAGGAAATGTGGTGTGTTTGGTGCGACAGAAGCGTAATCATGCATTGGAAAATCATCTTAAACGGGATTTGCTATTGGGGAAACCCAACCCAAAAAGGAGTATGAATATGATTATCGACATGAATTTTTATAACCTTAAAGTAGAAAGATATTTTCATTCATAAATTTATAAAATATAGTAAATTTTTACTAAAATATAGCACTTCAAAGAAACACTTGATAATAATGCACCAACCCAATATATAAATAGAATCATACCTAACTGTAAAATAAATAGTTTAATGTTGTATATAACCCCTCTGACATTTTCAACCAAAATTCCTTTTTAATGGAGGTTTCATATACCTGAGGGCATAGAGACAAGCACACTAAAGTAAAATCCACTTCAGAATACAGCTGCATCATTACTTATTTTTTGCCACCTCCAGCACTTTAGCTTTAAAAGAGCTCAATTTAGTAGCAAAATTGGTTCAATATTTTTCTCTTCACATGTGAAGAAGAAAAAAAAGCGAAATAACTCCTCATCTTCACTTTGTATTTGAGATCCGAGATATTTACTAATGCATCTCGTCTCACAATAATGACTTAGAAGTCGCAAAGTGCGCCTGTGGCCATTTTATTTAGATAAGATGAAAGTTTATCTGCTTATTTTTTTTTTTCATTTCATTCAATGAAATACATATTAAGTAGTCTTTGTGAAATGTTTGCGAGTAATCGCATTTAAAAAATTTATTATGCACTCAGAGAGTAATGAGTTAAAAGCATGTTGGATTGGAGTTTAAATTTTGCTCGTATAAAAAGGAAAGAGTAATTTGAGATTGGCTTAGAATAAGTTTTATTTTAGTTGGTAATATATAACAACAATATTATCCAAATTATTTTTAAAGCAATGTGTGCAATATTTTTTACATATTGCCTGCTCTTATTTGCCTCTGCTATTTTTGCCGCATCTAATGAATTTCATGTTCCGATTTATGCATATCGATATATATATGTACGTGGACAATAAATGACCGACATCAATTATACATCAATACTACAGAGAGGAATTATTGCTTTCAGAGAATACTTTCATGGACAGCTTTCTCTCATTTGTGTGTCGTATAAAGAAACACACGACGAATTACTTACAGAGCAATTTGGTTATCGATAAGAGGTGTTAAGAAGTACTGCCAAAATCCTCATTGTTTCTCTTCAAAATTGAAAGCATTGATTTCAAAGCTTGGAGAGGCAGTAGATTTGCACAAGTGATTTGCACTTTCCAAATTTATTGATATGAAGAATAATTGTAAAACAACAACAGAATGTAAAATCATGTATTTTTCTGTTTATTATATTTAACTGCGAAAGCTGTAAATATACTGATGAAAATACTTCATTTATTTATTTTTAAAATTTTCCCAACTGTCATAATGAAGATATCTTGTCCATCTGAATCAGATTGAAACTCATCATTGAAGAAGTATAGACATTTATTCAACCTTCGTTAAGCATCTTGGTACAATCGTAATTTTTAAAATGCTCTTCCAGGAGAGACATTTGAGGTACTTTCTTTCGTGCTTTCTTTTCTCTTTTTAAGCACAAAGAAAGTTATTTCTTAAAAAGAATTTCTCACAGGAAGTATCTTCTGGATAGTAAACAAACATTTTACATATTGTGTCATGATGGATACATTAATCCATCGTTACGTTAATCACATTATACTTCCACAGGTAAATGAAAACAATACTCAACAAATTCTTCAGCAATAAACCCGTCACATTGTTTATCCAAAGAGATTCTTATAAAGGAAAATTCTTTGCCATCAACAAGGCTACATTCTAAATCAAATACTTTACTCTATCTATTCATAAGACTTTCGAGATACACACACTTATGATATCATTATCCTATTTATAATTAGAATATTGCAGGGAGATTTAAATAATATTGAAATTTAATTTACCAAATAGATGATTGCTGTTAATATAGACAAATCCAAGGAATTTAGCTTCCAGAAAGAACACTCAACCCCAATAATTTCAATTTGGAACTCTCCGAAGAACAAATGCCATTAATATACTTTGATTGAAACATTTGAAATCAATCAGTAATAGGTAACTTAAGTTTAGAAGTCAGATCCACTAAGTAAAAGAATAATTTCAGATCCCCTATGTAAGGAACAAATTTCACCTCAGTCTTTCTCCTCAGTATATATTCTCACCAATCTGTGCAAACTAAAGTCCTGCCATTTAAACAAGTACTTCGTCCAATTTTTACCTACACTGTTCCAATTTTTAACTTGGTAAATTTTCAAGTTCTTCAAAAAACCTCAGTTGTCTGCATTACCTCCTGCACTAAGATACATTAGAAGCTAATTCCATTATAAAAATTCATCACGATCCTACCTTTGAAACTATAAATTCATTTATGAAGAATTTCTCAAAAAACTCTTCCCATACCATACATAGTCACCCACACCCTATTTACGAGAATTGATTACTATTTTCTCATAACAATAAAAAAAAAATTCCCATATACAAACACGAAATGTTCTCTACTTTCAGATTTCAATAAATTTACCTTGTCACTTGATACTCGTTTAAATACTTCACCTATACATACACAACAGTTTGTATATATACCATAAACTAGTTTATTTTTTCCTAATTAAATTGCTATCAACATTAAACCTTTCCATCATATTTCTTTAGCACCCTCAATTCTGTAGAAGTATTTAAAATATATGCTCCCGAGTGTACTATTCAACCATTTATTTAGTTCTTCCTTGTCTGTGAATTTATTGTGCCCCTCCCTGGCGTAAACATCAAGAAATAAACACTACAAGAGAAGAATATCCGGACTACCTAATCCACCAGGTGTCTCTGGTTCCTTCAAACATTTGGTAATTCATGTAGTCATCACAGGGTATGAAATAATATTCATATTCATGAGATTATAATATGATTAAATATTTCAATAGCAACTACTATGACACAAAATTTAATTATTTTTAAACTATGCCTTGATTAATGTATAGCGATACAAAAACACTGTTAATAAATCATAAAAATAAAATCATTAAAACGATGAAACTTACTATGCAAAAATGCGAATCACTAATCATCCCAAGAAACTATTAATTTCTTAGTTAAACAATCAATTTATCGTCTACCTGTACGTTAGATGCATCAACTCTATAGATTGAATTTTTTCTTCATTTTCGTGTTTCTGATTTTTATATCGATTTTCTATCGTTATACATTGTTCCTCTTTGTCTCAAGTATTTTTTAAGCTCGTTGTATCTTGTCCTCAAGATTTATTATTTTATTTTAAATTTGTAATTTTTTCTTGTTCAATTTTTCTTTAATGCTTAATTTGGCTCATTTATTTTTAACGCCACTACATCCATCTTTGTAATTTATTGTTGTATTTTAATTTTATTATTATGTTTGTTTTTTCATAAAGTTCATCATATTTTAGCCTCACTTGTAAGACGTTATGATAATATATTAGCTTGTAACATTCTGATTCATTTTATAAATAATAAATGTAATTTTTTTATTCAATCGCTCTTGAACTTTTTAGGCCTTGTAAAAAATAAAAAAAATATGTACTTTTAATATATAATTTTCTGTACTAAAAATCTAATTCTTGGAAAGAACCTTTACAAATTAAATAATTAATCAAAGTTAGTGTAATTAAAATTTTATCTATAAGAAATTCAAGATATATACAAATAGATATATCTCCTATATCTCTATATTAAGTGAAAACATTTTGCGCATTATATGCCCGAAATAAATTTTATAATTCTATGACATCAGTTGTCATACAAAATGTCAACGTAATAAAAAAGAAAAATTTCAAATATGCGTTTTGATCATATTATCTGCTTTTAAGTAAAACGTGGTATCTATCCTCAGTTAAAAATTTAATGCAATTTTTTAATTCATTAACTCTTTTTTTAACTTTGTTAAAAGTAATGTATTCATATTTTCAAACTTTTCGGTCTCTCACTTGGTTTACGAAGAAAAATTTAGACTGTCCTCGAAAATCATTATACTGTCACACTCATTAATTTAGGGGAAAAAAAAGATAAAGGAAATAAATTAAAATGACATTAATACTAAGTGCTCACTTCAAGATACGGCGCCTAAAGGCATTTCCAAGATAGAGCTACTAATTAATCTGAATGGCGTCTTAAGAATTTCTTCGTTTTAATTAAAAATCATCCATTTATTTGACTTAAAATACTTATAAACTTGTCAGTCGTTCTTGGCTTTCACAATTTGTAACGTCATCTGCTAAGTGATGGCGTTAATTTTCTTACACGTTATATACATTAGTTGTTATATGCTTCAGTTCTTCCATTTTCTCTAAGAAGACTAATTTTTTTTCTTACTGAAATAAACTATTTAAAAATTAATTCTTCGTTAAATGACGTTAAAAAAGATCATTGATTTTTATAAATCTTTTTTTTTCAACGGATTTATTAAAAAATAATGTGAAATTTTATACACTGCTAAACAGAATAAAAAATATTTTGCAATACAATTAGGATTATATATTAGTTACACATTAGTTGTTATGTGCTTCAGTTCTTCCATTTTCTCTAGAAACCATTAAACTTTTTTTTTACTGAAATAAGCTATTTAAAAATTAATTCTTTATTAAAGGACGTTAAAAAATGATTATTGATTTTTATAAATCTTTTATTCAATGGATTTATTCAAAATATGTCAAATTTTATGCATTGCTAAACAGAGTAAAAAATATTTTGCAATACAATGAAGATTATATATTAGTTATACATTAGTTGTTATACACTTCAGTTCTTCCATTTTCTCTAGAAACCATTAATTTTTTTCTTCTTATTGAAACTTGATTCCTTAATAATTGATATTATTTTTTATGTATTGGTTTTTAATTGCAAATTAATTAAGGAACAATATTTTAAAATATCTATACATTAAAAGGTTTTATCATACATTTTTTTATAATTATATTTTTTAAAACAAAATTACACATTTTGTTTATTAAATTAAAACATTTTGCAAATTATACTATGCCCGAAATGAATTTTATAATCCTATGACATCAGTTGTCATACTAAATGTCAACATAAAGAAGAACAATTTCAAATATGCGTCGATCATATTATCTGCTTTTATGTAAAACGTAGTATCCTCAGTTAAAAACTTAATGCAATTTTTTAATTTGTTAACTTTCTTTTTAATTCCTTCTATTCCATATTCTTCCTATATATATCTTGTTCAAATTTTCAATCGTTCATAAAATACTTTTTATTCATCCACTCAAGTTCAAATACATTTTTTTGAACTTGCAGTGGATGACACTGGATGTTAATACAGTGTTTTCAAATATTAGTTCATTAATTAAATGTAATTCATTAATTTCAGTATTTTTTAGATTTAAGTTGCATGTATCTACCAATAGATGGTGCCAGATAAACTTAAAAAAATGAATGAAAATTATTTATAAAGGACTTTCTGCAACATAGTGGAAAAAAAATGGGAATTGACTTTAAATTTTTTTTTATGCATTATTTGTTTTTGTTTTTTTTCTAATGAGAAAAAAAAATCAAGCAACAGTGTTTCGAAATAATAACAAACCAAATTGGCAAATCATTTAAGGAATTTCTTTTTCTTTTTCCATTTCATATTTGAAAACTGATTATTTTTAAATAGTTTTATAATAATGAATGAAAATTATTCATAAAGGACTTTCTGCAATATATTGAAAAAATAGTAGGATTGACTTAATTTTTTTTTATATTACTTGTTTTAACTTTGTTAAAAGTAATGTATTCATATTTTCAAATTTTTCGGCCTCTCACTTGGTTTACGAAGAAAAATTTAAACTGTCCTCGAAAATCATTATACTGTTACACTCATTAATTTAGGGAAAAAGAAAGATAGAGGAAATAAATTAAAATGACATTAATACTAAGTGCTCACTTCAAGATACGGCGCCTAAAGACATTTCCAAGATAAAGCTACTAATTAATCTGAATTGCATCTTAAGAATTTCTCCGTTTTAATTAAAAATCATCCATTTATTTGACTCAAAATACTTATAAACTTGTCAGTTAGTTCTTGGCTTTCACAATTTGTAACGTCTGCTAAGTGATGGTGTTAATTTTTTTCTACGTTATATACATTAGTTGTTATATGCTTCAGTTCCTCCATTTTCTCTAGAAACCATTAAACTTTTTTTCCTTTCTGAAATAAGCTATTTAAAAATTAATTCTTTATTAAATGATAATAAAAACGGATTATTCATTTTTATCTTTTTCTTTTCAACGGATTTATTCACAAAAATTTAAATTTTATGCAATACGGAGGTAAACAGAATTTTTGCTTTTGTAAACAGAGCTTTTTGTTAAACGAAGGAAAAAAAATATTTTGCAATACAAATAAGAACGTTTGTAAGCTATCAATATTGTAAAAAAATGCTGTAGGTTGTATTAAATTGCCAAAAAAAATTTAATTTAATGTTTAAAAATGTTAAAATTAAAGTTAAATTTAAATTAAATGTTTGTGTCATTAAAAATTTTATTTAAATTTATGAGATGTAAGTATATGAAAAAAACATTATTATGCACTTTACATGTAAAAATAATTATTATTAATTTATTTATACTTTCTAACAACAATTAACAATCCTTTAAATATAGAGTGGAGAAGATTTTTTTAGAATACTTAATGTTAATATTGAACTACTTTTTTAATGAAATTAATTAAGTCTATCAATATATTTTTACCTGTATGCAAAATTAAATTTTGTAAACAATTATTTTAGCTGCATATATTATCTGTAAGCGTAATTTAATTAATTTAAAATATGCAGAAAAAATAGACAATTCATATTTATTAAATATACTATACTAATATTTGCAGAAACTTATGAGTCCGAAATTAGAGATAATTTAGACAATAAGAGAGTTATTTTGTAGACAATAAATGTGATGTTACCTTCCACAATTTGAATATATTAAACTTCGTAAATATTATATTTAAATACTTTTTTATTATTCCGATACAATTATTTGCATTACCATAAATTTACGTGCACTTTATATGTGCAAATAAATCATGTACTCGTATGAATAAAATGTGTGGAAAAAGATTTACTCAATATTTAGGATAAAATCTTATGCAAACGTTATAAAAATCGCATAAGATTGTTTACTGCTATTTTTCAAACGAAGTTTTAAAAAATTACACTGTATGAAAGTAAAAAGAAATTTATATATTATTGAAGAAACTAGAATCATAATTGCTAAAAAAATTGTGTAACAATGTATAATTATGGGATTATTTCATTATTATTAAGCATACATGCATTTCAATATTTTAAGATATAATTTCAATTTGAGTACAGTACCACATATAAACAAATAAAGCTTATATTATTTCGAACTTTATTGATCGTTAATGTAATACATACATATACAAATGCAATAACATTTGGTAAATACGATCATTATAACATCTGAAATAGAGAAAAATAAACCTATCTATCAAAACATTTAAAAATTGGTCCAAAATAATTAATTGATAAAAAAAAGACGAACAAAATTTTTTTAAAAAGAAAAAAAAAAAGATTTCCATAAAAAATCAATATGTTTTTCATCATTTGCAAAAGCAATGCAATTTAAAACTGCTTAAATATACGGGTCACGTTAAGTAATGATCATTAACAGGAAAGACATTTGCATTTTAAGAGTTATGGTGATTTTTCTTTTTCAGTTAAAATTTATGCACACCAATCCTTAATCGTATTTTAAATTCTTGGCACGCCTCTAAATTCACTTTATTCATATCGAAGCCATATACATGGTTCTTGTAATTTGGACAATTTACAATTTTAAATACTTGAGACAAGGATCATTGCTTTATATAAATTAAAGGCTATATTCAATAATAATAAATAAACACGAAATAGTTTACATACCTATAAATAAATATATTTACAATTCAAATTTGGGTTTTTTCCCAAGATATTATAAAAACTACTTTAGTTTTGGTGGAACAATATTTTAATGTAAACACTCTAATACATCTCGATAACGATAATAAAAAAATTATAGTTTTCAGACATTTTATTTATAGAGATTGTATGTATTTACAGAGATCTTATATTATTAACTGACATAATAATACTAGTTTATTAATAATGGAAATTCGGAATTCTTTTATTATTAATTGGAATTCGGAATCTCAATTTTATCCTGTATACAAAAACTTTAATTACCTAAAAGTATTAAGGCCTTCTGCTACACTCAGATTTCACTTTTTACAATCTTTCAGCTGTGATTCGATGAAAATTTACATAAACTCAAGAAAATATCAAACCATTTTGCTATCATCTTGTCATCTTGTCGAAAATGTTTATTTTTAGGTTTTCTTTAAATAAAAAATTGAACCAAGACTTTTAACACCATACAAAAAGTGTGCGAAAACAATCTCCATTTACTTTCGAGGCAGGACGAATAATTGTCATAGATATCAACTTAAAATCTAACACATAAAGCTTCGTAACATATCAGTAATAAATATAGTTATTGAAAACAATCATATTCCTGCACAAAACCGTTAGGTCATTTCGTTATCAATATAATTTATAACAAACACGGAAAATTTTACAAAATACTCGTAAGGCATGACGTTGATTACTTTAGTTTTTGAATTTTGAAAAAAAGAAGAAAAAAAAAATGCCGGTAAAAATTTTATTTTTATCCGAATAGTCCTATTCGAATTTGTATATATTTTTTATTTGAAATGCAGTGAAGCGTGAAACGTTTTTAAAAATAATGTGGTAGACAAAATAAATCTACTAACACGCAATCAGTACTGGTTTCACAAACATAACCGAATTATATTGTTTGTGACGCTACCTATTACCAGCAGCAATTGTCATTGAATAAAGCAAGAAAATGTTGAACTGTGCGTGAAACAATTAGAAGGTTCTTAAATGAATATAAAAAAACAAAGCATCGTATAATTTATGATTTACAACAACATACTTCTGATTAATTAAAATTGCAACAACTTCTTCAACAAAATTCTTGTTCAATTGTAATTGCAACATTCTTCAGTTCAAAAAGTTCTGTTTTATGGATCTAAGTCTTGTTCTTTTAGGGGCAGGGATGTGTTAATTGCGGAGCACTGATCGCGGCCTACTACTTATGTAAACTATTTGTTATTATAAAAGACAACAGATGGCGTCACGAACAAGAGATGTAACTCCATATAAGGCTGTTGTCTTGTACGGGGATTCCAATGTTAAAGCAAGGGCAGAAAAGGAACGCGACGGAGTTGCTGATGGCGGGTGGTGGTAGGATTAAGTATTTTTGGTACCAATAAAATTCATATATATATCAACTGAAAGAAACTTAAAAACATCTCCCGCCCATTCTACTTAAAAGACCTTGCCGAAATTTTTTTTTGAACAGATTTCAGATTTTATTGAATTGTTAAAGCAGGAAATGTGATTCAGCTTTAATTTAAAAAAATATTTAAATATTTAAGAATTAGAAAAAATATTTTATTAATATTACAGACTAAACCATTAGATTCTTTATCAATACAGAGCTAGTCAGGATTTGAGATTCTCTACCTATGTAATATTTTTTTGATATTTAGTGCCAAAAATATATTCCATTCTGAAAGTGTGAGGAGCACAGCAGTTGTAGTTGTTATTAAATAATGCATAAGAATGGGCAATCCTATTTGAATCAATGTATATTTATCAAGTAATATTTTTAGCCATGAACATGTGTGTATATGTGGTGGTGGTGTGGTGCGTGGTAGTTTAAAAAGAAAAATAAATATTTAAATATTTCAGAATTAAAAAAATATATTGTATTATTAAATACTAAATTATGATTCTTTGACAATAACGCGCAAGCTAGGATGGGAGATCTCTCTCCTGTGTAATATTGTTTTTTATATTCAATATTTAGTGCCAAAAGTACATTCCATTTTGAAAATGCGATCAATACAGCAGTTGTAGTAGTTATTAAATAATACATAAGAATAGGCAATCCTATTTGAATCAACGCATATTTATGAAGAAACATGTTTAGGCATGAATATGTGTGTATGTGTGTTGGTTGGGTGGATGTACTTAATTTTCAGGGTTGTTTTTGTGCTAACCGCAGCCAAGTTACTGTCAAGTTAGACAGCTTTTGGCCTTCACAATCTATTTCTCCTTTTCTACAAGATCGATAAATTAAAATGTTTAACCGATTTAATGACTTTTTTTGTACATGTGTTTCTAAGAAGGGTCAAGTTTTCGCCCACATTGAAAATATGACTTCTTTAAATTTTAAATCCCTAGCTAAATCCTTATACAAATTGGCTACTAGTATTATCAGGATCATCAATGTCCCATCTAAAATCATTTGCAGACTTCCTCTTCCGTATTGGTGAAAGGTCCATCCTAATCTGCATGAAAAAACCATTCCTCCATCGATTAATCACTCAACTAATTGGTTCGCATTTACAAATTTATTGGCTTATCTGCCCTCTAAACTGGCCTGGACAGGTTTAATCTTACGAACGCGTGACATAAAGCTTAAATCTTCTTCTCAGATGCAATCTGAAGCCAACGGAAATGTTTATCAAATGTACAGAGTACGAGGTGAGTGCCATCAGTTGTGTTGCTGTTGAAAGCAATGTTTCTTATCTGGCCATCTTATAAAACTTTGTTTCCTTCCTAGTATATATTATTCGTGAATGGATTTTGTTTTGCTCCTGCTACATTTTTAGTGTTGATGATAAGATTGTGTTCCTTAATCAGAAATATGGTAATGATATCGTGATTTCCTCTATCGAGTTTCATGCACAATTCCATTACATGTTTCGAGATTAATATTTCTATATCGCATAGAAGAATAGTTTGTTATTTCTGCATGATGGTGCTTGTATCCTTTAGGTTCCGAATTAGGAAGCTATATGATAATCATTTCAGAGCTTTCTTTTTTATTATTTTGAGAAGAATCTTTTAATGCATCACATTCAGTGAAGGCTTCTTTGTTTATGCAAATAGCTTCATATAAACTAAGTATGTTCAATAATTTGATAAAGGAAAATATGTAAAACCATGAATTTTTTTGTACTACAAATGAATACTGCTTAATTGAAATCGCATTCCAGCAAACTATATTTTTTTGCATTTAATATCAGATTTGTAACGAAAGTTATGCTTTTTTTTCAGTTATAAGACATGATAAAGCCGATTCAGCTTCTATGATAAATCGGTAAATCCTATATAATAATATTTAATGCAAAGACCATGGCTTAATCGTTATTTCAAGAGTCCCATGGTCTTCATCTAAGAAATATTCATTTGATTATAGTATGAGATATGAAAGGAATTGTTTAGTGATCTGTTAGGTGAAAATAAGTAATAACCGTTGTAGTTAGCAGTCTACAGCTAGGAACTAAAAAGCATTCTTTACAGAAAAAGCAGTGCTTGATTTTACACTACAAGTGCGGCAAGAGAGAGTGTCCTAGAAGCTTTTGGCTGGAAAATTTGATCTGATTATAAAATTCGTCTGATAAATTATTAAAATTCATCTGATAAATTATGAATATGATTATAGCATGAGATGTGAAAGAATTGCTTATTCTGAGCTGTTAGGTGAAAATCAACAATAACCGCTGAAGTTAGCAGCCTACAGCGAACAGCTTAAAAACATTTTTACAGAAACATCGGTGCAAAATCTTACACTAAAAGAGTGACTAAAAGTATTCTAGAGAATTTTGGCTGGGAAATATTCTTTCACCCTATTTTTCCGTCCATGGTCCAACAGATTGTTTTATTTTAGAAGTTTACACAATCATTTTCCAATACTTAGGCTGACTTTGAGAGAAGAGTTTGATATGAAGCTAGATTTTTTTTTAAGGTAAAATCAATTGAATTTTAAAAAAAAAAGCATTGAAAGCGTTTGGGAAGATGTATTTACAAAGATTGGTCACTATATTGATGTTGTAAGTATATATTTTACTAATTTTTTTATATTATTTTGATCAAAAAAATTAACAGTATTCTCATTTTAACCATATTTAAATTGTGCTTTATGATAAATTTAAGGGAAACAAATATTTTCTAACTGTTGAGAAGTTCTGATATATTTTGTGACTAAATGTCATAATATCTGTTTATTACATTTTTCTGTCATTTTTATCAACAAATTATTGAATATTTCAGTTACTCGATTCTTCTAATAATGTATTAACAGAAGATTTAAGTGGAATATTAAGTTACAAAATAAAACTAAGAATGCATGCATGAAAAAAAAATAAGATATCAATGGATGCATTTATAATTAATAAAAAAAAAATATTTTTCTGTAGTTTTGCAGAAAATATTATAATGGTACAGATATTATAATGGTATCCGAAGTTGTCAGAAACTTATTAAAATATCTATAAAAAAGTTTGGTAAATATAATCTTAAAATATATATAAATAATTAGTTGATTGGAAGAAAAGAGATGTGAGAATAATAAAAAATTTTGTGCTATGGTAAAAGGAAATGTAAATATGATTATCTGGGGAAATACAAATTGTTGAGAAATTTAATTAAAAATATTTTACATAAGATAGGGGATATTTAGAAGCTGCGATCGATGGTCTAAATTTGAATAAAAGTACGCCATAAATACTTGAATAAAGGTTTTTCTCTTCATAGTAATTGTTATTTGTTAAGTTGAAAATGATTGTTAGATTTTATTTTAATATCAACCCTGCGTAAAAAATTACTTGGTTGTAGTATTAAAACCCATAGAAAATCCAAATTTAATGGCTGGACGGCTACAATTTTAGTATAAAACTATTTTTCTATAACGCTTTTTTACGACTGCCATTCTGAAAAATATTTCTCGCATGAGCTACACAAATAATAACCACCCTTCGATAGATCCTGCTTGTGGATGAAACTCTTCCTTCGCCCATGGGTTCCTTAAATTTTAGGGCGGAAGGGGGATGTTTTTCTTTTCGGATGATTCATTTCTCTGAATAGGATGCTTAAGTAATTTAATGCACGAACAGTAACAACAAGACACTATATATTACAAAGGTAACGACCGAAAAGTAAGCAACTTAAAGAACGCCCCAGACAATTTATTATTATTTGAGATTTCTGAATCATTTTATGTGCCCTATATTTAATGCTTAGGCATCGTATAAAATGTTTTTGCGTTATATGAAATGACTAATGTTATTTAGACGAATCAACGATATTCATGCAAAAGCATTAGAAACGTTATACATAATAAGAGAGAAATATAAAATAAAGTAGTGAACTTTCTTACTAAATATAAACAATAAACATTAAAACAATAAAATATCTGAACCTACTACATATAAATATCTGAACCTTGTTTTAGCAACCAAGAAAATAATTTTAATTTTAATATTTAACTAACTCTCCGGCTCTGTAATATAGGCTACATACAGCATACTGCCTGCTGTACCATAGACAGTAGTCATCTTGGACCATAGTAGTCTGCCTATTGGCAGGAGAAGTGGTTCTTTTTTTATAATTTAATTTTTTTTACGAGTTGTAATCCCTAAGCCCAATGCTCTGCAGTCATATTAGACCGAGATCTCCGGGATCACCCTTTAGAGTGATCCCTGCACCGCCGGTACTCGAAATCAGAAGCCTTTGGTACCGAGCACAGACAATCGGCTATCAGGCCCCATTTTTAATATTTAATTGTTATAAAATATTTAAATAGTCATTAAAATACCGCATTATCAATTCACAAATAAAAAAAGGAATCCATTAAATAAATTGTAGAATTTTCTTATCGAAAAGGATTGGATAACAAAACCTACTATAACTAATATATATAATAAATCAATATTGAATGGAATTTTAAAATTTCTTTTCATTGCATTTTGCATACAAAAGTATTCTATACTGAATAATCTTTAGTCTCTTCCTATAGACTACTGTCATAAGAAGTCAATTTCTATGGTCGCTGTTAGGAATATCTTCATTTTTCAAGTAAATACTTTGAGTATAAAGCAATTTGTAATCTCGTATATAGTTTTTTTTTAATTCCTTCAAAGTTCCAGGTTGGTAAAAGCCATTTACTGAGAAACAGAAAAAATGTCTAGTCGGAATAATTTTCATTTTTATTTTGGCTGCATTACCATGTTTAGTCTAAAATTAATTTTACCTTCCTCGGCGTTCTTAGTTTTGAAGCAAAGATTGGGATGGATAGAAGATCAATGAATTTTTCAAGGGCATTTTTGTTATAAAAACAAAGCCTTACAAAAATTTTCACATAAATGTCGTATAGAAACAAATCATTTTATAAAAAGTAAAAAAAAAAAAAAAAATTTGGAAATTCCCTGCTTTATAATAATTTAGCTTGAATATAATTATTTTATTTACAGTTTTCTCCACTTATTTAGAATAAATTGCTTTACTTACAATAGCAAATGATAAAAGAATGAATGTTATTTACAAACGTTATACCCTTTTTTTAAACTCGCTGATCCTAAGCAATTTGTTCGTTAAGTACAGAAAATATGGACAACTTTTATCCATCCTCTTAACAAAAATTTTCATTAATACTAACTTGATGTGCAACCTAGAAAGGTACGGTATTGCATAGTATGCATAGTACAATATGTATAGTTTCATATGGGACAATGTTGGCTAGAATGTAACACATTCAGAACTCTAGAATTTCCAACTGCTAGAATGCTTTCTGAACAAGTTTAAATTAAAGAGTTTTTAGTCACTTCTGAACAAAGTCTGAAATTCAAATAGGTAATTTTACTGTTTTAGGCAAGAGTCGAAGACTAATATCATTCAAAATGCCATAAATATGAGCATTTTATAACTTTCTTTTGTGTTTTGACATTATATAGAATGCATATGAAATGCGTAAAATATCAATGAGTGACATTAATGTTTTATATCAATGAGTGACAGAACGCGAGGCATTTTTTCATGTATTACCGCATAACATATAACAAAGAAACAAAACAGGTATCGATTTCGGTTACAAGATATTGCATTTCAAGGCACAGACATATTTTTGATAAAATAAATAATTTATTAATAAACGGACATTGCTCGATATAGAAAATCCAATACCATGTAGATTTGCCATATAAATATGCAAATTTCGGGGAATATGTAGCTGAATAAGTTACGTAGATTATCCGAAATGCAAGTCAGACCCATGCTGCAATGCAATTGCAATTATAAAGTAGCGCAGAAGGGAAGGAGACGGATTACGAACCAGTAGTCTCTGCACTCGGATGCCTACGGAATACAGAATTTAGAGAAGTTCTACGTTTAAAGTATGGATTAAGAGATGCCTAGAATAAGACACCGAAGTCAGTTCCGGTAATCGGGAAATTTTTCTAGAAGTCAAATTATAAGTTGCTGGTTGATTTTAGCGTCGTATCGCTGCCGTAAAGCACGTAAATGCATAGAATTTTAACCAGATAGATTAATGAATGAAATGTGAATCATCACGAAAAACCAGGCCTACCTAGACATACAACAGAACGCACGGATCGACTCATCCTAAGGGAAGCAGTGGCGGCTTCATAATCAACTATTCTCGATATTTTGCAAAACGTTCATGGAACTTTTGTTGCTCCAATATCTGGGAGAACAATTTCACGACATTAATTGAAAGCGTCTTGCAACCCTTTGCGAAGACTGTCATTGATGGCAATCCACTGATGTGAAAGATTGCGATGGTGTTGGAAACGATCCCTTTAGACAACTGAATAATACAATGTGGAGTTCAGATATGAGTTTTGGTTCTATTTGTCTGATAATATTCGCAGAATGAGAGCCTGTTGTTGTTGTATACATAAAGCCACTACGACCATCATACCGTTCATCAGCTGGTATAATGATTTGATGTGGTAACCAACAGGTCATCCCTGATACGGACCAGAGACACATTAACTGTACGACAATACGTTGATAAGGTGCTGCAGCAGGTTGTGTTTCCTTTCATTCAGCTACTGTAAAATGGTACTTTACAAGAAAGCAATGCTAGACCGCACATAGCATTCATCAGCAGACATGCCTTGTAGCATAAAGCCATTACGACCATCATACTGTTCATGCCTTGTAGCATGTCCTGTTGTTCCCTTGCGTTCTCCTGACCTCTTCTCCTTCATCGAGCACAACTAAAACGTGACTGGATGTCGTCGTTTGTCTGCTTTGGCCCAACTTCAATTGGAGGATGAACTGTAGATGATGGTTGAGAGCATATGGAATAATCCTCTAGGAGCTCCTTCAAGATATTGTACTTACACTAATTGAGTCTGTACCTTGCAAGATTGTTGCTGGTATCACAGCGAGAGTTGGTCACCTTGCATATTTCATCACTGAATAAAATTATCTTTTTATAAATGATATTACTTATTTACACATGCGGCCGTACCGTGCTGAATATACCGATTCTCGTTAGATCACCGAAGTTAAGCATCATTGGGCGCGGTCAGTACTTGGGTGGGTGACCACCTGGGAACACTGCGTGCCGTTGGCAAATTTGGGACCTGAATGGCCGAGTGCCTAGCGCTCTGGCGCTCGGTGCCACAGGTTTCGGGTTCGAATCCCGGCGGTGCCATGGATGTTTGTAGTGGTTCGGAATCCACTTTAAGCCTTAGGTCCCGGTCTTCTATGACTGTAAGAGCGTCACGGAGCAAAAGTCAGGCTTCTACCTACGGGTGCTCCATCACAACAGAAGCTGCTTCCTTCCCCTTCAATCATGAGTCCATATGGGCTCGTGGGCTTGGCCAGCCAAGTGGGATAAGAAACAACAACAAACAACAACACACATGCATTCTCTGTTTGTATATATCAATTTTCATCACATTCTACCCACTCGTTTATGGTATTGCATTTTTTTATGTCGGGCAGTGTATCTTAATGTTGTACTGTGAAATTACAAATGTGTTCAATAACTTTTTAAAAATACAATAACTTTGTACAATATCATAATACAATAATTAATACAATAACTTTGTATAACTTTTATATAGTTGATCGGTTATTTTTAAATTATTAACTACAATTGTCATTTTGCTATTATTATTATTATTATATATTTGTAGATTAGTTTATATTATTGGGGATAAAAAACAATTTTTTTTTTCAAAAATGCAGTCTACTCCAATAACACTCGATACTTTTTAGAAGTTTCTATCTTTAACAAACTTGTAAACTCCAGTCTGTAAAAAGAATGAAAGAAACAATACATAAAATACTGTCTTCCAATCTTAGCAGCAAGAATTTTATAACTTTATTATTTACTATTCTTTTTTTTTTTAAAAGAAATGTCTGCTCTATTTTTATGTTAGCTATAATTGTTTATTGCTGTTTTAGACATTTCAAAATGAAGCAATGAAGAGAAATGATAAAAAAAGAAAAGAGTTTCTTTACAAAAATGATCTCGATACAATTCTTTCTTATTAAGTCAATATCTATTTAGTGTTTTTGCTTCCGATCTCGATGTATTTTCTCTCGCGTTGTTCCTAAAACGGAAAAGTAAACAACATCAGTTTCTAGTTTCTTGATTTGATTTGCTGTTTTTATTCTTTTTATTTTTCCAATAATATCTCAGAGATTGAAAATAATAGGGAGTTTTTGCATACCGTAAGTTAGTTACCGTAGGACGTCCGTTAGCATTTTTCTCCCTAGCGCGCATGCTCATAGGAAACTGAGCATGCGCGCTAGGGAGAAAAATGCTAACGGACGTCCTACGGTAACTAACTTACGGTATGCAAAAACTCCCTAATAATGGTGACATAAACAATATCCTTTTACAAAATATCAATTTGTAAATAATTATATATTTCCCAAGATATTAGAGATGGAACTAGCAAGAATTTTTTCCAATATAAATAAATATGAAATATTATAAAATATATTTTTCATATCAACCATTCATTCCATCATTCCGTCTTCATTAGAACATATATTTGACTAATAAAATAATTTTAATGAAATGTATTTTAATAAAAATATATAAATACTTTTTACAAAAATTAAAAAAAAAATTTCAACTAAATCTGAATTTCGCAAAGGATTAGTTTTTAATGAGTGTTTTAGAGAATGTAATTTAATACAAATATTTCTAAATCGCAATGATGTACTCAATCGTAATGATGTAATTTTATGTACTCAAGGATTGCACAGATACACGAGAAAAGTTAAATAATTAAAACAATGATTATTTTTAACGATGTTTTTTAATGAAATAATTTCTTTTACTTTTCAATGCCAATATAAATTTGAAGAAATTAGAAAAAAGAACTTGTTATATGAATTTGGGGTTATTTTTTTTAGATATTGAATACTCATACATTTATTTTGTATAATACAACATTGTATAAGGAAAGCTAACATTATAATCAAATAAAAATCAATATTCTAAAAGTGATTGTAATTTGCTTGAAATTGTAAATTATACATAGATTCAGTTTAAAAATTATTGGTTTGTAACAAAATTTTCAAAGTTAATTTTTTAAAAATATAAACGATTGAGGGAGGGAATAAAGTAGAACGATTTATGAAAATAAAGTAGAAGTAATTTATTTCCAAATGTCCTTTTAATTTTAATAATTTGTCAGTTTCACGAAAATCTTAATAGATTTATAATAAGCAGAACATGTTTTGAACATCCTAATTTTGAAACCTATAATTTGCTTTTATTTTCAATCATTTAAATTTGTTTTAATATTATATAAGGCATTATATAAAATAAGTCCAACATGTTAATGATACTGCAGTCTACTTGGTCGGCAAGAAAGTAACTTTGATTTTCGAAATGCTTTTAAATGTTCAAAACCAAAAGAACTTTCTTGTCAATTCAATAAATGCAATATATATATAAAATGTAGATTCTTCATGCATTTTCTGTATTTAATATAGATTATTGAATAAGGAGTGTGAGCAGTTGTGTTGGACCAGTAAAGTTAGTTGTTTTGCTGGTGGAAACTCACTGTTTTATTAAAACGAGTAGATAATTTGTTAGCTGTCATATAATTTTTAACCTTTGGAAAGACAGTTTAATACATATTAAACACAAGAACAAACACACGAAATGCATCTACAAAGTCTTGTTAAAGAAGTGCTCCTAAGGGTTAGGTGTCGTCTCAGGTGCTTCTCTTTTGTTATTGCTTCATTAGACTGTTGACTCTATTTACAGTCGAAACACTGGAATATCTTCCATTTCCCCTTAGTTAAGAACTTTGTGATTTAAAATCTAAATCTGTGCTAAAAATAACTCGTTTTGTGTTATTAGCAGCCGCAAAGAAGAAAAAATAACAATAAACGGTTATCAGAAAGTGAATTTTAATAAGCTTTTGACAAGTGAGAAATACACTCATGTCCATAAATTAAGGATAATTCAGAATCACACAGAAATTGAACTCTAAATTAAAAATTTCACCTGTAGAATTATCACGCACATCTTGAAGAAGAATATGAAAATTATAGGAAAACACCAGATGGCGCGGATAGTACGTCACAATGACGAGAGTGTAAGAGAGGGGTATATAAGGAATGGTGGCAAAGAAGTAAACTTGTTCACAAGCGCTTTAAAAGCCTTTCAGTGCAATCCGCATAGTTATGGCACAGAGGAAGCATTTGGATGATTTTTTACGTGGTAGAATTATCGGACGACTGGAATGTGGACGTACCCAGCTGGAAGTATCCGAGGAACTTGGAATCGCCCAGAGTGTCATCCCCAGGCTTTGGCAACGATTCCAAGATGATGGTAATGTGAGTAGATGTTACAGCACAGGTCGCCCCCCGAGTTACAACGCCGAATGAAGATCGGTATTTAGCAGTTACTGCCAAAAGAAACAGACGGAGCACAGCATCAGACCTCAGCATGCCTAGGTCCTTCATACTCAGCATGCCTAGGCATTGTAAGGGGCCTGTATTGCATCGTCCGGGACACATACTCCATATTAACCATCATACTAACCATGTTATACTGTTTTTTGTAAATAAGTTCTTTTTTGAAATTTGTTCCAGGGAGTAAAAATCGCAATTTTTATTAATTATGTCAAACATATAGCATCTTTTTTGCTCTTTACCTTTTGTTTAATAAATAGACTTTACAAATAAGTCAAATTTGTTTTGCTTCTGTCTCTTTCTTTGCCTGAACTTCATTATCCTTAATTTATGAACATGAGTGTAAGAATGGGCTG
Source organism: Caerostris darwini (assembly GCA_021605075.1). Taxonomy (NCBI): domain Eukaryota; kingdom Metazoa; phylum Arthropoda; class Arachnida; order Araneae; family Araneidae; genus Caerostris; species Caerostris darwini. Next base: position 13,629 of record BPLQ01006630.1, on the reverse strand, counting down.
TTGTGTAAACGCCAATTGGGAAAACATTGAAGGAGACCTACAACAGATTTGCCATAAATTAAAAATAGCCCTTTTGAGCCAGTCCCGTTTCTTTATAAGCAGACCTCGTATTTATTCCACTTAGCGTAGATTTTCTAGGGAATGGGAAACCACATAAAAATTATTATTATAAACAAATTATCATATACATATATATTAATTCCCCTAAAATCATAATTAAAATCTAAACAATTTTAAAGATTAATTATTTTTAATCATCATAAGGATAGCTGCATTCAACCTAAAATGAAGCTTCTTTTTAATTTCTGAATGTATATATTGAAATAAAAAAAAATTACATTACTTTTCTGTTTAATTGTTCTGACAAAGATGCCATTTTTTTCTCTTCAAATTATATTATTAGTGATCGTCACGATAATATTGCTATTGGATATTGATACTTGTCATTTAGTACAGAACAAAAATATTCTGAATCTCAAAAATGTATTCACGATAATTGAGAATAAATCATATCTGGAGTTTTGCTTTTTAAACATCGTGAATATATTTTGTAAATTACCTTATGTATATTAAGGATTTTGGATCAAGGACATATTAAGGATTTTTTAGATAAAAACTATTTCCGCACATAATAACGTTATTCGGAATTCATCCACTTTATACCTATTATTTGCATTAAACAAAAACAAATGTATATAAATATCAGGAGTGTTAAATGCGTGTATATATATATATATTGTTTTTAAAATCTGAAATGTGGTATCAGGATTTTTGCAATACAATTTAACTACAAACAGTTTAAAATAGAACAGGAATATAGGTAAAAAAAAAAATTTAATTATATTAATTTAACTAAATAAGTACTATTACGTATTTTTTAATAAATTTTATTTTGCGTGGAATATTTAAAATTCCACGCTAAATTTGTAGGACTATAATTTAAAGGACATAATATTTGCAAAGCTTTGTTATCCAAACTGTTGATATAGAGTTCTTTGAGTCTATAAAATTATGGCTGTAAAATCTTAAAAAAATAAAATATATGCTTGTTTCGAATATGATTAACAGGAAAAAAAATTTACAGTAGAAAGCTTAAAAAAGATGGACAGAAATCTAAGAAATAGAACTGTACTTAACTAAGTAAAATCGATTTTGAAGGATTTAAAAAAAAAATAAATACCAATAATATCTACAAATACTTAAAAATAGTGTTGTCTACAACATAACACGGTATGTAAAGAGCTCGTGCTGCCATCTAGCATATTTTGAAATTACTATTTTCAATAATAGAAAAAAATAAATAATTTCCAGTTACTTGTTCTTATTCGAGAAAAGTAAATTACAGTTAATTTTTTTTGTTAAGTTTTTTAGAAATTCCGTTTAAGAAACATCTATTAAAATATAATAAAAATATAGTACATCTTTATTACTTTTTTATAAATTTTCACAAGAATAAAGCCTGTTGTTGTAGTGACATCTACCGGTGAGTTTGGAAAACAAAAGAAAATTAAAAATTCTTGCATATTTAAATTAAAAAAAATCTTTTTAAAATGAACAGTAAATAAAAATAATTGCTACAAATATATATAATTTTTAGCAGTTTTTGAGAAAAGTCGAAATCCTTTTTCTAGGATAAAATTATTTTATTCGATAAAATAAAATTGATATGACTGAATATCTACTAATAAAAAGAATCACCATTCTGAATAAAAATATATATGAAACAATAGAATTATAAGTAAACTTATTAGCTTGTTACGACACATGGTTACTTCTTTATTATCTTCCATGATTATTTATATATTTTTTTTAATGAAATTCAGAACACTAACTTTTCTTGAAATTGAATAAACTTATCACACTATTTAAATAATAATATAAGTTTATTCATTTTATAAACATATATTGCTAAATTTATTATCATTAAAGCTTTTTTTGGATACGATTAAAAGCTTTCATTAATAAAAAGATAGAAAGAAAGGAAGATTTGACAAAGGAAAGTTCCTTACTTTTTAAAAAAATACAATTCTATACAAAATTTCTAATTTTATTCATTTTTAGAAGAGACATTATAAAAATTTCAAACCTTGATATATTAAATTTTTGTAAATTTTTAAATGCTGTGTAATAAATTTAAATGTTTTATAATAATTAAATAAAAAAATTCTTTTTATTTTCTCTTTAGAAACGGACATATTTTGTTAAAATTTGCGAAAAATGTTTAGTGAGATATATTTAACAGACAGCAAATTAAAATTTTCCTCAAAACTAAACCTACATTAATTTCAATTATATTAATGATCTGTATAACTTATTTGTATAAATTTAAATTCCAAAGATTATTTAGATATGTCCAAATAGAAAGTTTGGGAAATTAATGTAGAATTTATCAAAAGACATTGTCCAAACATGAATAATAATGGCCAACATTTTTAAAATTTTATTTTTTATTAATTATTTTAAGCTCTTGAAACTATTTGTACGCAAATGAATAATTTTTTTTAAAGATTTTAGGAAGTTTATTTATTTATGAAGTATGAAGATATGCGTTGATACATTGTTCTGTTCATTCAATTATATTGTCCTATCACTTGAAATAAAATTTATAACATTTTATTTGAATAAATTTATGTATAAATACATGTTTATACATAATATTGTTTTAATTTTAGAAATTTTTATATCATTATAAATTCATTGTAAGTTAATATAGATAATTCTATCTATTAATAATGTAAATTTATAGTAATTAAAATGCTGTCTAAGTGTTTGCCAGCTGCATTAGAAAGAAAAAATAATAATTAAAATCATTTCAATGAATTAAATTTTTAATAGTGAAAAATGAATTAATGCTAGAAATTATTTTTGCAGTTTAGTTAAAACAAAGGAAATTAAGGTAACTGACCACTTTCCAATCACGATTTTCATGTGAAATAACTTGATTTTTTTTTAATGTTAAGTTTTTTTAAGGCTTAAAGATCACACTTTTGAGCTTTTTGAAACATTTTTCAGTTAGAAATCGAGATTCAACCAATTAATCAAGAGTTACGAGGATACTGCATTCATGCATAAATACTTTAAATTCAATTTCTGAATGTATTTTTCGTTACACTGGCTTATGATACCAGTTTTAACTGTTATAATAAACTTCAAAATTTAATGAAATTTTAGCTACGTGTTTTTAGTGATGTTGTAATAATAATTTAATGTGTAAGTTGATGTTGTAATAATTTAGTGTGTTTCTTTTAATGTGAGCCTCATGAACAGATGCAATTAACAGTCGAGACTTACTTTGGACGCATAAGCTGAGTACGATACCTGTTCTCAGCGTTGAGTACAAGTATCATGGGCTAGTGTACCTTATCTTTAAAATTGCTAACATGTAAATATACGAATAGGGCTGTCCTAATTATGAAAAACTTGTGATTAGATTTTCTGAGAGGCCATTATATTTTAAAAGATTATTCGTTAGGGGAAACAAAATTTAAAGGTAATCGAGAGCTGCTCAAATACCTTATACCTTAAAAAAATATAAATCCGGATTGCAAACCCATAGTCACAAAATCTTGGCCATAATAGGATCGTCATCTTATGGCTCCATAAGTTCAAAATTTTTATGAAAGAGATAATTAAGCCATAAAATTCCCCATTGCTTTCATTAGGTACCATAAAATTCAAACTTTTATGGTACCTAATGAAACCCAGGATGGTATAGACTCGAATGGGAATAGATTAATCTCAAACGGTTAATAAATTTACAATGCTGGATGCTTACTCATTTCGTAAAATAAAGAACTCATAAAGAAAATATCATATTTTTTTTAGCACCATAGATTTAAAAATACTTTGGTTGTATTTTACAGTACAAGGTCCCATTTTGGCAAAACAGCGCCAAACAAATGGTAGTATTCAAATAAATGGAAGGGTAAAATTACGTTTTAAAATCAATTAAAATTGCTTCTGTTAAACGTTTCCAATTTAAAAGGCATTAAAAGCATTAAAGATATTATTATTATTATTTTTTTTTGTTCTAATGCAGCCGGCAAACACTTAGACAGCTTCGTCTTGGATGCCTTAAGGCAAGCGCTGCACAAACGTACTCACTTTGCATTACCCAGGGGGCGCGTGTCACTTGATGGTAAGCCACGGACGCGGAGTAACAATGCTCCCGCAACGCTCTACGATCCTATTAGGACCGAGACCTACGATTTAAAGTGAATTCCGAACCACTACAAACATCCATGGCACCGCCGGGACTCGAACCCGAAACCTGTGGTACCGAGCGCCAGCCACTCGTCCATTCAGGCCCCTTTAAAGATATTATTAACAAGTAACAATAAAAGCGAGTGAAAGATACTGAATTTAAAAAAATAGTAAACAAAACAAATTTTAAATACAGGGCATGATATCAGTAAGCGAAACAAATAAAAAAAAGATTAGCAAGAAGAGTGTCTCACAATAAGTTAGTCAAAACAAAATATTCATTACAGAATAGGTTAAGGTGAATTCTATTGAATTCTGTCGATCATTATATGTATGACTGACAAAATTCTATTACATTTTATCATAACAGATCATCCTATACTAGGTCCTTTGGACATAGAATGCAAATTTTAATTAATGACATTCATTTGAATAATTCAGTACTTTTACTATTTGATCGAGAAATGCCTCCGTGGAAAGACGAAAGAATTCCAATCATTGAAGAATTATAGTGTTTTTCTCGTCTTACCACTTCAAGCACAGTTCACCGTCATCTATTTTCGTCCCGTAGGCAAGCTTTCTCCAATTATAGATAAATTTATATCAACGGCTCAAAGGCAAGCAATCATGTAATTTCAGCAGTTGTTTTTGATGAAGCGAAATATAGGCAATTTTACTGGATGACCAGAAATTAGAAAGTATCTGCATTGGATTATTTACTATACAGACACAAAGAGTTTTATAACTGCTCTTTTAGCTTTATCAAGACATAGCCATTCTTCAGTTTTTACTTGTATGCAACACTATCTTGTTTTTAAAAAAAAGAAATTTTGATATTTTATTTTGCTGGATACCGGGTCATGTAGGAATAGCGGAAAATAAGAAAGCCGCTGAGGCTACCGAAACAATGATTTCTGAAAATATTTTTTTTTCCAATGTGGGGTATACATCCTCCTGCGTATAGCAAAATTTCCGGAATGACCAAACAAATAATAAGATTTAGCGCATTCAGCCATCTATTAAAGACTGTAAACAAATAGATCCCAGTCTCTGAATCAGGGTGAAAACAAACTCGGCTTCTAATAGGGGATACATACCCTTCGAAATCGCACCTTCTTAGCTCGGAACCACCTCCAATTTGCTTTGTATGTAATTGCACTTCATTAATTAAATATATACCAGTTGAATGTTTTAAATACAGCAATTTAAAACTCAGTCTTTTGAATACCGATCATCCTATCTTGTCTCACTTGACAGGAGATACATTCCATGCTAAACTTTTTGTATTTGTTTCCAAAATTGGATTTGCGCCTTTTATTTAAAATTTCAGAGAAAAGATTTCAAAACTTTTTTTCAATCAAACGTTATATTTTTTACTTCATTTTAACTGAAATTTTTTTCAACATTGCGATTGTTCTCATTTTTTTATCACAAATTGTTCTTATCACTGATTTATTTAATTATCCCTCTTCTGCTTGAAATGCTGAAACATGTTATGTGCAACTTGACCAACACTGGCGCTTGTGCCATTAAACCTCCCCAACCAATAGATGCATACTGATCTAATAATCCTTCGAGATGTTAAAAATCAAAACAAACAACAAGCCAGGTTCGGATGTGACACCTCATGGTGTGATGAACCTCATTCAATGTGTGGTGAAACTGATATACGATGTTGAATAACACAGATCAAGTAACACAGATTTCGATAAGGCAGTAGCTGTTTCAATCGGAAGGCCATCGGGACGAAGTTTTTCTATGAATTAAGTAACTCTTAGATTCCTCATATACCTTTTTAAATTAAAAAGAGTGAGTTTAATAAGACATTTTCAAGTATGGAAAGGACAAAAAAGTTTGCAGTTTTTCATCGTTGGTATATGGGGGTGGGGAACTTAGAACAAGAACTAAAGAATCCATACAAATGGAAAATATGATTGGAATAACAGACCCAACTGCCGATCCTGCCTAACAAGAGAAAGAAGATTTATATAATCGTGCTAGCCGTGATTTATACGATCAGGACAACTCCCTTGAGGCGACCTCTACTCTTAATGAGATAACCGGGTAGAGTTAAATCACTTGAATCCTAAACCGCTTTAAATTCTGGTGTTTAGTAACTTCCAGACGACTGATGCCCCCGGAAACATGAACATCCCGTCTATCAGAAGCGGAGGCTAAATAAATGTGTTGCTCGCACAAGAGCACAACTCTAGTTGGAGTCAATCCCAAGGATCCACTTTTCCTGAGACAGGGTTGCCATACAAGGCAAATGCGTTTGTCATAACACTGACATAAATAAAAAGGTAAACACAATTCAGCGATCTTATGATGTAGCAAACAAAAGTACTTATGCAAAAAAAAAAAAAAATAACCATGTCCTTTGAACTACGTAAAATCATATCTAAGCACTTTAGGAACTAATCATACAATACCTCACAACCCTCAAGGAAACCGCTATGTTGAAAGGTGCAATGTAATTATATATGAAAGGCAATATAGCTAGCATTGAAATCAAAAAGAAATAAATCAGTAGTAATTCTTGTTTCAACTCTCTCTACTTTTCATACGCTTTCATCTGTGCTATCATCCCTGCTAGTCCTTCCATGTTATCATCCATGCTAGTCATGTATTTCATCCAAGCTAGTCCTTGTGAAATGATGTTTTCGCATCCGAGGAGATCGTTCAACGTACATTGCGTATCAACCTGCCTGACGAAACGGGACCCATCTTTATGAGGAACCGTGTTCGGGCCACAAAATATTAACTTAAAGTCTTGCAAGTAGAGCTATTGAATGCCAATGCGGATTACGCCTATGTTAAGCTACCAGATGGCTGAGAGACAATCATTTCAATCAGGCATTTTGTTCCTGTGGCTGAATCTCCTACTACAGAGATCGAAGAAGAGTGTAATTTACAGAATTGTGAATAGCAAATGGAGGAGCCTCAATGTATATCGCCTAATAGTCGCCAATCATAGGAACTCAGCTTCTGAAGGCCACTCTTCAAACTTTCTAATTCCGGAATGATGACTCTTTGAAAGAATGCCTCGACAGACAGCATATCTCTTTGATTACACAACAAATTAAATTAGCAGTGAAGAAATTGATATATTTAAAATATTGTGTTACTAGAGTTAAATATCTAAACTACAATCACAACTTGTGGCAACACCATTTAAATATCATATATGTGGAATCGCTCTTATTGCATTTTGATATTATATTTAAACTTATTCTAATTTCTTGTTGAATAAAGCGTTGTAAAAAGCTTCTCTTGATTATGTATTTTTATTGTTATTAATATTTGTTAAATAAGTGTATAATTAATTTGGTTTTTAACTTTTTAAATATGAGTTAGTTTTATATTTTCGGCTTAATTTGTTTTCCAAATACATGGTAAAAATGTACAGTTATAACAAAAAATTGGCAGAATTCTTATGTAAGTTATGTATATAATATCACTTTTCATAGAATTTCATAAAAAAATATATTAAAAAATAAGTTTATAATCTCTCTAAATTAATTATTTCCCAATAATAGGATTTAGTTACTTCCTTATTACATTTATATATGGAGTTAATTAGTTGTTTAATTATAAAATCAAAACATCCAATTAAGGTTTTTTGCTTATAAATAGTGTTATAAAAATGAAAATTATTATGAAATTTTTTCTCTCTCTATATATATGTGTGTGTGGGTGTGTTCTGGAGTTAAAAAGCAATGCTTAATACAATACTTTATATACTTGTATGTATGGAAAGCAGTGGGTGTTACAATTCTAATGATGCAACCGTTATAGTGTTATTTTAATTTAACTAGAAAATATTTTGAAAGAAATACCTGTTAAAGGATTTCTATTATAATCAGCTATAATATTAATATGACTTAAGGGATTTATTTTATTATAAAGGGTAGCTGAAAATAGTTTGTAGCATTAAAAAAACATTTTGAAAATTAATCTTTATAGAAATAATTTTTTTATAAGAAATGATGCAATTATTTTATTTTACTCTACTGGAAATATTTTCGTTTTTTGCGAGCTTTATCTGTGTAAAAAATTAGTAAAGATTCAATAACTACATATTAATTTTTCAGTTTTTAACAAGCACAATAGCTATTGAAGTATACTTATATCCTCTATTTATTAAATTTTATTCATTAAATTATTATTGATATTTTTATATTTTTTTCCGTAATACAAAAAATTATAATAATATCAATAATAATTATATTTTCACAATAATTTTTAATAAATCTAATTTGTTTTTCAATATGGAATTTCATATATATTTAAATTTTGTTGGTGTATTTTGCGGATAAATAGGGGGAAAGATAGAAAAAAAGAGATCCAATTAACAGTAATCTGTTACTTTTACATTTTTATTATAATTTAATATTAATATTTTTTCATTAAAGTTTCAAAGCGTCATTTTAATTAAAGATTTAAGATTTTCCCCCAAGTAGATAAACAAGCTTAGTATCTGGTATAAAAAAAAAAAAAAATTTTACTGGTAAATATTGACTATTGAAATATATGCAGGTATGAAAGAACCTGAAGTGTTTTTTTTTATATCTAGTTAGAATAGAAAATGTAGTTAAAAATGTGAATACATTTAATATAACTCTTAAGATATATATATATATATTGGAGTCATGCTTCCTTCTGCCCCCTGGCAATAGTACTCAACCTCCGGCCCCTGGTGACGTTGAGGAGAAATAGTCAATTGGCATGCAGACTCTCACCCAGAGAAGAAATATGTTTCGTGCACCCTGCGTGTAGCAGAGTATCAGGTTTTCAGCTTAGAAATAGAGTCCTTCCACGATATTGTATGTGTGTGGTGTTTGTACATGAGTAAATAAAGCTGTGAACTCTCAAATCTGTGTCTCAAATATCTCAACCCAACCTCACCTAATTGGTTGCCCGACCTGTACACTACACTATACTAGTATATATATATATATATATATATATATATATATATATATATATATATATATATATATATATGAAAAACTATATGAATATACTGAATATATATGAAGAACTAATTTTTAATTATCTTACAAAACATATCGAGAGCTATCTGAAGGCAATATTTAATCATTAATGTATTATACTTCTGTAATTCAATTCTTCTTCAATTTAGTAAGCAAAATAAATTTCAAATATATTTTACAAATTAAAAATAGAATGCAATTTCCATTTGGATTTCAATAAAATAAATATAAATTTATTTGTAGTTAGAAAGTATTAGATTTTTTTAAAATTAATTTTAATTATTAGAAAAATATTCTATCATTTAAAAATAATATAAATTAAATACTTAAAATAGTGTTAGTATATGCTTCGAAAGTTCTCAGTTAAGAAAAGCTAATATATTAAAAATGTAAATGAAAAATTTATAGAAATTGACAGTTTAATTTATAGGAATATTTCAAAACTCTATAAAGTAAAAAGAATCAAATTCAATTCTTCATTTTAAATAAAATTTTAATATCGTTTCCCTTTCATTAGATAAACTAGAATTTTAAAATGATTTTTGACTAAAAAGTTTTGTAATATTTTCAAATTATAAACTCCATATTACAATTGACCCCAATGAAATATGCTATCATTTAACTACTGTGAATTTCTCAGAATGTACTACTGTGTCCAAAAAGTAAGGCCAATTTCCAATTTAAAATTCCCGGGTCTTACTTTCTGGGCACAGTAGTAAGATATTTTTCTGAAATTTTTTCCGAGCCTTAAAATTTTGCAAGATTAATACTTTTTTTTTTTTTTTTTACCTGTCTAACATCATATATCACATATCACGTGTCATATTACATTTTTATCTTTATTATCGATTTTCGGCTGAGACGCTAAACACTATCGGCCGTTGTTAAATATCTTATTTTTCGAAAAATACTGTCTATAACACGTCTGTTATAGATAAATTTCCTAAAAAAATTTTGCAAAATTCTAACGAAAAATATATATGAAATTGATATATTACATTCTATGAAAATTTTTTAAAAAGTTATAATAAAAACGTTACAAAACGTTACATGGTTCCTTATCTCAGCATAAATAAACGTGTTGTTATTTTCAATATTAATTAATAAATTTTTATATCGTTCTCGACTAATCAGCATTTTTGTTAATTCTCCAAGTGAATGCAATGCTTGGACAACATATATCCTAGATATAAAAAAGCCTGAAAAATGTGAACTTTTGTGACTTTCAAGTTATGCGTTATTTCATATTTTGCTGTAACTGCTTTTACATTAGACATCCTTGACATAAAGATTTTTAATCTAATTTTTTCTAATCAGCATTTCTGTCAATTCTTCAAATCAATGGAATGCTTGTCTGAGTTATATCCTAGCTATAAAAAGGCTGAAAATGAAGCTATGCTTTAGTTCATACTGTGATGTAACCTCTTTTATATCAAACATCCTTGGCATAAAAAATTATAATCTAAATTATTTCTAATCAGCATTTAAGTCAATTGTCCAATTCAATGCAATGTTTATATAACATATATCCTAAATATAAAAAGCCTGTAAAATTTGAAGTTTCTGCGCCTTCAAATTATGTGTTAGTTCATATTGTGATGTAACCGCTGTTACATCAAATATCCTTGACATAAAGTAGTTGCAAAATATTTAGTTTCTATGTCTTTAAATTATGTGATCGTTAAAATTGTGACAAAATAATGCCATTATTAATTCACACTACGCTTTGTGCTTTTTAAAAAATATTCCTTGTGCTAGTTAAAAATTTAATTAATTTATGAATATATATATAAATCTATCATAATTTAATTTAATTTATAATCGCTGTTATTATTATAACATGATTATCCCTACAAAACACCTATAAGTTAAAAAATGTAATAGTAAATTGATGAAAAACATTAGAAGCCATTTTATATGAAACTTTTATTCAAAAAGATTGTATAAAAATGTAAAAAAAAAAAAGAAATACAAAATGTTTATTACCATATCATACATTCCCTTTTCCTCTTTTACCGCAAACATTTCACTAAATAGAGTACTTATCAATACATAATTAATTAACCACCATAAAAAAGCTTATGATAACACAGTTGAACTAATAAATAACATCAACACAAATATGTAGTACTTAGCAGGATTCATCAAGAACAACAAATAGTGTTTAAAAAAAATTACCGCATCAACCGGTAACCATTTTTCACCGGTAAAAAAGTTTAACAAATGTTTAAACTTTATCACAGTAAGCATTTCTAACTAACCCAAAAACACAATTGCATCTAAAAAATATCGAATATCCCTTAATCAAAGTAGTTCAACAAAAACATAACACGAGAACAATACATTTGAATTTTGTAATGCTAGTGATACATTTCAAAATTCATTAAACGAATCATTGAATTAAAAAAATTGAATATTTGTTCATCCTTAGCATAGATAGTTTCACACATTAAACAAAAATTCCACAATACATAGTAAAGGATTAACATACAAATGTATACTTAAAACAATACACATTGGACATAAATAACACATAATAGCTGCCTTAGTAAACGGCAAAATGCCGGTATATGGTATATCAATAAATATGTTTGTCCGATATGTTTAACAAGTAAAACACTATATTAATCATTTTATAAACATCATTAACTTTAAATCCATATATTAATGAAATATAAAATATTAAGTATTATGAAATATTGTTTTGAAATACTATGAATTATTATTTTTTTAAATTAATCGTAATTGAAAAACACAAAAACTATTTTAATTACCTAGAAAAAGCGATTTTATGTTTGGTAATTTATTTAAAAAAGTTTTAAACCCTTATTTTTATTTATTCTTTTTAACTATTATTGTTATTATACGTAATCAAATTTCTTTAATATCAACTTTTTTCTTTTTCTTTGTCTGAAATTAAGATCCTTCCACGCTGTTTTCGTAGTGGATCGATAGATGGCGCTTCTTGTTCATTATCGCCTTGGATTGTTTTTTCCTCCAGCGGCAACCTGCAATGAGGCAGGCAGAGAAGCCACACACTTCAATCAAGAAAAACGCCCCGGCAATTAAAGCGAACAGGGTTGGATCGAAACAAAAGGTAGAGTCGGAATTTTCAGTTGCTGAACTGAATGTGTGGAAGAGTCCATTTCCTTTAGTATCTGAAAAATACAAAAAGAAATCAGCTATTATCTAATGAAAGAAAAAATTTCTTTATTAAAAACTAAATATTTTTATTAAAATAGATCTCCACGAGTACTACATGTAATCTGTTATAATGGATATTTTTAGGCCTTAACTTTTCTTGTTTATGACTAAAATAATCCTAATAAACAGATTTTGAGATGTAAAATTTAAAAAAAAAATTAATAAGCGGACAATTTTCGCATGTAATTTGTTTAAAAAAATTATATTTAAACTAAAAATTTCCCATAATTTCTTTTTTGTGAAGCGTGTTGCTTAAAAAATCCATGGGTTTTTAAAAGTAATAAATTTAATTTTGATTTTGTAAATACTGTAACATTTAATATCATTATACATTATTTTACATTTACATTATATATAAATTCATGAATTTCTGAACTCAGGAAGCTCAATTTTAAACCCGTACAGAAAACATCCGTATTTATGTCGGAGGATAAGCCTGATAAATTTCATTTGCTATGTATCTATCATCTAGTTGTAATAGAAAATAACATGAGTTCTAAATGCTAGACATCAGAAAACAAAATCGTGATTACACAATGGGTTTTAAAAAACAGAAAACTATATCTATGCCAATTTAAACTAATCTTTTGAAACAAAATTGAAAACTATTTTATATAAACCTTTGATACATTAGCTTATTGATGCATTATGCATTAGCATTATTGGTGGTGATTTTTATTTGATATAAAGATCAAATAGGAAAAGACTATTTAATATCTATATCTTATTTTATTTTTATAGTATAAGTCTGATAAATCTAAAATATACATTTTCTTACGTACGAAATTTCAGTCCATATCTTAGCTTTAATAAACACTGATTGATTGTAATTCTTATGTGTCTTTTTAAGACATGAACTACTATACAAAGTTCAAATTTGCGCAGTAGGCTATAACTGTTGGAAACCAATTGGGAGCCTCCTTTCCAGGGGCAATATTGGATGGTTCTTCAGCCCCTCCTCCCCGCACTAAATCTATAAAAACTTTTTTGTTGGAAATTTCTGGTAACTGCTTAGATAGATTAACTTCGATTATATTCGTGTATTACTTAATGCATGCGAATAATAGTGTTTATTATTATTCGTATTTGTCTGTTAGAGTATTAATCTTATTATTCACTCCCAACTGCCTGATGGTACTTATTACGGTTTGATACTATAGCTGCCAAGGTTCATAGTTCAGAAGCAGCTATTAGATTAGCAACATGACAATTTTACTAAATAGTA